>SMGT01001670.1:194745-224641 GCA_004794575.1 Lanistes nyassanus | reverse complement strand
CCCCCCACACTCACCACCCCAGTGCAGTATATGGCTGCCAGCTCACACGCGATATGACGTGACCAGAAAGGCAGATGACACAAAACTCATTATTATCACAGCTTTCTTTCGCCGGTCGACAAAAAGTGGGAGGAGGACGCAGTCAGGGGATGAATGGCGAGGCTGACAAAGCCGGCAATCAGTCAGTTACTTTTGAGCGCCACGCGCTTTGTCTGATGTCCCGCTAAATCTTGGAAGCAGAAATTCGAAAACCGGTGTGTGAAGGCATCTTTCAGTTTGCGGACATTGTTACAGATAGTGTGTCACGTGGTAAGTGATCAACCAATCGGACGCCATTAGCGCGAGCAGCTTACCACGAGTAAGTACCGACGAGCTGTCGGCGGGTGATCGGTCTTAATAAGTCGTGGATCTTACTGAGAATAAAATTTAAACAGCTGTGCGAACATTTTTCAGCAGTTGCGTCAGATATGCGACCGTTTCCTGTGTGCAATAAACCCACATGTTAGCGTAAAGATATCAATGGTTTGACTTCTGGTTCTGCTAAGCAGCCCTATAAGCCTAATGTACTCCTCCGCCAGACACATGGGGTGGCAGGATTTAAAATACGAAGAAGATGCGTACACATTCGCAGCACATATCAATCTGTTCTGGGAGCAACTCAACGTGCATGTGTAGCCTTTGTGTCACTGGGACTATATGTACAGTAACAGCTCCTTTTTGGACAAGTTTACACGGTTGGTTAGACGACTGCACGTGCATTCCTAGAGCAATTTCTTGCGCTATCGTTCTGTCTGTAAGTGATGTTTGCTTGTGTACCAGCGCTAATATCAGACGACAGCATTGTGCACAGCGTCTCAGGGAAACTCAATCTGACACGCACATTACCGCACCCCGGCGACACGTGAAGAGATTTTTGTTCAGGTAAATATCCCTTTGAATTATACCAGTCCTGCAGTGTTCTATTTGAGGCTCATTTTCTTTCTTGTTTTGTTTTGTTTTTTGGTTTTTTGTTTAAAAATTACGATATTTGTTACTGAGCTCATGACGCGAGCTGCTCGGGATAGAGTGCGCGTGAACGTGCGCGTGAGTGTTTACTGAGGGCTATCGAATGAACTCACGTGGTCTCACGCAATCACATGACGTCATGAACAAAATCATAAGACTGTCTGATAAACTGGTGTCACGAGCTTTATTCGGTATCATTTGCGTTTAATTTCCCAACTTGGGTGGATGCTGGAAAGCAAACAGTCAGTTCCCAGTTGATTAAGCTTGTAAAACGAACCTTGCTCTGCCTGTTTGCACGGTCTGACGTACATTAATTACAGCAAATAACGGGCGTGTGTCCTATTGTAATAAATAGAGACAGATAGGGGTAGAAGAAAAGTTCGATAGACACTCAAAAGGGACATAATTTTTAATTTAAAACTGCATCAGTGACACAACCTCGAACGGATGAACTTATGAAGGATAGACAGATCGGCAGACTCAAAACCGATTTGTTTCTGAGACAATATGGAAAACCAGTTTCAAAACGCAATGAAGTTAGTTGAAGAGTGTGTAGCTACAGCACATCCTTTTATCATGAACACATTCGTATAGTTATTATAGTTACTTTCCACATGCACACGGCAACATTCATTTTCATTCGAGACTCGATCCTGGTTGCACACTGGCTGTAAAAGGTCATTTTCTGGTCAGAGATGAATGTATCACCTTAAGCTTGTGACATGGCGTGATGACAAAGTCTTCTGTTTGCATTAGATCATTCTCGTGCCCCCCCCCCCCGGCATACTATTTGTGTTCTGTTCTGTGAATGCGTGTGTTTGTGTGCGTGTGTGTGTGCATGCGCGCGTGCGTGTGAAAGGGTGAGTGCGCGCGCACAAGGTTGAGCCTGTGTGCGCGTGAGTTTGCATGGGTGGCTAATGGGGGGATGGAAGATGGCGTGCCAGTATGAGTGCGTTGGAGAAAATGATAAGGAACAGATTAATAGAAATCATGGCAGGGACGGATATGAACTGGTGTGGAGGAGAACGAGACAAAACAATGGCACGACAAGCTCACATAGCTTTTCTGTATGAAAGATTTATTTTTCCCCATATACATTTCAAGTTCGCCAGTGTCAACGAACAGATGAACCACTTAAGACAACTCAGTCATTATTATTTTTAACTTCCTGCTCTGGTTTCCACTACTGGGGATTAAGACAACGAAAGAGCGTTATATGCAGCGTCATCTTTCACATTTTTATATGCGAAACGGAAAGTAGGCATAGAGTTGTAGATATACTGTGGGGAACTGGAATAAGACAGAGACAAAGATACAGCATCAGGACCTTAAATTTCATCCGCTTTGGTGACTATTCTCGGCGGCTCTCTCAGGCATAGTTAAGGCGCCGAAGGCTTGAACCAGACAAACAAAGACTTAGAGATCGCCCTATTTAGGGAAGAAATGGAAAGTATCACGGGCCTATAGAGACGGCAGCCTCACCGTTCATCACTCACTAGGAATATTTGCAGGACGGCCTCGTCTGATTGCTTTACCGCTGGTGGGACAAATGAAATCAAGGCTCCGCGCCAGCGAAAGAATGGAGAAATAAAATCAAGGCAAATCTTGCGAGAAAGGGGAAGGAAATGAAGCAAATACTGGTCTACAAGGGGGAGGTAAATGAAACCAGGACCGCCTGGCTACTCTCGCTTACTAGTGATATTGGTATTGCGTCCTAATTCACTTGCTGTGGTTAGCGTTGAATCCTCTTCTCCCTCAAAAAGCCTTTCTTTCTCCGCAGTATTCGGACTGTATCAGTCGCAAAGTGGATTGTCTCCCTTTGGTGGCCGTCTGAGTCTTTTCACTGAATGAACAAACTGGAAAGTAAACACTTAGACGGCGCGAAGAGGAGATCACTGGAATAGTGATGAAATAAAATATTTTTAGAATATGTCGTGAAAAAGTAGTTTCCTGATTCTTGAATACTTGGAGAACAAAAGGTTTACATATGATTAATAAGAAACTATGTTCTTAGTGGTCCAAATAGGTCTTGCTTTGTTGAAATATTGTTTCGTATCCTTTTCCCTTCTCCAATTCATATCACGTGCTTTTTTTAAAAGGAAAAATAAAGTCGTGAGTGAAGTGGTGGACAGTGCAATCTTTCTGCCATTCTAAGATCATTCCCTTAACGTTTATAACTGCATCTGTTGCTTGATATATAAAGACAGGGGGAAAAGTGAGCGATTGAACGGAATAGTACGCCGCCATCTTAGTTTAAGCTATGACCTAGAGTGACCGGGTAAGCTGGGAGGCCCAGACTGCTGCCCGATATCAGCAGAGTACGTGTGTTAGATCAACCAGAATCTGTCCGGGACAAGCCCACGTTTGTGCTTCTCGGTTGTATTTATTTGAAAAGAAATCTAGAAAGCCACTGTTGTCACTTTAAGACAACAGCCATACATTTCAGACCCAGAAGAGTCAGTAGAAATACAGCGAACGTGATTCGTTGTGTTTTGTTCAGCGTCAAGTCAGCAGCTGAAGATTTATCGTGACGGGGACCAGAGGTGAAGGGTGTTGGGGAAACGAAAGGTCAAAGAAGGTGCGCGTAACGGCCACGGGATCTGAACCCACGACCCTGTGAATCGATAGAAAGCAGGCGTTATAAATGCCATAGAGCGCCCTGCTACTCAAACCAGCCACGGCTGGTATAAACATCCATCCGTCCAGATAGCTGTGCAGATGCACACAGCGCGACAGCTAGCGAAAAAACATTTTTTCTTTGAATACCTCCGTCCTCTTTGTTTAAACATAGGAATGCTTTGCGCTGCTGCAAGGTCGTTAGGCCGACGCCATACATGCTCCATAGCTCCACTTGTTTTTCCACTTTCCCTTTAATCTAAACTGTGTAATCATCTTCACCATGAGCAAAAGCATTGAATATTTATATATATATGTGATTATAGATATGATAATGAATATGGATATGAATACATATAGAGACAGCGTAAGTCTAAACATACATATTTAGTTATATCGATATAAGTAACAGGTCGAAAGAATAGTCGCCTTCCGCTTAACAGAGTTAATGAAATGGATCGACAAAGTGGCAGCATTCATATGCAGCTGGAACCTTTTTCGAACTATGAAAAATCCCCCACCCCCACCCCTCCTTTCTCTGGACTCTTCCCACCGCTTCAACAGTAACCACTGCCACAACAGCGCCAGCGAACAATGGCGCCTAGTCTACATTCGATTCAATCACCTGATGGCGCGGACGGGGCGGGGGGGGGAGGGAACATCCCCTGGCTCCATAGGTGGAGGCCACTCCGCTTTATGGTTCTCATATTTGCGTCACTGCTCCCCCCTATACCCTCCGCATGACGGCCACATCCGGGTGTGCGAGTTGCCGCCCCTCGGGTCCCTGATGTAGTTTCAGACTACTCTGTTGCTAGGGCGACGCCCTTCAATGGCGGGCCACATGGGTCTCTGCTATCCAAGCGGTGTGCCTGCTTTGAAAGCGTTACAAACACAATACTTTCCTTGATCTAAAACCAATTATGGGGGCAGAATGGATCGAGCTGCTGCCACGAACTTAAAAAAAAAACTTATTTATTGCAGAGATTCAAGAGAAAAGTAACCTGGAGTCTAAATTAAATGGCTTGAGAAAGCAATTTTCTCTATGCTAAGAGATTGCCTTACTGTAGTTTTCAGCGTACAAGTTTCGCGAAAACTTCTCGCACGATACTGACATCTCGGTGCGTTCATATCCCATCTGTCCGTCAGAGCATCAGTCAGTCAGTCAGTCAGTCAGTCAGTCAGTCAGTCCCTTGCTCTCCTTCTCTCTCCATTCCTCTACCTTCCTGTTGGCAGTTATGTTTCCCTCAGTCACTGCATCGCCCTCACTGACTCTCACACACACACACACTAAAAGTACACAGACTGCGTGCACTCATACCAATACACGAGCGCGCGGGCATGCTCTCGGTGTCCATCAGCCACCTCCAACTTCCCGCCCAGGACGTCCCGACAGCCCAGCGGGCTTCACGAGGAGACACAAAGCACAGCTTTTATTGATTTTCGACTTGCGCTCTCTGATGAGACCCATATCTACGAGTGCCGTGTCTGTCAGTATTACTCCGCATCTGATGATCCCGATATTCACGCCTGTGAACATCAGTTATCGCGCCCAGCTAGACGCGCGCCACAGAACCCGACAAGGGCTGCAAGTGAACGCAGTGAAACGTAGCCCAGTGAAGATAGTACTCGGAGATTGTGTCTGTAAAGACGACTACTCAAAGTTGCACAAATATTTATATTTCTAAAATGGTCTTCTAACTTGGTAACTTCCAAACGAATAGAATGCGCAACTCAGAACTCTTAATCGCTGCCCTGTCTCATCGATCGAAGAATGAAAGCATTGACAACATATCTATGTATATCTATCTGCTGACTGTATTGTATATCCTATACTGTCGGTGCCTTTTGATTTGGATTTTATTAAACTGGGCACATGTCTATAGTCACCTATTTTGGAAAGTGAAATTAAACAACACTAGGCATTTTTCCAGAAGTCTGATTTTTTTCAAAACGTTCATGGGAAAAGATTTGTATGTATGTATATATGATAAAAACATAAAAGATTGTGCGTAGAAAAGACAGTTAAGAAAACATATTTTAATGGAATTAAGCTTGAGGTAGACGGGGAACAGAACACTACGCGTGTGCTCACGCGCTGCCTGCTTGTGTGTGTGTGGCCACATAATTGTTTGAGTGTGGCCACAGAATTGTGTGTGTGTGTGTGGTCACAGAACTGTGTGAGTGTGGTCACAGAATTGTGTTTGCTTACAGAGATTTCGTTGAACCAAAAATATTGTCATGGTGAATATGTCAGCCTTTTCGTTGCACCTATTACTAGCGCGCACACAAAATCCGTCTCTAAGAAGATGATCATTCGAGACCCTTTTCGGTATTCGCCATGCACCAAAGGCTTCGCAATTTTCTTTTTGCATAAACGCACATTTGTTCGCATTGCTATAAAAAAAAAAGGTTTTCCCGTCCGGAAAACGTGAACCTCCACTGTGAGCAAACGCCAGACAGGTCGGGAGGTTAAATAATCTCGTATAAAACCTTTTTATGGCTGGGACAGGAAACAGCGTTTAACCCTGAGTGTAGTGGTGCACACTCGTGCATGTGTGTGTGGGGGGGTGGGGAGTACAGTGCAACCCACGTGAGATCCCTGACGTCAAAAAAAATTTTTTTGACATTTGTGTCGTACGCCACTGTAGGACAGACGGACAGATAGAGACGTTACTCTTTCTCGCGTTCTTCCTCATGCGCTGTACACAAACACATAAATACATTGATCTACCTTCTTCTACTTATATGTGCCCTAATAGTTTTGTAAGTAAAGGTGTGAGTTACCCCCACCCCTACACACACACACACACACACAAGCACGCGCGCGCGTGTACACACACACACACGCGTCGTGTGCATAATGCCTCCCCTGTCTTGTCAGAAAGGCTAAAGCTGCCCTGAAGACATTTTCAAAAGCCACCTTAAAAGGAACTGACAGGAGGGAACATTGCGTTACTTCCCCTGGTAATTACTTCATTATCCCTACCCTTCTACAGGCACCTACACCTTCTTGTTCCTCCACTCGAGCCTCTGAAATCACATGACTGGGTAATGTGTTGGCATAGTGAATGAAGACAGAATGTATCTCCCGTAGATAGATGACGATGACTACAACGACTTTGATGATAAAGATAATGACAGGGTCGATGATGATGACAACGGAGACAGTAGGAATGCTAAAAACGTGCTGAAGATACGTTACATAGCTGTCAGGCCGCACTTCCTATTTAGATATTTAACCACCATTATACGCACGTCCTCTTTAACAAACATGAAAAATGCCATGGCTCTATCGATCGACCTTTAGAGGATAGACAAAATATCTTTCGGAAGACAGGAGCACAATACACGAACTTCATTTTCCAAGAACTGTTTGAACTTATACCAGTGGGAAAATATTTAGTGGATACCTAGTATAATTTCACGAAGTTTCATTTAGGCATTTACTTATTCTCTCTCGTGTTCTTGATTATCGATTTCCTTCACCAGATTATCTTCGAAGCCGGTTAAGTCTTTGTATATTATTATTGGCTTGAAATTATGATGACTCAAGTCTTTGGAGCAGGCGGTGAGGTGGCAGAGGTGCGGAATTAACATTTTATTACAAGTCTGGTACGAGCGCTTGGTGTGTCCTAGCTACGTGCACTCATGGACCTAGAGTCGATCTAAGCATGATGTCTCCTTTAAACTTAATTATCTTTTCAATTGGATTACCTGGAGAGTAAAGAGATTAGAAAGAAGGACATGCTGTAAAGGCATGCTGACCCATCTGACGCGCTTTGAAAAGCAAATGAAAACTTTTGGCGTGACTGCATTTTTTTAGATTAAAGACATTGTTTAAGGCCAGCTGTGTTTTTATTACCCTCTGAAAGGACGTCAGAAGACTAAACGCGACCAGACGAGTTTGCAGGTCACACAAAGGTCATGTTGTGTTCCTGATCCTAGCAACGTTGTGTTAGCCAATTAACGCCCTTTTTTCAAGTGAAACTTAGATGATGTTATGTTATTCCCAATGAACATGTGTAGCTCTGTTTTTTACTAAATCTTTGAAATTTGTCATGTCGACCTTGACGTATAGGTATCCCAAAAAATGGAGTGGTGGGCGTGAATGGCTAGAACTTTTTCATTTCTCCAAAGAGTGAACAAGATCATTGATGTGAGAACCAACGCACTTTTTTTGAAGACAAGTACAATATTTCTGATGAAAACAAAAATTAGAATAAAACAGATTTCACTGAAACAGAGGAATGGTGATTTCAGCATCGCAAAAGCTGTTGGCTGGTATGGTACCGCTGGAAACATGTGTCATGGGGCCCAGCCTTGTACTTGGCCCACTAAGGCGTTGTCTGCTAGTCACATGATGCAAATCTCACTTGTACTGGCCAGCTTTGCACTAGATGGTCGTGAATGTCATAGCTGAACTCTGATGTCAAGAGATGACCAGGTGCTGCATGGCGAGCTCGGGCAAGATAGACTGTGACAACGCCCTTGTGGATGGCGAGAATGCCCTAAGGTTTGTCACTGGCTGAATCTGTGCTTCTGTAGAGGCACTATGCTTGTTGGATTCTGAGGTCCAGACAGTACGCAAAGAGGGGCCAACATCCCTTCTTGGAGCGAATGGTCGTGCTGCTGTTTACCGCAGCCCGATCTGTGCCGTCTACACCATCCATGGTCTGATTGTACTGGCAGATCACGACGGCTGAAGACTGACTTGCATTGAGTGAGGCCTTGACCATCTCTTTGCTTTTTGGAGTGGAAGTATTCCTCGTGTTCCTTGTTTGATACAACGTTGACGATTCCATCTAACCACACAGTGAGGCCTATTTTTGTGTCTGTGGCATGGCCATAGGTTCTCATATCATATCATTCTTTTTCATATCATTCCTGTCTCTCACACGGCAATCTTGAAGGCTGTTTCACGTGTTCTTTTCCGTCAGAACAACCACTCTGTTCAAAGTGCGGAACAGATTGCCAAACCTGAGATGTCAGGAGCGGCCCTCCTCTTTCTGTAACTCTGCTATGAGATCGGCAACAAGTGGTTCCCCACCCCGCCCCTAGTCCCCGCATCCCAGACCTGGGTATTTAGCTTCGAGTCCTTTAGCACCTTAACAATGCGAAATCACGGACAGGTTGTAACAATTTTTTCCCAAAAATAACATAACAACAACAACAACAATACCTTGATAATCCTGAAATTGGGGGACTAAGCCCAGAGATGGGCTCAGCCTCCACATCAGACATGTTTGATCGGTTTGCCCTGTACGAACTATTTCCATAGTGACGCATCATGGACTCGTCATTACTGAAACTTTGCAGCAGCTGAGTCACAGCAACAGAGCCTGGACTTGAGTTATCGTCCTTAAAATGTACTGCATCCCAAAAATGGAACAGGGGGCATAAATAGGTTAACGCATAACCTTAGAAAAAAGGCAAGGAAGTTAAAAGTACACCTATCTCTTCACACAAAAAAAACAAATTTCTTAAACCGTTCGTTAACAAGTTCAAAGAAACTAGGTTTAAAGATTAAGTTTATTGAAGACCTAAAATGACATTCGTTAGTGACATGTAATTTTCATCAGAGCACTTTGCTAGTGACCTGCACTTTTCATTAGAGAAGACTATTCTCGTTTAAGCGGGAACGGGATTTTTTATTTATTTTTCTTTCTTTCGCTGTCTTTTCTTTTTCTATCTTTCAGTTTTGCCCTCGCTTTCTTATGCTGTTTGTAAAAGTGCATATAGAGAAAATGGGTTTTATGGTCTCTGTGCCACATTATGAACATGCAAAGAATATTCACGTAGAACCGGATTACGAAAATGACAGAATAGCAGATGGATTTTTTTTTAATTCAGCGTAGTTTGCCCAAGAACTCCGAAAAGCAACGAAGAATTTTATTCTGAAAAAAACCAGCATGTCGGCAGTTACGCCTTGTCCGTTTTCTCGCACTTTCTTGTTTCGATGATACACCTCCTGTGCTCTCTCGATGACCCTGTCCAATCTAATCTCCCATCTCCGTATCAACTCATTTGTCAATGGATACACTTATCTCCCAGCCACTCTGGGCGATTCTGTCATTGATTACCTCCCTTCGGCCTGCCAGGCGCGCTCAGACCGTCTCAGGTTACCATGGAGTAGTTGCAGGGGTCGCATCAGCGCCGTCTGGTGGTGTTGTCTGCATCCATTGGTCACTAGTCGACTCTTCCCGAGAACTTGACGCCGACCTTTTTTTTTAATCTTCGTATACGCCGTCTGTTTATTTATTAGGAATTTTCAAACAGGAATTAGAAAACAAGTCGACCAAATCTGTTTGTGCCGTCCTGAAGAAGAGCCTAGCCCAGAAACGTCGACTTGTTGTCTGTCTAATTCCCGCTCCCGCAGTCACCTGTTTTCTTTTCTCTTTAATTTTTTAACAGCTGTTTTGAATCCGGGCCGGGTTGCATGGAGTCAGATAAATTTCATCACCAGGAGGACCCGACCACTACACTTTCTGTTCCGTTTGTTCGGTGATCTAGTTTTTGACTTGACTTCTTAGTAAAATTTCTGTACCTCTCTCCGTGGATGAAACGAGAAAATTAGGTCAGTGTAACTGTCTTTTCCATTGTTTTAACACTGTCGCTGTCTCTGCTGTGCGGCTTCTGGTTATAATACCATCGAAAGATAACTCCAACAAGAGGTACTGGCAGCGCTCAACATAGCCGTATGCAGACGCATGTGACCAAGGGAGCTTACCGTACCCAAACACGTAGCAAAGAGAGGGCCGAAAGAAAGGAACTTGGCAGATCCTTGGCAGACAACACCATCGTTAACACAACCACCACCCACGCGACTCTTGCTCTGAGGCGATAACACTGGCAGACACACCCAGTCGCAAAGAGAAGAAAGTAAATATAATTTTGATAATGCATTTAACTATTCAAACAAGTGTATCAAGTTTAATATTTTCCCAGGTATATTCCACTGTGATCTAAAGCATACCTGTATTTTATGTTTCAAGGCGTGGAATCGAAATCCCATTAAAATGTTAACCCTATGAGCTTTCAGGAGAGACTAAAATAGAAATGTGCTTCAAACAACAGAGAAAAGTTAAACCAACAATAACATCAGAAATAACAAAGAGAAAGCAACCCAAACCAAGAAACGCAATTGTTAGAAGGCCTGTACTCACACAAACACGCACTTTTCGTGTAAATGCAAGATCATTTCCCAAACAACACAAACGCTAGCGTCATGCATCCGCAAACATTTGCTTCGGGCTTACATGGTTTTCTAATTTGCTTCCTACTCAAAAACAGTGCTGTGGTCATTCTCACAGACCATGTCCTCTCGTTATTAAAATGCTGCAAGAGTCATTTGCAATGGCAGAACTCTGGTCAACACGCAGTCTAGGAAACGGCTTATTGTCAGTGACGCATGCTGGATTTTTTTTTTTTTTTTTGCGCAGCAGCCTGCGTGTGGTTGAGTGAGCGTCCGTGCGGGCGTGAGCGAGCTTGCGTTTGCGGTAGAGCGCGTGTTTGCACGTGGGGTCGTGTTTCAGTCTCTGCTAATTCTTGTTTCTCCATCTCCTCTAACCTCCTTTCTGTGCCACATCCCTCTGGTTCCCCCCCCCCCACACACACACACCATCTCACTGCCTGTCCGCTCCACCCATCCCCTTCCCCCCTCTGTTTTCCTCTCTTTCTTTCTCTCACCCTCGCTCTTTCCTGTACCTCCTTCTTCCTCCCACGACTGATTCAGAAAACAATGTAGTAATGGATACGATCTCTCCTGACAGGACAGCCTCTAATGCAGTCATGCCAAACCACAACAACAGCAGAAATCAAGAACACACCTCTCCCTCTCTCTCACCTCCTTTCGCAACAACTCCGCTAACCTCGCTTGGATGAACCTGTTCAGTCCCTGTTGGCACAAAAAAGGCCCGCGAGATCCGACGGGCTGTGGTGACGAGTGCCAGGAGTCGGCGCGACATCCGTTACTCACCCTGAACGGACACGGTGATATGCTCACGCGATCAGAATGAATGTGGACAGACATGCGCAGATGACTCAGCTGGTCTTTATCCGACGCACACATTCTCATTGTCTTCTCTGAGCGAGCATTGTCTGGAACTTGTGTTGATCCGTTTGACTTTAGGCGTTTCCTCGTCTCTGTGTGTTGTCTCAAGCACCCACCCAACCCCCAACCCCCTCTCACAGTTCCCGATCAACCCCTTCCTCACAATGACGGAGTGGAATAGCGTAGCTATTTATCTCTCGGTGCATGGAGCGCGAGGAGTTATAATGGTGCAACCGTAGTTTTTGTGTATTGTTTAATGTCAAGTCAGCAACGAACAGCGCCGAGTTAAAAAAAAGAAGATAGAAGCCTTTGAGACCAATTGGTTCCACAAGTTCCTCCGAATGTCTTGGACTGAACGCATAACAAAAGTCTACGTCTGCAACAAAGTAGACAGACTGGCTGGTCCCCAGGAGCCTCTCCTCTCTACCATCAAGAAAAGGAAGCTGGCATGGTTCCCCCTAACAACATGTCATAATACACTTGTTAAGACCGTCTTGGAAGGCTGGCTTGACAATATCAAGGAACGGACAGCACCTGATCCCAGCTCTGTAACGGATAACTGAAGACAGACCAGGATGACGGAAATTGTCGGAACCTGCATCTCGCATACCCTCCCTCCCCACTCCGCCGTGCACATTCACACATACGACCTTCTAGGCCACGAAACTTCTTTGTTTACCTCTCCCTCCCCCTCCCAACCTCCTTCCCTTCCCGTCCTTTCTCTTCCCTTCCCTCCTCTTCTCTATCTTTTACTTCAAGTACTTGAACAATATTGGAAAGTAGCTCAATCGTGCGTCTCTACTTTTCTTGAGATGCGCGAAACATATCTGAAAAGATCTGTGCGCGGACAGTCAGTTTCTTAATTTGCGTGTCCAGTTAAGCGGATCAGTAATCAATAAACAGTAACCCACTGGTATGTCTCACAAAGGGGCCTGGCTTGCCCCTTTCATGACTAGCGGAAATTAAACAAGGGAGACAGCGAACGGACTGAGTGGACGCTCGGGGATATAATGCAGATCTGGTACCATTTCCTTCAGTGTTCCCAGATTCATTTTCGTGGAGTAGAGTACAGGGACCCTGACCAAGAGATTAAGTTGCTGACCAACACATCTCTCTCGATGAACACATCTTTCTGACCATGAAAAGAATGTTCTTATCAGTCTCACCATTTCCCGATGTTGGTAAGTTGACCTGAAATAAATTGTAAGCATCTTGATACTATGTTGCAGATGTCCTTCTGCGTCAGACTCGAGACCTTCGTTCTGTTCACCGCCATCGTTGTCACCTGCTTGAATGGTCTAAAAATAGACTTCTCGCGCCTTTCTCTACCATCAAGAGCGTTCTTCACACCACAGAAGCGAAATGTGTGTGAAGGTATGTGAATTTCGCGCATCTGTGCGAGTGTACGTGCGAGGTGGGTTTGTTGTAGACAGAATTGCGGGAGAAACCTTGCTTGTCTTAGCTGCATCACCTGATTTCCACCTGCAACTGCGTTTGTACATCCGTGTCGGACATGCTAACGAATGTTTCTGAACCCGGTTGCGTGAACGCGTGAATGAGTGACTGCTTACTGCAACCATGTCAGTGTGGATCGCAGGATGCGAGTGACTGCGAGTGGGTGGGGATGTGAGAGAGTGAATGAACGCCATAGCTCAAGGATTTAGTTTTGCTTTCAAGAAGAGCTTAATAGCCAAGGAGCAAGGTACTTATATAAGCAAATTGTACCTTTGACAATTCAATAAACGACCAATTCAAGGTACTACAAGAGGTTACATTTAAAACAAACCACTTGCCCGTCTAATTACATTATGTAAATTTTAATGGACTTTTTCCTTTCTTTTCATATCAATGTATATATACTTGTGTAGTTTTACACTTTATAACGATCTTGATCAGTTCTTACTGTACCATGAGCCTAAGTGAACTCACTGACATTTGGTGATGTGGCGTCAAAACAAAAACCCCGAAAGGTGTAGATATCGACGGTATACGCTTCAGTGCTATGCCAATCGCAGGAGCAATTGCTTTAGCAGTATCGCTTGCAACATGCAAGTCTCCCTGTTTGTTCAACTGGTCAAACGCCCATGGTCGGATCAAGGAAAAAATATTGGCACTGCACACAGATACAGGATATCCAGGCAGCTTGTACGCTTCATGCAGCGATGCCTGCAATGGATGATCTTTCCAATGTCAGAGACAACTTATTTTCACCCAGGTGATTGGTGTTTCAAACCAATGGAATGGAAGGAAGCCGTACTCGTCAACTAACTTTTTTCATTCGCATATTAGGAATTCAGTGCAAAACTGTGGAAAGGCAACTGTCTCTTTCAGTTCTAATTTGCCACAAACTTCTACTTAGGAGCGTACGCACGTGTCGCAAAACTGTGACAAAACCAGGATTGAGGTTGTAACAGATTCGATCGATGCGCAAGCTGTTGAAGAACCATAGGTGACGACACGCTTTACTGGAAACTTCTATTCCTATTTTTGTGGTAATCCTCGCGACTCGAGATCAAGACTCGAACAGAAGACGATCGATACTTACTGCCTTTGTATCTTTTTGAGGCCAGTGATCCACGTCTTCAGTTACCAGAAACAAAAGCAATTCAAGAACAAAGCCGTTGTCCAGGTGAAGACCCCCGCGCTGTGAAACAACTTTCTTTCTAATAACGGAACATGGATTTGTAAAGCCACACTCGCTGCTGTTGGGGTACCAGAAATTTTACTCAGAAGGCGGATCACAGCTTAGACAGATAAGGAAAAAAACAACTGTCAACGGTGAGATCATCGCTGCTGTAAACAAAATAGAAATGAAAGTAAACGACATGAAACCCTTCCGCAGTTTTAACGTAGAGGTATATGTTTTAATTTTCGTTTTAGTTTCTGTTCATAAGGTGATTAGTTCGACTGTTCAATTCCCCCCTCCCCTCCGATCGTCAAGCATTAGTACGTGTGAAGTTTCCTTTTTGAGACCTGGTGTTAAATTTGTGGAGGGGAGATTGTGTCAATACACATTGTAGCGGCACAAGAATTGATTCTGGGCACCAGACCGCAATAGGAGCGGAGCAACAGCTCTCTGCTTCCAGCCTTCCAGCGGCAGGCATATTAAATTATACTGATCAATAATTAAACATCCTTCTCGCCGTGACACATTGTGAATTATGCATCTCTACCTCCACAACAGTAGGTGCCAACCGACGTTAGTGCATCTGCTGTCTTGCAAACTCGCAGACGTTACTGGCACACTCTGCGCTACTTAGCCAAAGGGTGACGCAGAGAGAAGCCATTAGACAAATATGTGGACTGTTAATGTTTCCAGAGCTTCTTCCTTTTTGTAGTTGGAGAACGGGGCCTGGATAGTCAGAACATCCGACTAGCATGTCAAAGATTACAATTGCGAACACAGCAGTGACAAAGGATTATCTCCCGGGGCCTGTTTGCAGGAGTGTTTGTGTCTCTCCTTCCGATCATAAAAGCCATCGTAAGGTCCGTTGGTCCTCTGTAATGTTTGTGTATGGAGTGGAGACATGAGCTCCCTCTTCTCATACCCGATCTGGGGTCCAGAGAATAATAAAGAAATCTTGAAATCTTGCAACCTTGTCCTGCACTTGACTCTGAGCCGACTTCATTCGGCAATTAATGCTTACACTAAACTTCTTTTCCGCACTGACCATCTCACGGAAGGTATCAGTGTAGGGGAGGCTTCAGTGCATAGGTTAATAATAAGACAATATTATCCCCCAACCTCACCCCACACACAGCTCGAAATCACCGCGAAATTGAAACACTTTCCTTTTAAAATAACAACACCTATTAAATGCAGACGGCGTTGGAGGTAGTCAAGCGTTGGACAGCACTACCTTTGCGACACTGGGACAAAATGGGTGTTTATGCAAATAGGAAAGGATTGAGTATCGGACATAAAGGCCTATTTTCCGCATTTGCGCGGGATCTACCCGCACTGTGCAATGTGAAGCTAGTGAAAATGAACAATGTGGTCACAGAAACTGCTGGACTTTTGACACGTCGCAAGAAAAGACTGCGATTGCTAGTCTGTTAAGAAGGAAAATATTTACAGTCAGAATTAAGAATCTTTTAAGTCGTTACCTAAAGCGCCTAGTCCTTTTGCCTAGTTTCCGACTTAGACAAGATGTCAGTCAAGAACATGACTTTAAAACACTGACTGTTTCACCCAGCGTTCAAGGCTGCCGAATCACTGTCGCCAAGCAGCCAGGCGTGTATTCAAACTATATGCAATAATTAATTATTGAATGCATACATTTAATCTTTTAGCGTCGTTCACCGGAGAGAGATAAAACTCTACCCACCCGACATCACCACCGTATGACTCCACTAGAACAAAGCTTTTCCAAAAGTGTTTTGTAATTACTAAACGATTCCTCTTTATCATCAGTCGTTCACACGCTTGCGTTAAGTGCCTCTTTCAACATTTGTAGTTACGTTTACAAAAAAACAAACAATACACCGAAAAGAAAGCAAAAATAAAAAAGGCCCATTGATATTCAAGAGCCCCTTCCCAAATAGAGAAGCCCTGTGTGTTGACTGGTTTTTGAGATGGGTGTGATAACTTCTACGCGCTGTTTTACCGCTGGGCTGACAGAACCAATATCAGCAGCAAATAGTTCCATCGTAAACCAGGCTTGCATGAAATTCCTTCCTTTTACTTCGGTAATTGTAGCTGCGCATAAACCACTTTTTGAGAAGGATAATATTTTTTAAAATTTACTTTCAGAGAAACAAACATTCTCGTCCGTTTCAGGTTACCTTCGTTACCCTTCTACAATCATTAGAAAATTGTCCGCATAAAAAATAATATATATGTAATGACATATTACGTCAACAAGCGTTGTACGTCAGAACCATAACCCAACTGTGGGTTTCTAAAAAAAAATGGTCTCAGATCCCAAGGGAAAAGAAGGTTGATTGGACACTACGGCACAGGAAAGAGCGTATAGCAATCTTTTAATCGTGTGCGGGTGTATCGAAGATTTTGTGCGTTCTTGATTTCCGCACAAAAAACAAAGTCGACACACGCTTGTCGATTCTTGTCGTTCCTGGAGTGGGCAGGACACCTGGGGGAAAAGCCTATTTTGTTCGTCTAAGACACATGCGCGGACAATTATGCTGATTATTTTTAACTTAACTGAATATTTTCTACAAGACTGCGCAGGAAAAACGTGAAATAATTTCTGGGGAAAACCGTCGTGTTTGCGCAGTTAGGTTTATGCACGTGTCTGAAAGCGCGAATGCATGGTGCTATATACCTGCGACTTAGGATATCTGCATAGCCCTTTTCCACGCTCAAAAACATGAAAATTTATATAGCCCGCAGTAAGGTAAACGCAGTGATTGTCAGCACAAACACACAGAGGAAAGTGGAAACCTATTGTCGCCCTATTGTTTGTGTCACTTCGCATTAAGGTATACGCAGTGATTGTCAGCACACACACACAGAGGAAAGTGGCAACCTATTGTCGCCCTATTGTTTGTGTCACTTCGCATTAAGGTATACGCAGTGAATGTCAGCACACACACACAGAGGAAAGTGGCAACCTATTGTCGCCCTATTGTTTGTGTCACTTCGCATTAAGGTATACGCAGTGATTGTCAGCACACACACACAGAGGAAAGTGGCAACCTATTGTCGCCCTATTGTTTGTGTCACTTCGCAGTAAGGTATACGCAGTGAATGTCAGCACACACACACAGAGGAAAGTGGCAACCTATTGTCGCCCTATTGTTTGTGTCACTTCGCAGTAAGGTATACGCAGTGATTGTCAGCACACACACACACACAGAGAGAAAAGTGGCAACCTATTGTCGCCCTATTGTTTGTGTCACTTCGCAGTAAGGCGCACTATACACGAAAAGAAAAGAAATAAAACATCTGTTCGAAAAAAAACCAAAATATTGAAACAGCAAACTTGTTCATTATGCAGATCACTAAAGTTTAGCTCGTGATTTGAGGTACAAGTACTTTATTCAACACGAAAAGGTCAAGTCTTGTCTTCCTACAGCAAAACATGGCAGGTCCCTGACATTTAACAGTATTATCTCCTTGGCGGTGGGTGGAAGGTGGTTTTTTGTCACTGCACAACAGACAACTAACAGCTCAGCTGTCAAGTCTGATTTATCTGATCTACTCCTCTGCCCTCACCTCTGTAAGTTCTTTACCTGTCTGGCTGTGTAAGGATGACATTTTAAACGTCTTCATTTCCACTTCGACTCAAGCGACTTGCAACATACCTTGAAAACAGAACACCTTCAGAATCTTGTGACAGGAGACCTGCGGTACTTCTTACCTGATTAAGAAAACACCTGGATTGATTTACACATTTCATCCTTGCACCAAGTGCCGGCGGGTTTTTTCCCCTTCTGCCAGCAGATCGTACATTGATCGTACTATTACATCGATCGACCCCAGTGTGATTCTGTAAGAAGCTAAAAAAAAACGTTCAAACATCTTTTTCCTCTTGGCAAAGAGAGAATCTTCACGCCACAGTTCGATTCTAAGACTGCTGAAGGCTTTGTGCATTTTTCTTCAGCACCTAGCGAATGTGAATTTTCCTTTACATATAATTATAGCACAGCAACAAAGTCAGATACGCACCACTATATATATATATAATGCTGACCTTCAGGAAAGTAATGGCCTTAATCCTTGTACTCCTGCAGGATCTAAAGGTCACGGCACATCATTTATCATAATTACTAGCTAAAACTCATATTTTGCCAACAAAAGTCAATAGAGCAGAAAAGAAGAGCAAAAAACTACAGGCTAATAAAATTGGTACGCTTCTATGAAAAGTCTCTTACATTCGAAGGTGACCTTCTGCCCTTAAGACACTCCATCTCAGCAGCACAGCATCGTGACAAACATGTTTCTTAACACGGAGCGCGAAATGACTGATGAAGCGAACTGTCACTTTTAGGACTGTGTTATTTTCCGTCCACATTCCTAGCAGGACAAAAATCAACATACTGGTTGTTCTCTCTCTCTTTTCGCTACGCGTGTCCTATTTGTTCTCCCGTTCTCTTGCTTGCGGCCCCTAGCGTACTCGTTCTGCTGTTGTCAATACCACGAGATCTCTCAGTAATATTCCTCTCCCGTTCTATATTTCCTACGTCGAACCCCTCCAGACTCCTCCGCCAAACGAAATAGATCCGACGTGGCGGTAGAATTTTTTTAAAAAAACACATTCAGAACACGTCATATCAGCCTTCTTTGGGAATAAACATCACAGTGTTGCTTTTAATTAAGTAACGATGCATGACCAGAGAGGGAGATTTGTATCATGGCCGATCTGTTTCGAGTCCTGTTCACCCATTCCAAAGACGACTGTCTAGTGTTCTTCTTTCTAGTCTCCGTCACCTTTTCGTCGTAAGACGACAGAAGGTATGCTCCCACTGATCCAGTACCACTGTACAGCATCTGCTC
Source organism: Lanistes nyassanus (assembly GCA_004794575.1). Lineage (NCBI taxonomy): Eukaryota > Metazoa > Mollusca > Gastropoda > Architaenioglossa > Ampullariidae > Lanistes > Lanistes nyassanus. Next base: position 205,511 of record SMGT01001670.1, on the reverse strand, counting down.
CTTTAGGTAGAACGACTGACGAGTTCCTGGCAGTCTACATATGTAGACGGTTATATATTATACTGCAGACCTTTATGAGGAAGGGGGAGACTCGGAATGGGAGAGTACAGTTTAGATGAATTGCATACCAATGATGAGAGTGGCAGTTACACAACCATCTGCCTAAGTGGGATTGGGTCTCTGCCCCAACCTATGGGAGTAGCAAAGTCACTTGAGATCACAAAAACCTACCAACAGCATTTTGATCGGTCGACAGTGATGGCGTCTGGGAATTTTGTGTGTGTGTGTGTGTTTGGATGGTCAGTGCAGTCGCAGGGACCATCAGTGCCAGGACAGTAAGCTCAGCATCTGTAGCAGATTTCCCATGAGCCTCTATCGCGAGGAAAAGTCGTGAAATCTCTTCCCGGCACACGATGTTTTTCTCTCCACGACGTAACAAGCACGTGACAAAACGCGTCGGTTTCATTGGCTGAGGACATCACTCCACCCCCCAATACAGTTCGTAATCGCTCTACTTTCATTTGTACAAAATGCTGGCTTGTCTTCACAATCTTGAAGAACCATTTCAGCCCTTCGCGCCCCCTCCCCCGAGGAGAACAGAGAACTGCAAATCCTGTAGATTGGCATCCGTTGCCCATTGAGGTTACCCTCTATCTGACGTTAATGCTGATGGAGGGAGTGCTGTCCCCTGAACGCCCTCTGATGCAGACGATTCTGCCAGACAGCCTCGAGAAGAATAGCGCGCTGGACTTAGTCGGTTTTATTCCACCTCGCTGGAACTCGTGTGCGATATAGGGTGAGTGGCGCGCCCTAGTGACGATTTCAACCTGTTAGTGCTCTGCCCAGTCTTCCGCAACACGACACCAGCAGGTTAACCGCCGGTGTCTGATTTGGGCGCAGGAATCGTAGTAACGATTTCCTTGATGACTGCAAACACGGAGGCAGCCATCAGTTAAGTCTGAGAGGATTCGTGACTCGCCCGAACGTTCGGACTCTGGCACCTGTCGTTAACGTCTGCCCCTGTGGACGCACTTTTCGCGACACCTGCTGTTCGCGTGTTAAGCTGATGGAAAGTACAGTCCCAAACCCCCCCCTCCCCCGACACATAGACTTTAAAAATTGCTATCAGTGCATTGACAATGACCGGTAACAAAAAAATGAGAAGCAGCATGCTAAAAGAGTTTTTTTTTTTAAAAAAACCTCGAACAAGCCCAGCTCGCACATAATTTATTATACAACAAAACAACAAATACAAGAAAATAACAAGCCATTTCTGTCGTCTTCTTGATCCCAGTTCTTGTGATGAATAATGCTATGGTCTCTAAAGCACCTGTTGTCAAATAGACGCATAGACTGAACCTATGTCTATTGTGCATTAATTTTGCAAATAGTCTTTTCAATCGCAAATGCAGACAATTAGCGATGGTAAATAAGAGAAAAAAATTACCATGTCCAGGTGTATCGAAAAATTAAGTGAAAATCCGCAAACCAAACAAATGACTACAGACTTTAGCTGCGGGGAAAGCGATCCTAAAAGTTCTTTTTCAATGGCTACTGTGCCGTAAAGTGTTAGAATGAGTAACGGCTTTCGAGTTTTAAAAAATGTAGACATCTGCCGGGGGTGGCAGGGATGGAGGAGGAATGGAGGTTTGGCTCTGCTGGTAGTGCATCAGACAGAAAAGTGGCGAGAGCTTTTCTTGAGTTCACAACGAAAGCGTAGGTCTACTTCAAATGTCCTAACGCACTCAATGAGCTCCCCAGGGAGGTCGCTTCTAGCGCGCAAAGAAGTCAATGGCCTGTTCTTCGTGTCAAAGCTAAAAGCCAGCGATTTCTCGCCGCCTGTGACTACAGAATGGGCAGCACGTTCGGCACAGTGGACAGCGCATTAGGGGAAACAGGATTTGAGCACCTCATCCCCCCCCACCCCTCAAAACTCTGCCAGCCTAGAAACACAATAAAGTAGTCTTCCAAAAAATTGTCGTATGCAGACATAAATCACATGAAATAAAACTGCTCCACTTTTCGAACAGCTTTCACAAATACCAAGCCGGTTTAGCTTTGGAGATGTTCTTGATAAAAAAAACAACTCTTGTTTCGTTCATAACAATTCGATAAAATATTGTTTTGTTAAAATGCCTAATAAATTACTTCAGTTTTCGGGAAATGTGAATTGGTCAATATCTAGCAAGCGGAACTGCCGTAATGTGTATCAGGAAAGTCAGACGATCAAAATCCTTCGTCTCGATTATGTTCTGGTAGACTGGTTCCTCACCTTTGTCTTTCTGGTACCCAGCCTCGCAAGAATGGCTGCTTCTGGGAAGCACGGAAACTCGCGGAATCCCGCACCCTCAACCGAGGAACCAAAATTTTCACACATTAACGTTGCTGATCAGTGATGGTGTTGTTTTGTCCCTTTGTTGCTGCTGTCGTCATTGTCTTCGTCTGCGACATTATTGTAGTTGCTGATAACAGTGAGCCTTTCCTCTATTTAATTATGTTCTTTGACTTTTTAACTGAGTTACTAACACTAGAAGGTTAGGTATCATTTTAAACTAACCACAGAGCTAAAGATTTTATGGTTAAAACTTGTAGCATTTTTTTCATCTCCTTGCATATGCTAATTTAACTTTACAAACAAGAGTGTCCAAACAGAGCAAAGACGCTTCTTTTATAGTTAAATCACGTAGCATTTTCATTGTGTTTGGCTGGGATTTTGTTTGTTTGGTTGTTTGTTTTTTGTTTTGAGTAAACTTTTACCATACTTTCTAATCCCTTTTGTTCTCATTTTAACCACCTGACAGCGCCAGTTTTACTGAATGCCATAAAATCAGAGTATAGAACATCCAACAAATAACAAATTAAAAATCCCGCTATACAAAGACACCTCGTGAAAGCTCAAACATGTCTGCGAAGTCGGTTTCACAGGGATGGCGGTGCTCCCACACCAGACTGTCCGCTGCGACTGATGCCAGAGATATGGATGACTGGCTCGAAATCTACTTTAGCATCGGAGGTTGTGTTCCCCCGCGGTCTGTGCCGAACCTTTCAGGGTGATCATTCAGTATATGCTTCCATTATGGAAGATCTCTCTCTCTCTCTATTTCCCTCTGAATCTTCGACTCTTTGTTTTCTGCTCCCACAAGACCGCTGGTGTCTGCTCCTGTCTGTATGTCTACTCCCCACCCTCCTACGACGCTCTATCGCCTTCCCTCCTCCTTTCCTCACCCTGTCTTGTTCCTCCCTTTCCGCTGCCTCCCCCTTGCCGCTTGTTTTACTCTAGACAGCAGCGTACCACAGATGCAACGAGTCGAAGCAGGGCTCACTTCCATGTGAAACTAAACTCCACATATGTACGCGCATCCAAGCATAAGGGCACGTGAAGGAGGCTTTTATCTCAATACGCAATTACAAATGATGCACGTCGTACGGACCGCAGTCACGCAGTCCAGTGCTTTGGGCCAAAATATTGTAGCTTTACTGTTGTGATGGCGGCTTTTTAACGTGTAGCGTGCGAAGACTCTGAGTTAGGAAAGTCGTAACACGGTCTCCTCACGCTATCATGAAAGGGGTGGGGTGGGGAGAGGGGAAGGAGAGTTGTCAGCTACATTTAAGTCTAACTCTATGCCTTTTATTTCCATGGTTGTGTTCTTAACACCTTTCCTCGCGTACACGCAAATTGCGCAGACCAAGCGCACCTTATGTTTTGAGCACCGCAGACCAACCCACTCAAAAAGTCGAAGAAATTTTTAACGAAGTTTAAGGAAAGCCAGGGTAGCTAAATATTTACGAGCAAAGCGAAATTCTTTTTTGCCTCACTCGTGGTAATCATTACTGCGCCTCAGCTTCAGGCAAGCGGAGTGCATTGTGGTTGTGTCTGTGATACTTGAGTCGACGTTTCCGACATGAACATAGCGTTCCGACAGCGTTGCCTGAGATAAACTACGACAAGATCTAAAAAAATAGATCGAGGTCACCAGTAGCATGATAATCAAGCCAGGAGTAACGCTCATACAGATTGAGAACACTGCACTCGTTTATCAGTCATCTGAGTTTATCAAATGCCTGACTAGATTAATTCGTAAAATAGGTCCTATAGAATTATACAAAATGCGATAAATCCTTCAGCTACTGCTGTCCAACAATTACGAAACAATGCCTGTTTCATCCCGTTCTTAATTCCACGTTAGACTAGTGCCTCAGATAATGGTTGGATGCCTGTATACAACTAAAGGTTGCTACCAAATGGGTGTAATATATGTTTCAAGGACGCCCAAAGTCATCGTAAAGTGTAATGCCGTACCATTACATTATAATCCCACAGAATTAAATCACACACAAAGCCATACAGTGCACCCTCAAAACTCAATAGTATCATATATTAAAAACACAGTGTTTCGTAGTCTTCACTGCATCACCTGCCGTTATCTCGGGTTTTAACACAAACATTATACATTCAACTCTTTTAATTATTGAAAGATATTTTGCAATGGCTTGTTTTGTATCATGCTGTTTCTTCTTTGTCGTCAATATCTTTTCTCGAATTGTTTCCCTCGTTTAACTGTATATGGTTTTTAAAGAAGTATTATTATATGAGTTCTTGTCTATTACAGAATCACACTCATAAAGGGACGCGCTCACCGCGCTTGATACTACACAAAAGACATAAGACCGAATATTTAAAATAGTATATAGACAAAAACCTACACCGCAAATTGATTAACGAACATGAAACAAAAATATTGTCCTTATGATCAGTTCGTCTGTATGCCACAATGGTTTTTCCCCTTTTCTTTCCTTTCCCCTGATTTTGCATTCATTCATTCATTCATTCATTCATTCATTCATTCATTCATTCATTCATTCATTCATTCATTCATTCATTCCAACAGCTCGTAGCTTTCTACATCACGTATGACTGCTTCTCTTACTGTCCAAGCGTACAAAGGACTACAACTGGTAATTGTTCATTCGCCTCCTGGAGAAGTTTCAAATGATCGACCGACAACACTTTACAGTTTGGGGCCGACACAACCTTAATTAATGTCTGGCGTCACTGTGCATCTATAATTTCTTCTCCTCCTCCTTCATCCTCGCTAGCGAGCACTTCAAAGCCTAACTGCTTGCCCGCCATCGCCAATTTCACTGGCTGCTCCCAGTGTCGTGGATTATTCAGTGGTCTCATCACCTGCCATATTACGTCACAGAGTTCTATCGATTTCCTGCGCGTGACAAGTGTTCATGCCCGTGTCTGCAGATGCGCCCCTTTAATGCATCCGTCATGCTGCGAACATAAGGAAACCTATCTAATTACGTATGTAAATTTTTCGGTAACACTTCGCCTTCCAGCAACCACGCTTGACACAGCTGAAAGCAGAGAAACTAAGAGAAAGTAATATGAAAGCCTTCACCCTGTAAAGGATAACATTATTTAAAACACTCTGAGATAATCGGCGACGCGCGTAAGCTTCTCTGTTGTTAATGGGTTTCCTGATTTGGATTTACTACAGTTGTCGACAAGTATTCTAAATCCGTCCCATCCCTGTTTACGCCCCTTCTGTTTACCTCGATAACGGTATCTCCTCCTGACTGCACGGTTTTAAAGGTCAAATAATGCAAATAGGCGTGCTTTATGCTAGAAGATCCCTCCTCTTAGGCAAACCCTTTTTGCCGGTGTTTTGTCCACAAGGGGAGGAATGACGGATGGACGCAATAGAAGGACATCAGGCAGTAAATCAAGCACAGAAGCGAGAGAGAGGTGGAGGGGGGAATTCGCACGAAAGATAAAACATAAATTAAAGCGCATTTCGAAAGGGCCGGCCAAGCGTGATGATTTGAGTAGTCTTGATCCCTGCCACTGCTGGGAGGCGAGAAGAAATCTTCCTTCACCGCCGACACATAGCTGACTTTTGCAAGGGAAAAAAATCTTTATTTGGCGACGCGTGTTTGCAAGCAGACACGTCTACAGAACGCATCTAATCATTATCGCCGCCGCTAGGAAGCTCTCGGGATGACCACTTTACTAGAGGTGCGAAGTACCTGTTATTCAGCTAAATCGGTATTGTCATCACCAGTCTTCTTGGCAATGCTGCCTGTCGATGCATCACTCATATGTATATCGGTTTTAGTGATTTGGGTATGAGCAGACAACACATTCTTATCGAGCACTAATTCCCAACTGCTTGGCTGTAAAGTTAGAACAATAAATTGCCTTTTTTGTTGTTGCTGTTGTTGTTGTTGTTGTTAATGCCTTTTTATTGCTTCCCTTAAATTGGGACTTAATATAGTCACCAACGCGCATGCGTAACGTCACAGCAACAAGAACAACCACCTTTGGCATTCGGCAGTGTCAGTCTTTCCATTAGTCTTTCAAATAAAAGACAGGCAGAATACGAAGACGCAATGTGATTCTGGAATATATTTTGCCTGTAACCATCCCAGAATGTAAGCCGACAATTGCGGCTTTCGCCCGACATCGCCTAGGAAGCTAGAAGAGGACCAGGTGTAATGTCAAGAACGCAGAAAAACTCGCATGCTGCAAGCTTTCATTGATGGCAAATTCCGTTTCAACCCAGTTTTTAACGCTGGACCATAATTTGGCCATGTCGACGGCTGTTAACCTGGATCCTGGCAGAGGCTGTTTCTTCGCTAGCTAGTCTTTACAATCGCCGATCTTCCAAGCTCTGCCCCTCAACCTGCTGTGTCGACCCTTTTTAGCGAAAAGCCACCGTTTCTGGCATCGTTTCAGCCGAAGCGTCGATGGAAATCCCCAAACCTCTCTGAAGATTCGAGAAAGAGTTCCGGTGAACCAAAGTCACGGAAACGAGTAAAAATCGTCATCTATTCACGCAAAAGGCACTGTACCGCATCAGTGCTGATGGCCAGATTTTTCGCGGGCTGTTTTCCCCACCGCGCGTTCCCAGTTAATGGATCACATAATGAAATCGGCATCTCGTGTTGCTTCTCCACACAGGAACGCTTCCTACTTGCTATTTGCTTCCCCAAGTCCAGCCACTGCAGGGAGGCACCAGTTCTGGTAATTCTGGTTTGAACGCGTCCGCGACTTCTCGCGCAAGCTGCAAGATAAGTGACTTTCCGCTCACCAGCTGAGGTCGTTCACATTCCATCTTAGCGTGGACACTTGCGTCTCTGTGACGCGAGCTTATTGATCGGTCTTTTGTCAGCCCCTGACCGTCTTTTCAGTTCATGACCTGTGGTAATCCTGGATTCTCGTGGCGTGAGGAACATCAAGAAAATCCCATAAATACGGGTACCAGTGTGGGAGGCATTGCTCGTTTACAAAATAAAAACCCCAAAACAAAAACAAATCGCGTCTATATTTGGCATACATGCCGAAAAGTGGATGAAGGTACCTACTGAGGTACTGAGAATTTTTATGTACATGTTTATGGTCAGTGAACGACCAACTATACTACCGTGATAGCAAATCTATAATTTTAATGCTGTCAGCAGCTTAACAGACTTCTTCGTGTCCCAGCGGGTCAGCAGAAAACGCATTCCTTGAGGCTGGAGACATAAATTTCTTGTTGTGTGGACAGACAGACACCCAGGCAGGCAGACAGACGGACAGATTTATGTGCCCCCTGCCCCCATACGACCATAAGTACTAGCAATGTCCCCTTCCCAAAATCCCTTCCCCGATGAACGTCCTTGACCGCAGGACTGTAGCTACCAGCGACATTCAAATTGGCTCACTTACCTTGTATATCGTGAGCCCCATAGACAGTTTTTCTCTCCCTCTCTCTCTCTCTTTCTCCCCCCGCCATTTTATTCTCTGAATTTTTAAGTTAAACTTGTGCGCGCGTGCATGAGGGAGACAGAGACAGGTAGGAGGGGACGAGAAGAGAAAATAATAAAGAGAAAAGTAATTCACCTATCTACAACAGCCTTAACCTTGCACATTCACACACAGTCCCAGACGAACTCAAGCTACTTAAGTAGAGGCTGCCGTTTTCACGGAAACGGGCAGTAATACCAGGCGATTTCAGACAGATCTGGCGTTAACTGTGACAACACTCCTCCAGCCAGCGCAAGCTCTAGAGCAAGAACCCGCCAGCAGGAACCCAAGCTAAAAGGCTTTGTGCCTTGGCCTTTTAACTCGACTCTTGTCTACTTCCTTCTCCGAGAATTTGTAATAGACTCCAGAGACAAGTCCGCGCATGCTCCTTCACGCTAGGTTCGCTGAAGTCGCGTCACAACAGAAGAGCTTCACCCTTCTATTATCTCGCGTGTTTACATAAGGCCTCTTCGATGACTTTATCGACTCTGTCTTCAGACTAAAGCTCTGCCCGGCACAAGTGAACATGGAAACGCTTTTTTTCTGGATGCCATGTGTGAAGAAAGAATAACATCATCTGAAACCTGCTAATGGAATGAATTTTTCAAGAACTGCGAAGTCATTGCTGTACTGGAGAAAATAAACGAACACACAAAAATGAGCAGTATGGTCTTTCTTTGATGTCAAATGGACATCCCAGTTTCAGATACAAGCAATGTAAACAATTGATATAGACTAATACTGTTTCAAATGCGTTTATTGTGAAAAGCAATTATGTTTGTTTCACGGTGGGATTTGTTTCTTGCTTAAAATATCCTGCTCACTTTTCGTGACCATTTATGAAAGAAGGATCGTTTGTGCAGGTAAAACTCCAATATGAACTGAATCTATGTGAATCTGTGATCTTTGTGTGCACATTGTCCAACCAAATTATTGCATGGCCACCACGATTATCCAAAAACTATAAGGCCATTTACATATTACCTACATAGGAATCATGTTGACTTTATTTGAAACAGTGTACGTATCGATTACATAAATAACCCGAGAATTACTCCGGACTCTCATTATCGAACAGTAAAATAAATGAAGAGTAACATAGTAACATTACTATGGTTGATAGTATAAATTAAGATATTGTATAATAAAATCAGCAGCTCATCTACAGGTCAAAAGTCTTTATGCGACTCCGATACACATATTACTGTTTGTATCCATGGTACAAACTTCCTGTTCATTATTTAACGTTCTATTTGAAAGAAGCCCCAACGAAATAAGTTACACGAGAAAAGACAATCACACGAAACCTTGGAACAGACCACATTCAGCAAATAAGTGTCAATAAACTTGACTATATTGATTACAGGCTGTCTTAGGTGTGTAATGAACCCGCTCTCTGAACAGAAAAGACTTCCCGTCTGTTACAGGAAACCCTTGTGAGCCCTCCAAGCCCTTTTTGTGCCGGGACTCTCCCACGTGCATCCGCTTGAAAGATATTTGCGATGGAAAATATGACTGTGATGACGGCTTCGACGAGAGCCGCGAACTGTGCTTTGGCGGTGAGGACAAGGAAATTCTTCTCGTTCTTATTTTTTTTCTGCTTATTTATTTTAGCTTACTTAATGCCTTTGATCCTATGTTCCGTTTCTATTGACAGGTTTGTCGGATCGCAGCTGTTACTCGGCACTTGCAGATTAATGTTTTTCTTGACTACCCTTTTCTCTCCTATTTCTCCACTCCCCCTTCTCTCTCTCTCTCTCTCTCTCTCTCTCTCTTGTTTGTTTTACTCAGTTTCTCGTCATTCCTTTCTTCGTTACCAGAGGTCTCGGTTCTCCTTTCATTTTATCTTCCGCTAAAAAACGAAAGTGTCCCAAACAATAAATTGGCTTGGACACCTTCTAATATATTTTATTTTCGTTCAGTTCCCTAAAAATGCCAGGGACGCCAATGGAAGCGGCATTTTTAACTCTCAAATTGCATTTGAAAAACTCCTTTTCTGAAGCAGTCTCTTTGCTAAATACATTATTTTCATTATCGAATGGTGTGCTAGCACAAAAATTATGGCTCGGCGAATTCTTTGCTGAAGAGACGAGCACCACGGTTTTTGTTTATTACATTATTTTCAGCCTTTGTGCAAAATGTAGAAAACAAACACTTGGGTTCTCTGCAGTTGGAGCGTGCGATGTTTTTAGGAACTTTAGGAACTTTATTTGTTAACTCTGGACCCCAGATGGGGTATGAGAGACAAAGGGGAAAGGGGAACATTTAGGAATTCAAACAAATAAGTAAACATAAAATAAGAATAAAACCCAAGGCATGGTACATAGCATACAATGATGACTGTAAAACATTTCGCTTAACTATTGGCATTTCTCAGTTCTTTCGTTATAACAGCAATAAATTTCACTACATTTATCAGTTTTTTCTTGTTTTTAACATTAAAAAGGAGATCGAACTTTACAGAATTAGGGTGCTGATAAAAGAAAGGACTTATGTATTTCTTACGATGTTCCTGGAAGAAAGGACAGCACAAAATATAGTGGTATTCATCTCCAATATCGCTTGTGCATTTAACACATACACATTCATTTCTAGGAATTCCTTCAAATCTATTGACATTAACTGTTAAATTGTTATTAATAGTCCTAAATTTAGCGAAATGGACAGCCAAGCTTTCCGGAAGTAAGGTCAAATAGCTTTCAGTACAAAACTTATTTTTAAACATTCTATAATTCCAATATATTTCGTTATTATCAATGGTTGTGTGCCATTGGTGTATATATTGGTCGCGCAGGCATGTTTTAACCTTTTCTTTGAACCAAGCTTGTGTGAACGGGAGGGTACCCTGGGACAACCACACCCAATTTAGCCCTAGGTTCTGCAATAACGTCTTAATTGCATTTACATACCCATAATTATACCCTTTAATTATGTGTAATTTAAACATTAGTCTGTAAATAAGGCTTGAAAG
>SMGT01001670.1:116633-193579 GCA_004794575.1 Lanistes nyassanus | reverse complement strand
TTGTCATTGTCATCTATTGGTACTTCTCCTTCATTCAATTTCTTGAAGTAATCATAAAAGACTTCAATGGAAGGTTCACCCTGCATATTTTTATAATCACTAGCTTTATTTAATAATCTCCAAAATGTCTTAGGGTCAGTACTTTTTGTTTTACGGATCTTTTTGACCAGTGATTTCTTATATTTACTAAATTCTCTTTTTAAGCATTTTTTATATTGCCGAGCAGCGTGTGATCTATTGTTATATGCATTGGTGTTATTTTGATTTTTTGCTAGCCATCTTGCTCTTTGATACTTTGCTCTGTATTGACGACAACATACATTAAACCAGGGTTTATTTCTAGTCCTTGTCCTTTTCTTTACATTGTTTTGGTGACGCTTGAATAAATGCAGGTTCTGGGCAGCTTCTGTTAGCACAAGATTAATTTGATGTACAATGTGGTCAATCTGGTCCTGAGTGATACAGTCGGCAGTCATATTATCCAAAGTATTAACGGCAGTCTGAATTTCACTAACAACATTGTTGTCAATTCCTAACATGAAATCATTACAACAATTTTTCTTCCATCTAGGTTTACTATTAAAGTGTTCTCTGTTTGCTCGCACGTTAGCATCATTGTTTGAGTGGTTTCCTAAGTACTGTTCACTAGTCTTGAGTTTTATAGTGACAGGGCAGTGAACATCGGAGATCATCTCGTCGAATTCAAGCACATCAAAATCTTGAACTAGGTGAAAAGCATTTTGCGATATTACAAAGTAATCAACAACGCTTGAGTCTTTACAGGTTACTTTACCAATACCAGCGTCACAGCCCACCCTTCCATTCACAATAGCTAGCTGACTGGCTTTGCAGAAGGAGAGTAGTTCCTTTCCATTATTATTTACAACAGGCAAAGTGTCAACATGAACACCGCGGTGAAGGACGAGGCCAGTGGAGCTGTAGACTGGGTGCGACAGAACCGACTTCAGCTCCAGGATGCAGGACGGTGCATCTATGTAGTCAACCGAGTGGCAGGCCTCGGTAGAATTCAGGAAGCCTGGCGCCCTGGCTTGCACGTTGTCATTGGCCGGCCGTGTGGCAGGGTATACGTGGTCGGGCCTCTGAGGGACGGCCCGGTGTTGGCACTGTCGTAACGGGGCCTGAGACCCGCCAGACCATCTTTGGCAGTTGAAGACAGAACTACCTGTGGCGCCGGAACTGGAGAGCGATGACAGCGAGGAGGAGACAGACGTGTGGAATGCGGTCCCCAGACAAAAAGACAGTGACTCAACGCACCATGCCCGTGCCGCCACACAGATCTGAGAGACTCGCGGCCAGAAGTGTTGTTATAATGTGAAAGAGACGAGAATGAACATGGCTTTTGGTGAGAAGAAAAAAATGGTTCTTTATGCTTTATCTTGGATTGCTTCCGCAGTACAAGTGCAGCTAATTCGGAGTTTGAAAGAATGCACTCTTTTAACACTGAGTTAAATAAGGTCATGGTAGGCTTACCATTTCCTCACTTCCTCCTCTTTCCCTCCTTTCTGTTGCCCTATTCGCTTCTCCGTCTTTCTCTCTGAGAGATGACTGCACAAAACACAGATTATGTTTCACGTCTTAAATGTCGTCAATATTCTACAGGTGTGAGCATCTTACCATGCGGTGCTGAGGGTATCTGGAAAATATTTTATAATCAGTCAGCCAGTTTCACCTGCACGGCTGAGGGGAAGGTACAGTGGAGATTGCGCTATGGCAGTGGGATTCTACTCATCTTGCCATCATGTGATGGAGACTGTGCTCAGGAATACACCTATGACGGACTTTTCACAGCAAGTGCCATCGACTCTCACACCAGCACGATGACCATCAACCAGGTCAACAACCCAATGTTATATAACTATGCCCGGCTCCTGAACGGCAGTCTGGAGTGTGTTGGCGCTAATCCAGATTACATGTCAGCTCGCTGTGGACTCGATTATGTGTGTGAGTCATGTTTCTAGTGTTTCTGGATTCCTGATCAGAAATCGCGTGCGATTATAGCCAGCACAATAAAGCAATTTACCTGGTCCCCTCCGGTAATAGTTTTAGGTAACTAGTAAACGGCTGGTGGTGGTGGTGGTGGTTATTTAGAGGGACAGTGCTTCCACCTCGCGGTGATTTCGCACTATGGGGGATGGGGTCCTATTACTAAACTATGCACTGAAAGAACCACCAGACTGATGGCTGCAGTAAGATGGCCAGTGCGGACAGGCAGTTTAATGTGCAGGGAGATGGCCGAACGGAGTTTGCACAATGTTTAACTCCAGGAAATAATCCTTGGCCACACCAGGATTTGAACCAGCAACCTTCCATCTGCTAGTCCGCAGCTCTACCAACTGAGCTAACCAGGCCCCCTTTCGTAAACGGCTCCACTTGCTGTGAACATTATCGGAGTTGAGCACTGCGTGAAAATAACCAGATGAAAACTTGGAAAACGTGTCGTCAGTTCCGACATTCACGTGAGATGCACCGAAATTTTTTTATTTGTTTATACTGAAATTTCGCATTGTCCTTTTCTTATCTCAGATGTTTCCAGTTTGGTAAAATGCTGATCGACCTCCTTTTAGGATTGGAGTCCCCTGCCGAGGCGGGAGTCCGGTGGTTCGCTCCCCGCCCGTCATACCTAAGACTTGACAATTGACAATCTAGTAGCTGCCCTGCCAGACGCCTGACACTATAGGAAACAGTACTAGGACTCGTTGCCCCGGTGTCAGTATAATGTGACTGGATGGGAGTTGAAGCCTTTGTTGTCAGCACGTTTACTTGTCTCAGAAACACCGTCCTGACATGCAACTTGTTTGCAACAACAAACAAAAAAATACTGATATTAAGCAACATGTAATTAAGGTTTTTACGATGTATTATTTGTAGCTGCAGTGCAAAAAAGTATGTTACCTTGATTATTAGAAGAATGTTATCATCGACCTTTTTGTTCAATAGACCCAGCAGAGGGCGTAGTATGCAGCACATCTGTTATCGGATGGTCTGTCAGTGTGTCATGTGACATACGCAACATCTACTCCTCACGCAGACTTTACAAGTGTCAGCTTTATCGACATCGCAACAAGGCAAGTCCTTATAATAATGACCAAGACAAAATTGGTTTATTTAAAACAAACAGCCCTTTAGGGCTACTGGGTGGTATGTGTTCATTCCGTCAAAGGAGTTTAAGACAAATGGTAGTGCATGAGACATTCGAATCTTTTCTACCAAGTGTATAAGTTGCTTTACTCATTCATTGTTAATACTCATTCGACTGTTGATGTCCTCTTTTCAGTTACAACATGCCAGTCTTGAAACTGTGACGATTGTGACGTCACCGAACGGTAAAATAATCGCAAGAAACGAAGAGCAGATGTCAGGTGTCTGTCAGTTCAACACGACCCTCCCAGCTGTGGAAGGGAACTATAGTTTTTCAGTATATGCCTCACCTGGCGTACGAAATTTTTCTGCAGGAGAAAAGGAGATCCCAATTAGTAAGTATTTACACATAATTTATTGCGAATATATATCGCAATCGCCTAAAAGGTATTTATATGTTTTATTCCACACATTCCGTTATGAACCGAAAGAAACCCTGACAAATGTGTCAATTACGCGAGCAGACGATGGATATAACAATACGCGTGCCTGGTGCGTATATAGCACGTATATTTTGTACGATTTGGAAGACAGATTAATTGTGGTAACAATGAAATTGCTATTAGCCCCTCGCTACTAATCATGTGGCGAAAGACAAGGCATGGATGCATAATGGGACTGACCTATGGCGGACCAGCCGCGTGCTCAGGGAAGTCCGAAAGACGATACGGCGCACGTGAGCCGTACTGGTGGCGAGTCCTGTTAATCGTTGGAAGGTAACTGGCGGCCTGCGATTAACGACTACCAAGATGGCTGAATGGTCGGGAAACCCAGGGGTGTTGACCAAGTTATTCAAAGGTCGACCTCGAGAGTTGAGGATAATGGCGCAATTACCCCGCTCGAGTAGGACCAAAACCACAACATAAATCTGGCAGTCAGAGGGTGGCTAATAGGAGCGCTGACGGGAGACTCACTAATGAGGGAGAGTCGTTCGAATATTTCGGATGCCTCTCACCCCAATATATGCGGACCTGCCGGCGACTTAGAGGAAAAGACAGGCTTTGAGAGGACCAAGAGAGGAGAAGGGGCCTAGGAACGGGCCTAGGACGGGCCTGGGAAGGCGGAGAAGGAAGCATGGGAGGACGATAGAGGAAGCCGGCCCGAACGCCCCCATGGCGAAAGTTTGCTCGCCCTTAAATCCTCTGGCAGCGGCGTATGGCTGGACAGCAGTCAAGAGATGGAAGGCGTAAGCACATTGCCCGAGCGTCTGGTGCACGAACACCTGCAACTGCTAGTGGACGCAATCATCGAGCCGCCCGAACAGAAGGCAACACTGCGGGCATGGATCATGGCCGGCCAGGGGAAGGAAGTATTGCTTGTGCTGTTCCTCGAGGTGGCCAGATGGTATCAGGAAGATGACCCACCCCCTCCGCGACAGATATCGTTTGAACTGTAAGACGTGGGAGGTGACTAGTTTCATATTGTGACCGTCGCCCACAAGTCATCCCCGATCAGGTCAATAGGACGGCGAAGATGAGAAACTGATAAGCAAAGTATAGGCAAGTTAGAAACTGGAGACGACATTATTCGAGAGACAGGTCCAAGAAAAAACCACTAGACTATCAAGATTTTAGAGAAGTATTATTTTAGATGAACTGCCGTGCCTCCGCCAATTATTCATTTTTCCTCTTAATAAACTTTGTCGTTGTCATCGGGGTACGTTGTCGTACGAACGCGAGTGTCGCGTGGAGGCGTTACATGGGACACACATAAAGCCTTTTTTTAGTTTGGCATAAAAAAGACACCCAGAGTGCTAAAGCGACAGACACAGACAGGGTAAACCATATGAACATTTTCATCGATCATCATTCTCATTTGCTTATTCACACTCACAGAAATTCTATTTCAAAATAATTATCTCGAGAAAATTTTTGTCTTTCCCCATCTGCTAAATTTGCGTTTCTTTTGAAATAACTATTCATAGCTTTCGCCTTATATTTGCTGGTATATGTTTTGTGTTTCTTTAGTACGGCCAAAATCGCCAACCGTGTTTTGTAGTCCACAGCCGTACGTGCTAGAAAACTCTTACGTCCACTGCATCTGTAGCACCACCAGCCTGGGACAACCAGCAGGATTTCCGACGTGGACCATAGGTAACCAGACAAGTCACAGGAAAATCAGCAAAGAAGACAAACATAGGCACGAGCCATATGGGATATATTACACCCAGACTTTGACCCTTTCGGATCACGATAACACCTGGTTTAGATGTGAACTATTCTGGGGGACGGAGACTGTTGAAGGAGACATCTACACTGCTCAAGTGGGATGTAAGTAAAAAAAAATATATTGGCTGGTGCTGCATGTTTATTTTTACGTGCTATTACAGATTTTAAGATGTGTTACCTTTTTTAATGCGTAAGTGATTATATTTACAGACGCCGCTAGAATACCGCGCCTTTCTGTCGGAGGTAGAGAGGAGAGGTTAAATGAGACAGTAACGGAAGGTGACCTTGTCCACTTTATGTGCGAGTCAGACGGCCGACCCACACCAACTGTTGACATCTACAGCCTCGACAACGGTACCGAGGTGTGGAGGGACTCGTCTCCTGGCAACCACATGTTCATCGCTCGCTGTGAAGACGCGGCCACATACACATGTTATGCAATGAATAAGTATTCAAGTATGAGCACATCTGCTGGCCTTGATCTTTATGTCAGATGTAAGTCGGAAACAGAAGCATTGGGTTTCAGAAAAAAACAAAACTTTGGTCAGGAGTGTCTGTGTCTGCGAGGGCGCGAGAGTGCATGGGGGCGCGCGACTGTGTGGCTGCTGTTGTTTTTAAACTATTAATGTAGTATGAGTAAAAATGTGCACATATAAAGGACAGGTAGGAAAGGAAAGTTAGTAAACTTCCACTGACTAGCCAATAATCTTCCAAAAAATCTCATTTAATTTCCTCTACAATTCCATTTCTCTCTCTTTCATGATTCCCAGTTTGACCTTAGTAGGTATTCATCAAATTAAATTGATACTTGAATATTTAATTAGTTCAGGCTTTTGTGGGGTATCCAGATTTTGGTAAAAGTAGTTTTTGTTACAGAGTACGACGAATACGCTTTGCACTTTGCGTTTGTTGCCCATATATGGAATAAGATGTCTACAAACTCTCTTTTCTTTTCAATAATTCGCTTCTGACATGAATGTATTACTTTTTTTTTTTACTTCGCAGGTAAACCTCGAAATATTTCGATTGTTGACCTCAGCATAGTGACGTTTGGAAATAAACCCGAGGAGCTGAACTTTGACCTCATGGCTTACCCGGTGCCTCATGAGTACACAGTGTGGTTTGTAGAACGAGACAGGAACAACAGTGAAACTATCTTCGGTAAAGTTCACGATTCAAAAATGAATGTCACCTGCAGAGCCCACACGCAGCATCGTTACCTGTCCACCTGTACTCTGAAAATCTTCAGCATTCCCATCCTACCTGGCTTTTACACGGTGCAGGTGGTCAATGAACACGGTGACCAGAATTTTACTGTGAAGATAAGTTACGGTACGTCTACACTTTGATACATATTACTCGTATAATTGTGCTTCCTGCTTTATCATCATCTTCTACTGTCAAGGGACGTTCCGCCTTTCGATTTTTTAAAAATATGATAACTCACTTTGTCAACATTCTTAAAATTTATTTTTAAAACAACGGTGCACAACGAAAATATATCTATTATATTTCTCGTTACAATTTCTGTTGGCATACTTCAATCTCTAACTTTATTTAACAAAAATGTTCGTCTTTTCTATGGAAAGATTACGCTGAGCCGGAAAAAATCCCTATCACCGTTTTCGTGGGCGTGGCTGCTGCTGTCGTTGTTACCTTAGCGACTGTTGTTCTCGTCGCTGTAATTGCGAAGAATAAGAAAAGAAAAGGTATATTAACGTTTATGATAGCGACTCTGCTCACACTTTTTCCTGGCCTCCATTCTCAGACTCTTAAAACCACTCATTCTCTTCCCCACCTCCCACCCTGTTCTTCTCTCAGCTCTCAACCCTCTCCTGCTTTTTCTCGTTTCTCCCTCTCTTGCTCCATGTTTTCATTGCTGTTTTTTTCCTCCTGTGTTAGCATGCTACCTTTGGAGTTTCTACTGTGAGGCACAGTTCGCTGTCCGAATCCGTCCGCCCGTAACAGTCGAGCATCCTAAGTCCGGGTTGTGTCCTCAACGATTTCCGAGACGGCTGCCGTGTTCCAGGAGTCGCTCGATCGCTTTTCGTTTTCTCTAAAACGGCGCCGCCAGAAGCCTTTTCCGATCTTCCGCACGTTACCAGAAATATCCGCTCTGTGATGCCAGAGTTCGGCCAGAAGCTGGAGAGGTCAGTGGCACTGCAATTGTTTCTTGCTGCAGTCTGCGGGACTTCCTAGAGTTGCCGGAGAATCTTTCAGTTTGCTCACCACCACACTTTCTGAAAAGTTCTATCATCCAAAAAGATATGCTTGACTTCAAAACTTTGTGTCGAACGCAATCAAACTTATACTGTGTAGAAAGCTTTGTGTCACTGTCAATAGGTTATTTACTTTATGTCCTGTCAATAAAACGGTTTTCAACTACTTTCTTTACTTTTTATTTTCATGCGTTAGAGCCTTAAATGATAAAAGACCAGCCGTAATCAGCATCTTTGATCTTATATCTATTTCTGTCACCAAAGCACACGAACGCAACTCAGTAAACTAAGGTTAAAGTGCAGGATAAATATTAAGCACTCCCTCCCTTCAAAAAGAAAAAAAAATTGGTATAAATTAAAAAGGTGATGGAATTTTGTTTTAAAACGTATCACGTGATCACTGACCCAGTTATCTTTTCATACCGCCTGTTTGTCACAGTGTGTAAAAAAAAGGCATTATCTAAGTGCACACATATGTCCGGGAAAATGTTTACATTAGTGCAAATAAAGTTACCTGAATGTGTGTCCCAGGCAAGTAGACAGGCTTGGAACCTGCAGCCTTTCTTCTTCTTTTGTACGCGACTTTGCTGATTATGCACGTGCAGGCACATGTGTGTAGTGTAATGAAGTGTGTGTGCGTGTGTGTGTTGGTGTTTCTTTCCGTGACACCCAGAGAGAAAGTGTGTGTGCACTTACATTAACCATTAACTCACAGCCTTTGCTGTCTCGGTGACAAAAAGAAAGTACGAGTGCTAGTCATACACAATGCAATGTTTCATGCAATAGAAATTGGCTTCCGCATCTGATAGTAGCAGTATCTGGAAAAGTCCATTAGGTTTCTGGGCTGCCTTCCATGAACGTTCTTATTTCCTGTTCATTCACAAAGGTGCACGTAAATCTATAAGTGAACAGTTTATTGCAGATCCGTCTCAATTCATGTTGGGTAGAATCGTAATCGGGATATTTTCTGCCACTTCGGGAATGTTGAACCTGACGGGTTTTTTTTCCACTTGGCAACATATCTTCAGGGAAGGATTATCTGGAGGGACAGGTGTACAGGGTTTTCTCGTATATAATTAAATTTACCTGAGATCTCTACGAAATATAACAATCGAATTTCACCGTCGTCATCCGTTTCTACTGAAAAATTTTTTTTTTGATGCGGAGAAGAGAAATAAATTATGTAATCCGTTACCTGACAAAGAGGAAGGACAGCTGTTACTTATACACATTTCTTAATATTACATAATGTATGCTTACCTTAAAGTATATTTAATTCTTCCTCTTATCCCACATTCCCCCACTCTCCTATCTATTCTCACGACCTGCGATGTGTTATTCTAATTGTTTGTAAAGTTGGGTATATCAAACTCTTGACACGTTCCTTCCTTCCTTCATACCTCCTCTCTCTCTCTCTCACTCTCTTTCTCTCACACACACGCCCCAACACACACGCAATAATGTGCGCAATCTAGACGAAAACAGAAACGAAAGAGACACGGAAACCTTACTGCCTAAATCTTCCTCTTAACCTTTAGCTTGTCCTGATCTGTGTTTTCCGCGTCCGTGTGAATTGTGAATCATTTGCTACATAACCAGCGATACGCAAGCGAAGAGAGTCACCAAACCGTTCATACAGCTGGAGACAAAATGTGTCAGTACCCTCCTTTGTGGAACATCCAAGTCAAAACATTATGGACCGTTGTCACTTATTTTCTCATTATTCCTGGGTCGTCTTTTGCTGCAGGTAAGGGTTATGGCCTTCCCACGGGGACCAACTTCTCTTAAAGAATTTGTGTTCGGGGAGAAGTCTGCATCCCAGCTATGAAATTTCTTAACATTTTTGATTAGATATGAGAGAGCTATTCATCTAATTTAAACTCTGCTTATAAACTCATTTGGCTCGAATATCTTTATCTATTTACGAAGTTACAGCTGTCGAACTGGCCAAAGTAAAAAAAAATTATTAGTTCAAAGAACTAAGCACCTTTATTGATATGATTTCCCCGTCTTCAGAACCCTATAACATATCTATGACATGAAAAACTATTTTGGCCCTCTTCTGTAGAGAGTATTTTCCGCCACCATTTTATCCCTTTAGAGGTTGGAACAGTGCAAGGCTCGGGTGGATAATCAATCAATCAATCAATCAATCAATCAATCAATCAATCAATCAATCAATCGATCGATCGATCAATCAATCAATCAATCAATCCATCCATCCATCAATCAATCAATCCACACCTCTACGACCTAAAAGCTTACGGGGGAACCTTTGACCTTTTTACTGCGTTAAAAGTGCTGTAATGCATGTACTTATAATTTAGCGAATGAAACTTTTAGTCCCTTAGGTGACGGTTGGAATGTGTCGTTATTGATTTTAAACACTTTTACGCGTCTTTAACATTGATACGTTACAGCTGTCCTCATATCACCGTGCGATTCTCAAGGTGTCTGGGAAGTACCGGCTAATCAGAAATCTAACTTCACCTGCACGGCTGAGGGATCCGTACAGTGGAGATTAGTTCTTAGCACTGATACTTCACACAGAATAGGAACCAATGAGAACATGAAATGGACTTCGAAAAGAACAATTGGCGGGCTTTTTACTGGAGCTGCTATGAACGCTAAGCAGTCGGTTCTGATCATCGATCCTGTGAACAACACGAAGTTATACGAAGACATCCAGCTTGTCAACGGCAGTCTGGAGTGTGTTGAAGGGGACGGTGACAACCAGTCGTCACGCTGTGGACTCAACTATGTGTGTAAGAAAAGTCTATTTTCTCGATTCATTAACCGGATGCATCGAACACAAATCTGCTTCGATCCGGCATTGAAGTGATGAGCGTTTAAGACAGAAAGTCGTCAGAGATACATGAAAGAAATTTTATATACATTACTTTCTTCTGTTACTGACGAAGCAGACGCTTGATTAAAAAGTCGTCAAAACTAGACGTACAAAATAGGTCCAAGTCGACATGGTACTTTAAATTGTAATTTTTTTTAACCTATGGCTAGAGGCTAATGTAGAATATCATCTGTACCTGTTAAAGTAGACGTAAAGCATGCAGTTAAAATAATGTGACAAGAAAAGAGCCCTGATAATTTGCTAGGTTGAAGTTCTTATAGTTTCTAACAGAATTTTTGTATTAGTATTATGAGTTAAAAATAAACACTTTATTGTGGATTGTAATTATTTTGGACTCTACGTTTCAAGTATTATTTCATTGCAGTAGCACCATTCAGGGGAGATCATACATCTTGAGATAATAATGTCGCATTAAACCTAATCTAAGAAATAAGAAGAGAATTAAAACTGTCAATATTAGCAGAAGTAAATTTAACGTAACTGTTATCTGCATTGAGCAACATAATGGACATATAGCATTAGTACTTGGTATGTCTGCTTTCCATCCCGCCTGGCTGTCTTTCTGCTAATTTGTTTGCCTTCTTTAAAAATCACAAGGGTCCTTCTTATCAAACAGACCCCCCACAGGAAGTGTCTTGCAGAGCAGTGAACGTGTCGTGGTATTTCCACGTGTCCTGCGACATCGGAAAGGTGTATTCCTCACGAAGATTTTACAAATGTCAGCTGATCCGATATAAAGACGGAGTAAGTCACTACGACAAATGTTTGAGATCTGTACTAATACCGTTTTGCACTGGTCCTTTGTTTTTCAGCCGGTCAGCCTGGTCTGGGAAACTTTCACCACGGGGTGGGAAAAGGGATTTAATTAAAATGAAGTCCCTCGACATAAATAGCCATGAACAAAATTAATCTAAAATTTACTGTTTAGTCTTTACTTAATACTTGATTCACGTTCTTTATTTCAGTAAGATAAACGTGACAGATAAAGACTAGAAACAAGACCTGTTTTATCTCCTTTTCTCTCTCTCCCTCTCTTTCTCTCTCCTTCTCTCTCCTCTTTCTTTCTACCTCTCTCTCCCTCTCTCTTTCTCTCTCTCTCTATCTCTGTGTTCTATTTTCACATAAAAACTGTTTATTTCCATCTTCCTTTCAGTTAAGAAATCAAACTTTACATCAATTGGTCAACATGGTGACGTCACAGACAAGCGAGAAGATCGCAGACAACGAAGTGAAGGTCAAAGGTTCATGTCAGTTCAACACGTCACTTCCTGCAGTGAAGGGAAACTACAGATTTTATGTCTCGGTCTTTCCTGGGGGACGGACATTTGCTGCCGCTGGCAACTTTGCCGTGGGTAAGTATAAAGGTTTTCTCTCTCAAGATCACCCTTCCTACCAAGGCTGTTTATTTATGCAGCAGAAGTAAACGTACACAGCAAAAAGCGAGCATAATTTAATAGGAAGGCCGACAGGGCAATTGTTACCTATAGTTCAAACCATCTTAAATCAAGGCAGTAATCTAACCAAGTTTTAGTGAAATTTTATTGAAATTTTAAAAGAAAATTGAGCCGTTATAAATTTTACAATAAAAATGGAGCGATTAGTTCTTACAAGGCATATTTTACTGAAAAAAATATTTCTTTCAGAACAAATTTCGTCTGATTTTGTGCACATGGTAAGTGCAAAAGATTTATTACGCGGAAACAAAGCGTAACACAGCACAGCAGGGATCCTAATTTCAGTACTTCTTCAACCTAGCTTACTTAGATTCTCAGTAAGGAGTAGAATGTTCGGCATTATCTGTCTAAATATTTTATTCATATTAGGTAAATTTCCGCGGTATGCCCTTAATCTTCTACCACTTATAATTTAGGGTTCTATCAGGACACCTGACAAAGATAGTCCTATTATTTTAAGCCTGCAAAAATTGCGTACGTCTAATGCTACACATTCAAAGAAGTATTCTAACAATATTTTTTGTAGAGATAATATTATGTCCCTGAGGGAAGGGACTGGTCGTTTGCAAAAGTTTATGGACTGCAACCTTTATCTGTTTTTAATCACGCAAATGTGCTTAAAAACCTGATACTTTCTTTAGAACGGCCTGAAGTACCAACGATGGCATGTCGCCCACAACCCCATGTGCAAGAAAACGCAACAGTCACCTGCACTTGTAATACCACTAACTTGGGACAACCAAAAGGATGTCTCAGGTGGGTTACAGGGAACCTGACAGGAGCAATCTTGGGAAATCAACATATTTCTTCTCTACAAGGATTACATTATCGTCAGCCTTTGACCCTGTCAGATCATAATAACACCTGGTTCAGGTGTGATGTCGTATGGAGAACAGAGATTATTACAGGAGAGAAGTACACAGCTAATGTGGGATGTAAGTAAAAGTCATTTTTAATTCGCCTTAGCACAGTACTATCTTAGAGCGACCTCAGTAATGCAGCAGCCTCTATGCACAGTTGTTGCCGAAAGTGGATAGAAGGTGTGTACCAGTCATACCAGTGTGTACAAGAAAAGATGCTGACAGTAGCTGAAAAGATCTGGTACAGCTATTATGCTGATTGCAAAGTGATTAATTTTAAATTGTATACAGTCGTTATACTCGGGATGTGAGAACGAAAGAAAAACAAAGACGCCTTAGCAAACGAAATGATAGCCGAAGGATGTTTCGCCGATATTATGAGAACAGATATTTGAATATTGGTTTTGCACCAAAGTTTAATTTTTCTTTGGATTATGATTATGACCCCCCCCCCACTGCTTTCCTGCTCGCTGCGTTACCTCCCCTGATTCCATTCAAGCACCCATTCGTAGCTGGGTGATCTGGGCAAATAGTGCTGCGGCACACAGGCACACAGGTGCGTGCGTGAATGCGTGTGAGCGAGGGTGCTGGCGCGCTCCATGTATACCTGTAATGTATGTGTAAGCATTGGTCTGGGTGTTCAAGCACCCTACAGTAGCAGCAACAACGAAGAACAGCTGAGGATCTTAAAGGCAACAGAAACCTGAAGCTCGGAAGAGGACTGCATACAAATGAATATTGACAAGTATTTGGCCCACATGCATAGACACATTTTGGTTCCCTCATACAGAAAAAAGCTTTGTTTATGGATCCCACCCAGAATTGTCCCGAACCGCTTGAAAGCCCGAGCGTGAGTACATTTTCATTTTCAAAATACAATTGCTCTTATTTTAGTTGCCTTAGTTTTAATTAGTGCGGAATAAATATATTGAAAATTATCTCAGCGTTGTGTAAAACTACAACGAGAACAGTAACAACTGGAAAAGGCAACCCACTTACTGGCCAAAGGGGATGGACTTTGTGTGTGTTTAGATGTTGATATGAATAGCAGACTACAACAAACTTAGACTAAACATCCATTAAATTAGCTGTCCCTGTAGCATCAAATTACTTGTGTTAACAGACTGTCCATTCCAGCATAATGCTTGACATGTTAAATGTTTTTTTTTAACATTTCTGGTCTTTTCCTTTTGCAGGAAACCAAGAAGCTGAAACCCCTGACAATGTATGAGATTCCAGGGGACTCACGTAGACGTTTTTCACTGTTTGTAAGTTTATAAAAAAAATTAACAAGAAAAGTTAAGCATCATAGCTGTGGCATATGCAGCGTGCTACACTTTGCTGAATGTACCATTCATGACTATGTATCAGTGTATTTATTTCGGAATAATACAGTAAATGCAAGAACTAAAAACCAGAGAACATTCTAGTAATTACATTTACAAGCAAATGAGATTTTGCGGACATAGCTTCCTTTGTATTTAATTGAACTTATTGAACTGAAATTCTTCCGCATAAGACAATAATCAAGGTAGATATAATCAAAATATTACTGCATATTAACAAAACCACCAGGTCCACCTATCCCCCCGTCTATTTCTACCCCAATCCGTTCAAGTTTCCTATAGTTACGGGGTACTGCTGGATTTCCAAAAGAAGCTGCACTCGTGTTTCAGAAGCGACAAAGCCTGAAGTCTGGCCTGCAGTTCAACTTTCTTCAGATACTTCTGCTATCGCTTTGTTGTTTCAGAGTTCTCTCATGTGCTGGAGAGGTCTGTTGCAGTGTAAGCATTTCTCCTGCTCTTTCGACTTTTTTGATTGTTGTTACTACTGGAAGCTATCAGATCTTCCAGATTGTCATGCGCTGTGCAAAAGTTCACCAGGTACTGGAAATCTCCATGCAAGTTTAGAGTGTTCAGTTGTACGTTTTCTGTCTCTACCCAGCGATAATTTCCTGCAAAATAGTTGCAGGGACAGACTTCATGGATAGAGTGTAGATATAGCTACAACAGGTTTCTAGTCAAGTACCCTGAGTAATCACAAAGAAAACTTAACCAAGCAAAACTAGACAAAAACAAAGTCAATGTTTCGAGCCATTGCCCCTTCCACAGGGCGGCACAAACAGATAAAACGGGTTACAGATAAACAGATAAAACGGGTTACAGATAAACAGATAAAACGGGTTACAGATAAACAAATAAAACAGGTTACAGATAAACAGATAAAACGGGTTACAGATAAACAGATAAAACGGGTTACAGATAAACAGATAAAACGGGTTACAGATAAACACATAAAACAGGTTACAGATAAACAGATAAAATGGGTTACAGATAAACAGATAATACTGGACAGGAAATTTCCTGTGCAGCTGCCGCGGTAGACCATCGTCTCTGTCACCAAGTAACCCTTTTGATCTGCGTGTCTTCCTGAAGAAGGGACAAAGCCCCGATATGATGATTTAGTGTTTGTCTAGTTTTGCCTCGTTAAGTTTTCTTTGTTGTCGCCTTATTTACCCTAAGCAGCAACACGTGTTGCTTTTTTCTTAGACCAGGTCATACGACGAGCTGAAGCCAGTCAGGGAAAGTTCTAATCCAATTCACTTCACAGAAGCGAACCTTCAATAAGTCTATAGGGAGATATTTATTGACTGCTAATGAATACAAGACAGATGTGGAATCCTGACCTAAACCAAGGGGTTAATATAACTGTGAAGTTCCTGGTGGTCTAAGTATGTCACATGGTGAGAACGTTTGGTCATGTCTGCTTGGGAAGGGCTGATCCACTTAAAGTTTGTTCTCTTAGCTGTGTAGCATAAGGCACAGCTGTTATCCCATGGCCCGTCTGTTGATATCTTCGGATATTAGACTTAGAATGTTCTAGACTAGGAACCGACAGTAAACGATTTACTAACTTTGAATCTGTAGCTGAAGATATGAAATTTCACATTTTCACATTCTTATACGCTTTCATTCGCATAAATATTAATGAAAGGCAATGTATAGATACATGTTAGAAATTCTCTCTAAATTTAAAGACAAGATTATAAGTTCGATGTCTTTTAGCTTGGAATGCATCATCTGATTCTTGGCTGGCTGGGAAAGGAGAGTGTGTGAACTTGACTTGAATCTAGGGTCGACAGTAGATTTCGCCGGTGTTAGTTTTGCTATGGAGATGTTCAAGCTTAAGCCGGTCACAAAAAGCTGCTTATATCAGTTCGACAGCTTTATGCCACAGCTGTAGTTTTGACTTCAATGGAATCGACTGTCACTATTTAGATCCTGCCTGCCCGCCCGCCTGTCTGTCCGCTTGCCTGCCTGCCTGTCTGTCTGTCTATCTGTCTCCATGTTTTCTAGTGCAATCTAAACTATAGGTGATTTAAAACTCCATAAAATGCTTTTATGTTTTCTCGAGCATCTTGCCATACACAACAGTTTATTTGTTTGAACTCCTCAGACGTTCTTCACTAGTTCAAAAAATCTCTTGCGTCTTTTTTTTCGTCTTTCTCTCTGACTCTGTTTTCTCCTTTCTTTCTCTTCCTTTATCCACTCTCTCACAAATGTACGCACTACACTCGCGCGCAAGTAGGTTCGCACACATTCGTATCCACTCCACCGTACATACACTCACAGGCATATATTTAGTAGGCCTATCGATCCTCTTTTTGTACCCCATTTCTTTTGATTGGAAAAAGGTTTATACAGAACTGTCTATTCTACTCAGGTGTGATGGACATTTTATTTTCTCAGTTTAGTTGTGTCAAACGTTTTTAGTCTAGGTTTGAGAAACTTCTCACACATTATTATCGTTGTTGTTGTACACGGAGAGATATAAAGCCTGATGGCCGGGTTGTGTTCCTTACATATTCAAGAGGGACTCTTCGTAGGAACAGTTTCCTCGATACTGAGAGGAAAAACGATGATAATCGATATGACACGCTTTCTGTTATAATACTAAACTAAGCCAGCTCAGAGCTAATGATCAATTCACGTCCACATATAAGCTATATTAACGTGTGTTTTATTTCCGCTTTAGAAAGCCCTTCTCATGGAAGATCCCAAAGATAATGAGCTTTGCGTCTGCTGTCTAGCACTTTCAATTAAACATTCTAAAAATTAAACATTCAGTTTCCGAAAGTGGGTTCCTTACAAATAGGTTTTGACTTGTCTGTTAGGATGATGTATTTTTTAAATTCATTTCTATGCAAAAATAAGGCATACAGTACTTGCCTGATGTATATTATTTATTTTTCTTTAATCATGTTTCTTTCTCTGGATTCGCCCACCTATCCGCCACTCTGTCCGTCCGTCCCTCTGTCCGTCAGTTCATCAGTTCCTTCAACTTTCCTAAACTCACGGGGGTACTGTTGGATTTCCGAAATTCTGTTGTAGACGCTGCATTCCTGTTTCTGGGGGGGGGGGCATGAAGCCTTCTCTGCATTGCTATTCTTTCTCAGAAAATTTTCTTGCTCTGTTGTTCCAGAGTTCTGCCACATGCTGGAGAGATCCGTTACGTTGAAAGGATTATTACTCATGTATTTTCGACCTATCTTCGCGTGGATGGAACCACACATTTGTCTGATTTTCAAGCTGTGTAAAGACAATCCAACATGTTCTAATAATCTCCATGCAGTTTTGAAAGTTTTGTTCCATGTTTTCTCTCTGTTTCGATTGGCTGGGAAGGTCACGCCCTGTCCTTCCCCAGTGCGTAAGTTCTATGATTGACATCTTGCCTGTTACGCGTCTAGGCACCGATAACATCCTCATTTTTGCTCTCAGTACAGTTTTTTGTCTGAAACTCTGGCAAGTGGCGTGACGGTCAAAATCATTGACAACTATTCTTACTAGCTAAACCAGTAAATAATGTTGATTGAGGAGTATACGAGACACACAGTCAAAATTATTTATTTCCACATATTTTTGAAACGTTCAGTGAGTACGCTTGTAAAAAGTTTCCCAAAACAGCTGAAGATTGATATACCTCCGTACTTGTTGGGATTATTCTGCTTGCCTTTGTTTGGGAATTATTGTTCCAAGTGTCCCAGTCAGTGGGCACGTGGTTACATTTTAGAAAAAGTTTGAATAATGCTTTAAATAAATTCAGCATCTTCGTACGTGCAAATTTTAAGAATTCGTTTTTGTCTGTTCCACATGCTTTATCTCCCTTTAATTTCTTACGACAAAATGCAACCTCGGTATCTGGGTCGAAGTTTTAATTTCATATCCTTAGACTTTATCTTGTCTTTCCGTACTATCTCTTTCTTACTAATCTCTTTACGACTTTTTATTTCATTTCTATTCTTGCAAAAACGATACTTGTCTTGTAAATATCTGGTCCCATCCTGCATCCAGGAGCTTATCAGTAGGGAGACGGATTGTTATGCCTGTATACGAGTCTTATTGTACTGCGTGCGTGCGGATTCTTTTTCAACATCTTACACACGCACGCCCGCACGCACGGGCACACACACATACGCATTTTTTAAAATGTCATTTTGTTAATCCGAGTAATCACAACGTTCACATTTAGTGAATTCGGGACACATCTGGTAGTGCAGTATAGTGACTATGTGTGTCCTAATTGTCTCAGACTTAACTGCCTGCTTCTTGGTTCGTTTTTTCCAGCAATGTGTCTACTATTGCTTCCGCCAGCCTTTGCGCATTATGAGTAGACGAAAACTAAAGTACCACACAATACGAAAGACAATCTTTATGATCAAGTTCCACTAACATGTTAAAACAAAATGAAAAGCAAATATGAAAGCTCACTTTCGCAAACATGCTCACATAAATTAAAAGTCACC
Organism: Lanistes nyassanus; assembly: GCA_004794575.1. Lineage (NCBI taxonomy): Eukaryota > Metazoa > Mollusca > Gastropoda > Architaenioglossa > Ampullariidae > Lanistes > Lanistes nyassanus. The sequence goes on along the minus strand of SMGT01001670.1, from coordinate 175,047 downwards.
TTAGCGATGCACAATGAAAGTTCCAGCTCGCTTTCCTTAATGTCATGTCACACAAACAGCAAACAAAAGCCATTTTAGTGATTTTAATAAATGGATTTATAATTTCTCTAATCTGAAAAGAGGCTGATGACGTATTTTCCAGTTACCGTCAGACGTCCTGAAGACCTACAAGCCTTGTCCCGCGCGATGCCCAGTTCCTGTCCGTACTCCGCGCCATACCAGATCACAAGCTCTGTGCCGGGCTGTAACAAGACACAGTCATAGAAGCCGCTGTTGCTTTCAATACGCCAGGCGTTATCTTCGGTTGGCTGATCACGAAAACACAAACATTAAATAAATTTACCAAGACATAACTTTTTGGAAAACAGGATGCAAAAAAGCACAGAATTATCGTTCCACCACTGCAATGTTTTGTGAAATGATCATCTTTCTGTTTCAATGCGACAAAGAGGTTTCCGGGAGTTCCGACAGAAAAAAAGGATTCACTTTTTTTGTAATGGAACTTCTGTCTTTCCTATTCTCTGGCCTGTTTGATTTCAGTCAGTACCATATTCATCTTTAAATCTTACATTTACTGCATTATTCCCAACACATACATGTTGTTAATAAGGAACAAATGAGGACAGAGCGCTATAAAATCGTCAAATGACAACCCCAACAAAGTACTGGCAGCGCTAGACACAACCGTATGCTGACGTATGCAATCAAGGGAACCTACCTTACCCAAACACGTAGCAAAGAGAGAGTCGAAAGTAAGGAATGTGGCAGATCTTGAAGATCTGCCATGTTCATTACTTTCGACAGTACGGTAGGCTCCCTTGATTGCATACGTCAGCATACGGTTGTGTCTAGCGCTGCCAGTTCTTTGTTGGGTTGACATACATGTTGTGTTATATTTCATACTGTGTGGTAAGGTACGTTCTAGCAAGGTGATGCTTAATCTGCAGGCTTTTTCAAAGAAAAGTTATAAACAGTGAATAGTATCTTACTGAGTCAGATCAAAGGATCTCATACTACACCAGGTGTTTGAGTTTCCTCAGGCTTTCTGCACAAGGAACAACAAAAATCCCCAACAACAATAAACACAATAAAACATTACCATATGAGATAATGCAGTCTTATGCCCGTCTGCACAGATTATAAGGTCACAAGTAATGTAATGCCGGAAACGGGACAGCTAGTTTAATGCATTTTTGCTGTAAATTTGTTGTAGTCTGCCATTAATATCTTCGCGTGATTATAAGTCCACAAAAGTTCGTTCACTTTAGCCGATAGATATGTTAGCTTCTCTAGTCGCTACTGCTGGCGAGTTTGCAATTCACACCAACTTGGGACAAACATGCGCAGCGAACCAAGTGCGATGCGCATACCTATTGCATTACGGTTGCTAACCACTACGTGTAATTTTACGTCAAGCCATGATCTCTACACAACGTCAATTCTTATAGTTACAGCCAAGAAACAAATCTGCGGTGGTCAATAGCGGAGCGGTAAAGACATCGGGTTTCACAGTTAAAAGGTCGCGGGCTCGATTTTTCTTTTTTGTGGGAGGGGAAAGGGATTGGGGTTATGGGTAGAAACAGAGCTTTTTTTGTATAAGTGCGTAAGTTATATGTACGCAAGCACAAGCGGGATAAAAGGTTGTCTGCGTGTATGTTCCCGAAGTCGATGGGATAAACAGACTCGCTGGCCGTTCTCTCTATAGTTTTAAACACCGCTGACAGCATGATCCACTTATTTATGCATTACTGTCATAAAATTAAGGCCCCTGAAAATAACTGAAAATAACTGAAATTGCATAAAAATAAACATGAAAATGTACTCACGCGGTAGGCGTACATTCGCATTGCATCACTCAGCCTTTTTAAAGCCGGTCGGTGCAATTATGGGTGTGATCCATAAATAAAGCCTTTTCCGTATGAGTAAACCAAACTATATATTCATTTAGGCAATATATTTGCATATATAGTTGTATACAGTCCTTTTAAGGTTTCTGTTTCCTTCTAAGCTTCGAATTCTGCTTTCTTCCTGTCTGTCAGAGTTTCCGTCAATTGTTCTATCACTGTTGGTGCTACGTATTGGCTGTTTGAACACCAAGACCAATGTTTACACGTGCACTACAGGTAGACATGGGGCCGCCCGCACACACTCGCACTCACACGCACGCAGAAACACATACGCACTCACGCACACACAGTTGAAGCCTATTCTAAGATGGAGACCGGTGCTTTGGTTTTCTTTGTCTTTCAGCAGATCTGAACCCTGAACCGTATTGTATGAGGACTCGCGACTCTTCTTCAGATTCCGGTAAGTTACCGGAGGACGGATGTTCGCCTTTCAAAGTGTAATTGGATATTCGAATTGGCAAATCCAGAAGAACACGAAAACCGTCCCAATTCCGACAAAGGAAAAGGAATACTTATAATGTTCTCCTTGGTTAGCTGGTAGATTTGACTGAAAACGAGTGTGTAGAGCTCTGTCGAATGTCGGACACAAATAAGCTACAGAGCTAAAGGGAGACAATATCACCTAAATAAGTGTATGAATGAAACACGCACACCATTTCTGCTCACCAAAGATGACTGCAACAGTGAAGGTCTCGCCCCTTAGGTGCACTCTTCCTGCACGAGGCTTCTCTATTACTCAGGCTTCTCTGAGATATTAGTGTTTTAAGGCAAGTTTAAAGTCATGTTTACTTACATCCCACATTAGCTGTGTACTTCTCTCCTTTAATAGTCTCTGTCCCCCATACGACGTCACACCTGAACCAGGTGTTGTTATGATCTGACAGGGCCAAAGACTGACGATAAATTAGTCCTTGTGGAGAAAAAATCTGTTGATTGTCCCAAGCTTCTCTTTCCTTGTTTGTCAGGTTCCCTGTGACCCACTTGAGAGACCCTTCTGGCTGTCCGATATGAGTGGTGTGACAAATACAGGTGACGTTAGCGTTTTCTTTCACGTAGGGCTGTGGGCTACATGACAGCGTTGGTAATGCAGGTCTTTCTAAAAAAAAACAAACAAACGAAAAACTCTTTTAATAACAAAAAATAATTATCTAAAGTACTGCCTTCTAGAAATTGTCAGACTAAAGAGAACATAAGAATCAATTCGCTTTTTAAAGCACAAATGCTGAGTTATGACTATATCCCAGCACCTGTTTAGTGTTGAGCATATTCGTTAACAGAAGTAGAACTATGAAACGTGATGATTATTATAATCTTCGTAGTTTTTACTCCGCAAATGACAAAGTTGGTGGAGCGAATTGTCTATATTCTGTCTCTCGTAATGCCAGTAAGCAGACTATATTAGCCCGTCCCATCCTCTCCCCCAACACTAAATAAACACTAAATAAACACGCAATATGTGTACGCGTTGGTAAACACGCTAATATGCGTGCGCGAAGGTAAACACGCTAATATGCGTACGCGATGGTAAACACGTTAATATGCGTACGCGAAGGTAAACGCGCTAATACGCGTACGCGATGGTAAACACGCTAATATGTGTACGCGAAGGTACGCATGGTGTTTCCTGGTTTGGGTGTCTGTCTTTCCGGCTGGGAACAATAAAAGTGGCAAACGGTATATAGAGGGAGAGAGAGAGATAAATTTGTAGTCACCAATTGTGTACCACATCTTTCCGGTTGTGACTCGCCGACTGCTAGGTAAGATAATGACAGCAAAACCATAGTTCCCTTCTTCTGCTGGGAGTGTCGTGTTGAACTGGCAGACACCTGACACCTTCACTTCGTTTTCCGCTATCCTCTCACTGGTCGGTGACGTCATCATAGCAACAATCTCCAAGCGTTCAACGTTTGCCTGAAAAAAACGAATCAAAAGAAAGGGGAAAGAAATTTAGCACGTTAAGATGTCTGATGGAGAAAGAGCGCTATATATATATATAGAAATAACTACTCTTCTCGCGCTTTTTTAAAACAGGAAACATCATAGTATGTAACTCTAGTAACATAAACCGAGAGTTTCTGTTCAGCAGCGAATGTTTTTCTGTTTCTTGTAAGGACTTGCCGTATTAGAATATCGGATAAGCTGACACTTGTAATTTCTTCTTGAAGAAAAGACACTGCCGATGACACATGACACGTGTACAGACCACGAAGTGTTGGATGTTGTACACACCACGCCCTCTGGTGGATCTGATGAGAATCCGAATGAGTCTGATGACTATTTGCACAGGTCCTAACATACTAATACATTATTGTTCCTACTGCGCACCTATTATTAAGATGCGAGAAATATTTGAAATAATGGTAAAATTCCAGTATTTTATTAAATTTCAGATGAGCCTGATTATCTGAATACAAGCTGTATACGTCCTTTATGTAAACGTACAACGTATCATATTTTATATGTTAAACGAGATGTAAAAAAAAGTACAAGGAGCTCACAGACGTAAAGAACCGCTAATAGTTGAAACAGCTATTTTGTGCGCTATGGAAAACGCTGAAAGGAAAAACAACTTACATACAAAGTTGAGTCCACAGCGAGCAGACATGTTGTCAGAACCATGACACTCAAGACTGCCGTTCACAATCTGAATGTGTTCATATAACTCTGTATTGTTCATAGGTTTGATGATCATTGACGTATGGTCAGTACCGGTGGTTCGAGCTGCGAAGATTCCGCCAAAGTTGTTCGTTTGCTTCCAGTGGCCTTCAAAGAAAGCTAAAATGACTGGTTTTTCAAAATTATTTAGTCGTAGTGCCCATTGTCCTTGAGCCGTGCAGATGAATTGATTCTCTTGATTGGCTACTATTTCTGAGACGCCATCATTACCACAGGGAGACAGTGTGGCCCCTGTAACATACCAGCAACACGTAAATAATAGCATACGAAGCAATATACACAACATGACAGAGTACGACAATGAGTTACAGGTGGTACATTATCTACACTGGACCCAGCCACAAACCCGACACCAAGAACCTATGAACACGCCTACGCACGTGCTTACATTACTAACAGTTCCTCCCTCTATGGCTTGCGATTACATGTCTGTACTTCATGAGAGAGCAAAGTAGTTCTGAGAATTCGGTTTAATTTAAGAATTTTCCATTCTGTAATAGAACGCAACTGCAGAAATCTGTTTAAACATTGGAAACTAGAACATTCGGAAGAGGCTGTTACACACAACACAATGTTAGTATACAGCCGAGATTTCTGTAAACGACAAACCATGACTATTAAATTAGTACACCACCTGTGACAAGCGACCAAGTTAGAAGGGGAAGCACGACAGAGCTCGCCATTCAGTGTTCTTTTCTGGGTGTGGTGAATATGTTGCTGGCTGCAAATATGTGTGACTGTGAAACCTCAGTAGTCGCTCTACGTTGTGAAACCCGGGACCTGAAGTTTCCTTGTTTCTGTCGTCTCCCTGGATGTGTAGATCGGGAACTTGAAATTGGTTAATCTGTGCGTGCTTTTGTCCGAGACTGGTTCTAGTATTATTTCGGGTATTTCCTGGTGTATAGCCATACAGTTGACACTTCAAAACTGTTTTCATTGCCTGCATCGTTCTCAGCATTATCGTCATCCGTATGGTTTATCGTTGGTCTGAATTGAACAACACCGGAATATACATTATTATATTTCATTTTTTAAAGATCATTTATGCATTTTGTTCTTCCTACTAAAAATATGCTCTGTTTGTCTATCTGTCCATCCGTCCGTCAGTCTGCGTGTCTGTTTGTGTGTCTGTCTGTTTGTGTGGTGTGTGTGTGTGTGTGTGTGTGTGTGTGTGTGTGTGTCGTTCTGTTGAATAATTGTGTAAATTCAATTACGTTTCGGTTCATATATTCAAACAACCAGTATAAATTATTTGTTTGGATACTGACTTGCACATCAACGAGCAGTGAAACTCGTCATTACAAGGGAGCATTTCTGGGAATGTCATTAAATCTTTTCCTTAAAGCAACTGTTACTGTTGTAAGGCAATTTTCCTTTTGAAGATATGAAGCCCGTTACATATTCTTGTGACTGGCAGAACAGTGACTTTTTCTCTCTCCAAACTTAACATAACATAACTGACGATTTTGCTACCTGGTGAATTTCATCCAAGATTTCGTTATTGTAGCTCATAGCTTTCGCGAAACGTGCGTATTTGTAAAAGGAATTTAACTAATCCACACTTCAGATGATTTAAAACGCGGTTATTTCCCCTGATCTTGGAACAGCAACAGAGAGTGTCTATGCAAATGCTACCCGACTTATGACATTCACCTTCCTGACAAGTTCAACAAAATAGTGGAAGCTACAGTTTGTCCAAACAAGTTATTTCATGTCATTATTTTATGGACAAGAGTAATTATATAGTGTCTAGATATTAACGTACAAAACCCAATTATGAAAATACGTCGGTCGCTCACTACAGACGTATTTAAAGAGTTTTTTGACATTTTAGTGAGTGGTAGGATGTGATGACAGTAGAATTCGACATCGGTCGTTGATTGCTCGGACGTGACAGGATGAATCTATGGGTGAATGACTGGATGTGGCAGGGGCTTTACAGATCCCAATTTTCTGCCGTTATTTTCAAAGAACAGCCCTTCTGTAGCAGACACCGGTGGGTCACAACGTTCGTCTAGAACAAGAGTGTCTTTTTTAATCCACATCCTTATAGAGATTACGACAGGATGTGAAAGGTCTATTAATATTGGACTCAACCCAACAGTTGTATCTGGACTGCGCGTGTTCACAGAGGCTTATTGTTATAACCGCCTTGTGCCTTCCTGAACGATTTCCTTCCTTGAAGATACAGGGGGAATAACTCTATCGTATGACACATTGCCAGGACGACGGTCGTTAGCAGTGCTCCCTTTATATTTCATGTTTGCTTATGAATTTAATAGCAACCCCACCATCAACCCTTCTCGATTGTTTTCGGGTTTTTTTTTCTATTTTATTCAGGGCAACGACGTGATTATGACTACAAAAAGGGGGAAATTTTATAGAATGTTCCGACATTGTAAAGCTCCCCTGTTCGCTATTCTCTTCGTCATATTTGTGCGTCCATGTATGAACCACGAACCCACTTAACTTTCCCGACTTGTTACATTTAAGATTTTTCTCTTATTTCCCTGCCTACAGCAAGCGCAGTTCCTAGAGTCTACAACCTGTTTTTATTTAATGTAGTGCTCACTTTTAGTTAACCTGGTCGTTTGTGTCCTAGTTTAAATTTTAATCATTGCTTAAAATATCTAACGAGATATTTATTTCATGCGACTCACACAAAAGATGTGTTCTTCATTAATTTATTTGGGTTCAAGTTCAGGACAAATGAAGTCTAATCGCAAAGCCTTTGCCTTCTTAAACTTTCTTTCTAATAGAGCCGTTGGATTCGGCCCCTATTTCTAAACGAAGCAGATCGAATCAAGGTACACGGACTTGTCTATTTTTCATCCTCCGAGGACGCTTTTGATGTGGAAATGTACCGAAGATTTTCGGGATCAATTGTCAAACGCAGTAGTAAACAATTTTAATATTTCAACAGAAAGTAAGTGGTCTTTAGATTGTGGAACGTAGCTTTCATACACAGTATAACAGTTTTCGTGTGTTCAAACAAAGAGGTTTTTTTGTTAATTAATACATCTTTTGGTGAAATCGACCAAAATTGAGGGTTGTTTTTTTTTAATTTTTAAAAAGATAATATTTGACATGCAGCCGTGCATCTTTTTTCATGCATGTTTATGAACAGACGCCTCTAAGGATGTGAAGTCCTGATTCCTTCAGCTACAGATTACTATCGACTCACCGATCTAGAACATTCTGAGCCTAATCTCCGATGACGTCAACAGATGTGTCATGGGGAATTATCTGCCTTTTACTACACACCTTTAAGTGGATCCGTACGTTCCCAACATAAGGAACTGTTCTCACCACTCGAGTTACTTAGACATTATAGCCAGGAACTTCAGGATTAAATTAAGCCTTTGGTTTATGTGAGGATTGGACATCTGTCTTGTAGCCCTGCTCATTAACAGCCATAATTACCTCTGTGTGTACTTACTGATGGATTCGCTTTTGTGAAATGAATGCAATTATACCTCTCGAATGTTTGTTTCAACTCAAAGCATTACTCATTATACGGAACTAGAAACCTGTTGCAGCTATTCCTACAGTCTATCCGTGTAGTCTATCCCTGCATGAAAATGTCATGGACAGAAAACGTACAGCAGAGCATTCCGAAACTTCACGTATGCGTTTAGAACACAGTATACTTTTTCAGACAGCTTGGTAATCACACAAATCTGGTAGCATCCAGTCACGTGAAGAAAAGTCGCGTGCAAGAGAAATTATTGCAGCACAAAGGACCTCTCCAGCACCTGACAAATTCCTAGAACAACAGAGTGAGAACAAAGTATTCAGGGAGAGGATAGAACTGCAGGATTCAGGCGCAACCACTTGAGAAACAGAAGCGCAACTTGTGAAACACAGTATTTAGGAAATCCAACGGCACCCCGTTAGTTTAGGAAAATTGGACGTACTGACAAACAGACAAGTAGACGAAAAATGGGGTGGACAGGAAGACAAACGAAGAGGCCAAAACATGACAAAAGGAATAAAAATAACATAGATCAGGCCAGTGCGTTATATTCTGTCACAAAACAAAATTGTCAACAATTAATCCCACCTGTCTAGCAGACAAGACCGAAGTCAAAATCTATTTGTAAGGAACCCACTTTCGGAAACTCAGTTTCGTCCTGAATGTAAATGGAACAGAATACTAGACAGCAGATGCAAGGCGTGTCATCTTTGTCTTATCCTCCGAGAAAGCCATTTTGAGGAAACAAAAACCAAATTAATATAGTTTATAATGCACGTGGACAACTTATCAACTCTGGGCTGGATCAGTTGAATCTTTTAAAGGAAAGCAGGTCATCTCTATTAACATCGATTTCAACTCCTCTTAATATCACAAGGTTCACAAAAAGTTAAATGGTATAACAAACATGAAACAGTCAATATACAGTTTGAAAATAACGACAGCTGTCCTGCAACTGAAATAAAAAAGGACAAGGCAGGACACGTCCCCACTCGAAAATGAATGTCAACGGAGTAATCCCCCGATATCTACATCCGGTGCAACCAACATGAACACAAACGACGTGATATTACGCGGACTGTCACATGAAAAAGGAACATGATTTGTTTGCAAAACGACTGATGTTGTAGTTTGATAACTATGATAGGTTCCATGCACGCTTAGTGGAACAGACAAATGTAAGCGTAAGCACAAAAACATTTGTCAATCAGATAAACATTACTATCAATATTAGCATGCTTACATTTTTAATCTTAGAAAGGAATTTCCATCTTAGAGGAACGAGTCCTCTTTATTCTCCTGGAATTAGCAGATCAGACTTTTGGAGATGTTGTGAGCCAAGGTTCAAGAAGATATTTAGCAGCCCCCACCACCTCCACCTTTACCACACACAGGCACCCTTTCATTTTTTTTCTTGGGTTGGAAATTTAAGACCTAAACATTTCCTTCGTCAGAAACCCCCGCAACAGCAACATATAAACGTATGCCATTTGCTGAACACACAGTCTTGAATTTGTCCAAAGGTGTTCAGTTGTTGTCAAAGGTAGGGAATGTGTTTTACATCACGCGAAGGGCGCAGTAATCAGTTTCATCGCTGCCGGGCGATGGAGGACGCCTGTCTTTATTTCTAACGTCAAAGGCGGGGAGCGTGTAGATAAGACCATCATCGTTTTCCCAACGGCCGTCACCCGGCCCATGGCGAGGTGCAGCAGGACGGGGTACGTTCAGCATCCCAGAACCCCCGCTCTGAGAGGAAAGTAGGTGCATAGCCAGGTGTTCCTTATTAACATAGTTTGGTTCACTGTCACCGTTGCACGAGGCGCCCTCTCCACCTGGTTTAGCCTGCAAATACATGAACACTGATGTTTGATTAGTGTACTCTTTTGAGCGATACACGTAATACTTTTTCCGGTAATGTATGCTTTATCCGCCACCTCTCTCTCTCTCTTTCTCACACATACACACGCACTCACGCACACACACAAACACACGCACGCACGCACGCACACACACAAACACACACACAGGCAGAGAGAGATACAGACAGACAGACAGAGAAACTTGTGTAATCTGAGACTAACCTTAGTGCACTGATCTGTAGACAGAACAGTACTATTAATTCACATCAGAAACTGGTCAGACGATCAGACTTAAGAAAAACAATATAGGGAGAATGTTGCTTACAGGTACTGAACTTTACAGCCGGATTTAATTTTTTTTAAAAATTAAATCGTACAATATCTGAAACCGCTAATGAAGCGCAGCACAGAAATTTGATCTTAAATAATGGTAGAGAAAACAGCTTGCAAATAGCTGGGACAGAGACTGCTAATGATAGACTTCTGTATACATAATATGTATTGTATGCGTACTTTACAATCCTGTGACGTCAGCTTGTTACATTAATCAGTTAGTTTGACGAGAGCTCAGTATAGGCTCCAGAGATGCTTTAGGGTTGGTAAACAGTCTTATATTTTTCTGTTATCGGGCACTGACCTTTGTCTACCCTTTGACCTTTTGCACGTTTACCTGGAGTTTTACCTGTTGATTTATCGACTACCGCGTAAGCTGCATGTGTGTCTTGCTGTAACGACTCTGAAACTCCCTTATCTGCACAGATCAGCAGATTCGATTGAAGGAACACAAAGATACATGCATCGCGAACATTTAGTAAGAGAACATTTGGCTAAGCTCTAGTATTAATTAACATTATAAACTTATTGAGTGGCCATTGCCCAGCGATTACGAGCTGTTTATTTTATGAACAAAGAGAAACTCCAACACGTTTATCCTATATTTTCTGCTAATGATTGAGTTTCTAAAGGTATAGTCAATTGACTGACATCTTACCTTGTATCCCCTTTTCGTTCTGCTTTTCGATCTTGTTCACTATAGCGTACAGGGGCGTCTGACAGGCTTGCAGAGAATAGGCACCCATATCCGCTTCCAGGCCTCGCGTCCAAATCTGACCTGACATTGGAAAAGTTTTCTCCATTTGATTCGATTTTCAACGGAGACCCTTTATTAGATGTAAGAAACTATTCGTAAACAAAGAGACATTTCCACATCGGAATGATCCAATTTGCTTTCAGAATGCTCGTTTTATAACTGGTGCCCTTAGGAAACACAAAAAATGGCACCAGATCCCATTTAGAAGTCCCTTAGAACTGGAAAATAGCTGTTTTTACTCTTACATTTTACTTTGTTCACGATACACAGTAAACGATATTGCTGTATCTCACTGCACAGTATTTTAAAAAAATAAACAATGTAAAGCATTCACCTGTGTCCCAGGGAGTTTCGTATATGATTTCAGGTGCTTGTACTGGTTGGTCACCTGAAAACAACACAGACAGGAGACAAGCAGTTATAGTTTGCACACGTGATGAACGCGACATACAATGGGGTATCCAGATGAAGTGATGTCAGGTTGCAATACACAGAAATATGATGTAACCCAAAGTGTCATTTTTGTAGAAATCCTGCACGATTTGACACCAGACTAAATCATAGTTTGCTGTAGGAACGCGGCGATATTATTTCCTGTGTATTCAAGTCATGGTTTTGAGTCATACTGTTTCACAGCACGAACAGGAAAATAGAGACAGTCTGTTCTACATGTATTGATGGGTTTCTACGGTAATGTTTGTTTATTCAGTTGGCAAGTTTTCACAATGTTTAGCTTATTATTTGATAATCAACAGAACGTATCAGACAAGTGAACAGCGATAATGAAATCGATCTCTTCTGAGTGTCCACGAAGACACGCATTTGTTCCCTGTCGCCCCTGTACATTTCTGTGAATGCGTTCGTGCGCTCGATCTTTTCTTTAACTAAATCCATGTAAATAAAACCGTTTGATCGTAGACGGGTACCACACACTACGCAAACCCCGACACCCGTCTCAAAACACGGAGAGAGAGAGAGAAAGAGTTTTACCTTCATCATTATCACTTTTCCAGTCAAGATTTTGCGAGTTAGTCGACAAGCTGGGGATAGAACAGATGAAGATGATGACGACAATGATATTGATAATTGTGGGATGACGAACATGATCAGATAAAATTAACCAATGGGCCATTCAAAATTATGCTAACCAAACAAACAACCAGCAAATCCACCGACCAACCTAGTAAGTCAGTTCGTCCGTCATCCATCCATCCATCCATCCATCCATCCATCCATCCATCCATCCATCCATCCATCCATCCATCCATCCATCCATCCATCCATCCATACACCCGTCCGTCCGTCCATCCATCCAGCCAGCCAGCCAGCCAGCCAGCCAGCCAGCCAGCCAGCTAGAGAGCCAACAGGCCAGTCCGTCAGTCCGTCAGTGCGTCAGTCTGTCAGTCTGTCAGTCACTCAGTCACTCAGTCACTCAGTCACTCAGTCACTCAGTCACTCAGTCACTCAGTCACTTTGTTTACAAGTTAAGGTAATTCCAAACTTCTAGAACTTACATGCGTTCAGAAGTCGAAGATTCTGCAAAATTTCACGTAGGCACGAACGGACGCACCAATTCATACACACATCATACGCACGCAAGCGTGCACAATTGTCCATATAGACAATCGCCCGCATAGCCAATCGCCCACATAGACAATCGCCCACATAGACATACACCAAATAAAGGAAAATGTAATGAGATCAGAACATTATTTGAATGACAAGACTGCTTTTAAATATATTGACTACGAGAAATCAGATGATACAAAGAAAAAAGCTTAAGTTTCTCGCTAGAAGCCACTGATATGTAAATAAGCAAATAAATACTTTTGATTGACATTATTGTGCAAACAATGTCATTTTATTTAGTTACTATTTTTGCCAAATTTGTCATTTGCAAAATTCTCATGTAAATAATCTGACTTTCTGGAAAAAAGGACCTTTTCTAAATGGACATTTCAGAGATATGCCGTTATTTTTTTTTTACAATTTACAATGTACAATGTACCAATTTTAGTAAGAAGTACAGAAGCTGTCAGAAAGAAACGGACAATTCTAGAATATTGTCACAATAAGGCCAGTGTGGCATGCTCCGGTAGTTCAAAGAAATGCGTGTACTGCAGGTGAAATAACGCGAACGCAAAGAAGAAGAAACTTTCCAGGACACAGTCGACTACCGGTAAGATACAACGGAATTTTTATAGAAATTTTGGATGAAGCTTTACTTTGACTGAATGAGAAACTTCAGGAGTGCAGCTTGATTCTCATTAAGACTGTATACGTGATTAGTCCAGAGATACAACAGCACACTGCCAAGTTCTGCACAGTAGACGGGAATTCAGAAATAATCCAGAGACTTCGGGAAATGAATGTAGCACAAGATAAACTTTCTGGAATGGAGCGGAGCTCCCCCACCTGGCAGAAATTTGCTATAAAACATCAAACATTTCTTTTAAACTTATAACTTGAAACTGAAGGAACATTTCAGACATGTTGTGAAGGCTTCACATGCACGTAATTTAGTCAGTTCTATGATTTCGTAAGTGCACCAGGGCTTTTTAGACGTTAGCAAGAGTTTTCAAAACATGATGAACTTCGTCAGAAAGTGTGGCATTAAAATTTGGGGATGCTTTGGTAGTTCTAAGAAGTACCGCAGACTACAGCAGGAAACACCTGAAGTGTCAGTGACCTTTCCAGCTTCTGGCAGAACTCGCATAGCGAATATCTCTGTTAAGAATGAAACCGACCGGAGCAGGATTCCGGCGATGTTGTTTCAAAAACACGCGAGCGACCTCTGGAACACGTCAGCGGCTTCGGAAATTGTTCAGGACACAAATTGAACTTCGGAAGCTCCATGCTGCGGGCACGCGGACAGCAAAAATAATAATTACAGGCACGTGTCCCACTCCAAGCGCAGCTTGCTAACACACGGGGAAATAGTGACGAATATGACGGAAAACTGAAACAAGGGGAGTAGAAACGATAAGAGGAAACAGAGGGTGGGGAACTGAGATAGAGGGGGTTGGGAAGGAAATGGGCGCGTCTGAGAAAGAGAGAGAGATCAGGGAAAAGCGAGATGGCGAGCAGAGTGGCTCTCTTGTGATGAACCTTACAGAAGGAGCCGTTGATAACATACCTTTTATTGTCTTCTTTCTGACCATTACAACGATCAGCACAACAACCGTTAAAGTGAAAACGACAGCAGCAGCCACACTCACGAAAACGGTGATTTGGACTGTTTCTGGCTCATCATAATCATTGCCTAAAAAACATCGAAACTTCACGTTAAAGAGTTAGTTATATAGTTATTAATATAGTCAAGGAGTTAGGAATATATATTGAGGGTGTGTCTCCAGAGAAACTAAAAAGTAAAATGGAGTGGACATATTTGCTTTGACGTAACCTGCTTCTTCAACATGCTCTGGGTTCTAGAATGAAGGCTTATTTGATACAGGTGAATTTGATGCATTTAAAATTAACTAACCTGCAATAATTTGCTTGGGTCTTAGAGGAAGCTGCCTAACGCCGATGATTATTCTACAATTCAAAAGCGTTGTTATTTGAGAATGCATGTTTCTTCAAAACTGTGACAAACTTTTATAATATCGAGATTTTTCAAGCGATCCCACAAGCCACGAGTATCGTCTCATGTAAATGTATACAAGGAAAACTTCCTTTGCTGTCTACCGCTAGGGCGACTAGGGTTTGCAAAACAGCGCCAAAATGTTTATCAGCTGAACGCACTGATCAAGCACTACTTGAGGACGTCATGAAAACATCGATTAACATTTGGTCTCAATAGGACAAAAACAAGACACTGTCCTTATAGCAGAAAATAGTTAGAGTGGTCAGAAACTCGGAAGCAGCCAAAGGGTTTAGAAAGACACTGACTCCTAATTCAGCAGCAAATAATTTGAACGCTGAAACGGCTGGCTGATTGGTTGGTTAACTCCGTTATATAATCTTTGGCGCTACTGGATTTGAATCCCCAAACCTTAAATTCTCGAGTCACGCACGAGGAAAAATAAACTGTAAATGACCAAGAAAAATAAATCGTAAATCACGAGGAAAATAAAACATATTTTGTTGCAGAATTCAGTGCCAGAGTTTTTCCAAAATATTGGACCTACTCCAACTACGAAACACAGCACAGTAACAGAAAGTGCAAACTATTTTTTTTCCCGTTTTCAGACTGCACTTAAAAAAACGAATTCGATACTTATAGCAACTCACATTATTCAGGATGAAGTAATTTGCCCCAGTATCTTAATCTTGAAAAATTAAAAAAGGTGAAATTTTATCCACGCTAAAAAGCACAAAGTTTTGCTAATTACCGTGTTTCTCCGAAAATAAGACAGGGTTTATATTAATTTTCATTCCGAAATATGACACTAGGTCTTATTTTCGGGGATGTCTTATTTTGATATAACAAAAAATGAACTTACAAAGTAAAAATTACGAGATTTCTAAATAAACAGAAATTAAGAAAAAAAAGATATTTTGAAAAGGATAGCATACACCGCATTAAAGCAGTTTAAATAAATATATAAAGAGGAAGGTTTGTTTCTTTCGTCTTTCTGTCGCTCTCAACTAGGGCTTATTTTAAGGTTATATTAAAATCATCCTCAAAAATCACGCTAGGTCTCATTTTGCGGGTAGGTCTTATTATCGGAGAAACACGGTACTAGTTATGATACAAAGATCATCTGCTATGTCATATCCTGCATACAGTGTGTAAGTACATTTCAAACTCCTGCAAGATGGTCTCACGGTAAGAGCGGTCAAGATGGCACTATTATATGAGGTCGAATAAACAAAGGTTTCCTGCACTTATTTTGATGTCGTCTCGACGTGACCATAAGCACGCTGCCTGAACGGTGAATTCGACGAAGCGTGACTGTTAAAATAACAGTCTTTTGGTTCAAAAACAATCAGGACTTGAGCCTGCAGTTGACCAAATTCTTCGGGAGACTTAGAAATATATTTACAACTAATTAATCTATCCTTGAAGAAAACTGATATTTTTATAGCAAACTACTGTAAAACGGTTAAAGACACCTAACAGAGGGCGGGTGAGATTGTCAAAACTGTGTAACAAAGGTAGAATAAAAGAGAAAGAGTAAAGCCCCATGAAATTAGGAAAAAAAAACCAAAACAGAGAGTACAACCACACGGTCACACACAGTATCAACGTGTGTACGTACCGTAACTGATCTTCACGGTGAAATTGTGATCGCCGTCCTCGTTGATGACCTGCACTTTGTAAAAACCAGTCTCGGAGGGAACGCTGAAGATTTCCAGAGTACAAATTGACAGGTAACGATGTTGGGTGTGGGGTCTACAGGTGACATTCAATTCTGATTCTTTAGCTTTGCTGGAGATATCCTCACTGCTGTTCCTGTCTCGCCCTACAAACCACACTGTGTACTCATGAGGCACCGGGTAAGCCATGAGGTCAAAGTTCAGCTTCTCAGTTTTATTTCCAAATGTCACTACGCGGAGGTCAACGATCGAAATATTTCGCGGTCTGCCTGCGAAGTAAAAAAAAAAGTAACAAATTCATGTCAAAAGCGATATATTTAACATAGATTTTATAATGTAATTCCATATTTTGGCAATAAACGCGGTGTCCATGAATGATCCGTCCTACTTTGTAATAAAAATTACTTTCATTGTGAACAGGATCCCTCACAAAAGTCTAAAGTAATCAAAAATGTAACTATAAAATTTAATTAATACCTACTGAAGTTAAACTGTTGATCATGAAAGAAAGAAAGAAAGGGATTCCAGAAGAAATCTAATGAGATCTGGCTTGGAAAATTATTGGTTAATTAGTGAAAGTTAAGTAATTGAAAATAAATACATACGCTTTATTCCAAAACAACAGTAATCACACAAACGCACTCTCCCACGCTCACACGCACGGACGGACGGACACACACGCATACCCAAGGATTCTGGCCAAACTACTGTTTTTCTCAAAATCGATACTTCTGTTTCCCACTTACATCTGACGTAGAGATCGAGACCATCAGAGGCGGCCATATTTGACTGAGTAGAAAACTCATTCTTTGACCGACATGTGTATGTGGCTGCGTCTTCACAGAGAGCGACGAACGTGTAGTTGCCAGGAGACGAGTCGTTCCACACCTCGGTGTTGTTATCGAGACGGTAGATGTGAACAGTTGGTGTGGGTCGGCCGTCTGACTCGCATTCAAAGTGGACAAGATCGCCTTCCGTTACTGTCAGATTGAATACTTCCTCTCTACCTCCGGCAGAAAGTCGCGGTTTTCTGGGGACGTCTGTGGAAATAATCACTAAGGCATTAATGAAAACACATTTTAAAATATTTTATAAAAAAATTTAGGAAAGTTTAACAGACAATACGCAATACCAGAGATTTATTTTACTTACATCCGACTTTAGCAGTGTAGTTTTCGCCTTTAACCGTCTCCGTTCCCCAGATGACGTCACATCTAAACCAGGTGTTATCGTGATCCGAAAGGGTCAAGGTTTGAGTGTAATATATTTCAAGTTCCTTGTGGCGACGTTTGTCCTCATTGCTGGTTTTCCTGTGGTTTGTCTGGTTACCTATGGTCCATGTCACCAGCCCTGCTGGTTGTCCTAGACTGGTGGTACTACAGGTACAGCTGACTTCAGAGTTTTCTAACACGTACGGCTGTGGACTACACAACACGGTTGGCGACGTCGGCCGTACTGAAAAAAAGCAAATATGAAGGAAAAACTATGAATCTTTTTTTAAACCATTTTAAACTTTCAAAAGTAAAGAAATGGGAGTAGGGGAAAAGATAGAAACCTTTACTCTTGCTGCTTATTCTGAACGGAAATTTAGTGAATGTGAAGGAACAATGAAAACGATTGTAAAAGCTTTTTATGGTTGTCCATCTACCTGTGTTTCTGTTGGGTTAGTTCTCTGCGTGTTTTTACTTTTTCACGCCAAAGCAAAAAAGGAGTTTTTTCGTGTCCTAACGTCTGCGTGAATAATTCACACATTTGTTTAGGTTTCTTTCTTTTTTGGATGAAAAGCGTGCAATAAAATGTATAAATGCCTTTTAGCAACATTGCGTGTTCACATTAAACTATGTATATATTTACCAACTTGTATCTTTTTTTCTCCCGCATAAAAATGTTGCCTGCCAGGTGAGATATTCACTGAGAAACTATAGTCCCCTTCCACATCTGAGAGCGTCGTGTTGAACTGACAGACACCCGACATCTGCTCTTCGTTTTTTGCGATCTTTCTACCGTTAGGTGACGTCACAATGGCCACAGTTTCAAGGCTGACATGTTGTAACTGAAAAGAGGACTTCAAGAATGAATGAGTGATCAGTAAAGCAATTCAATTTGTATTCTTGACAGAGAAGATGCGAAGGCACGCCAGGCGAATGTAAATTAACATTTGTCTTACTCCATTCACAGATATCTAGCGTAAACACCATATGTGCCATATACCATCAACCAGGCTATACCGGCGGTTGTTCTAAATAAAGGAATCTTTCTTCCTTATTATAAGGACTTGCCTTGTTGGGAAGTCGATAAAGCTGACACTTGTAAAGTCTGCGTGAGGAGTAGATGCTGCGTATGTTACAAGACACACTGACAGACCATCCGATAACAGATGTGTTGCATACTACACCCTCTGCTGGGTCTGTTGAACAAGAAGTTCCGTGACAGAGCATTCTTGTCATAATCAAGATCGCATAATACTTATGTACTGCAGCTACAAGTAATGCATTACAGAAGCCCTAATCAGATGTTGCTGTATTTGAGCATTTAACTTACTTTAAAAATATGATACGAAAAGGATACTGCAAACATTTCATTGTAAATAAAAAGAAAATGTCGACTTATCCCAAGAAGCTAACGCGAAATATTGGCAGGTATAACTTCTTTGCGGAAATCAATAAATGGTTATTTTTTTGCACACTGCGGAGCCACAATAATGTTCAAAGCAAATTTTAACGGAGGCGGCTTACAGGAGGTATCAAAACTATTGCAGGAAAAGAAGAAGCCAAAGATTCTCCTATCATGTATTTTTCTGGTTAATCGCACCCGATTCCTGATCAAGAATTGAGAAATACTAAAAACAAGACTCACACACATAGTCGAGTCCACAGCGAGCAGACCTGATATCTGAACTGGTGAGAATACATTCCAGACTGCCGTTCAGGAGCTGGACATACTTATATAACGTTGTATTGTTGACAGGGTTGACGGTCATCGTGCTAGTCTGAGAGTCGATACCGCTTGCTGTAAAAAGCCCGCCAAAGGTGTTTGGCTGAACACAGTCTTTATCGCATGATGATAACAATATATATTTACTTCCATTATGTATCCTCCACTCTACTTCTCCGTCAGCCGTGCAGATGAGACTAGCTGACTGATTATAAAGGATTTCTGTGATACCTTCAGCACCGCATGGCAAGAGGTTTACACCTGTAAAACCAATGACATTGAAGACGTAAAAAGTAAGATCTGTACTTTGTGCAAAGTTTTAGAGAAAGGGGAGGGGTGGAATAGAGAACGGAACACGGAGACGGATGAGAGGGAGGGAGTAGAAAGTAAGGAAGTAGTAAGCCTACGATGACAGACCTAACCCTAGCCCTAACCCTAACCCTAACCCTAACCCTAACCCTAAACCATGGCTTTTTTTCAAAGCTCACGTTAAAATACATTTCCGTGTAGGTGTATGTAGCCGGTCGGTGACATATGTGAAATATGTCAAAACTGACATTAGGTAATAGAGAACATTTCATACAATTGTCTCTTTCTCTTTTTTTCTCTCTCTCCCCATCTCTCTCTAAGTGACCGTGCGCGCGCAGGAGTGTGTGAAGGTGCGTGTACGTGTGTCGATAAATGAGTGAGAGAGAAAGAGATAAAAACAAAATCTTTCATTGATTCTTCGGAATTTCGACACAAGTTACTCTTGTCTTACGCACATAAGTTCGTTATGTTACCTATGTCATAGCCATTCAGCTCAACAAAACCGTCGCATAGATTCGTAAAAAACGTTGCGAAATTTCGAAGTCAAATGAAGCTATCACCCTTGCATGCAACAGTTTTATAAAATAAGTACTATAAAATAAACATTATTGTAGGCTGATGAACAGTGTTGATAAATAATCGAAGCTATTATATATTCACGTCTTTATGAGGATTCCCATCAAGATGTGAACACCTGAGGTGTGTTTTGTACGTTCTATCTTACGAGAAAGTGCATAAACGTTTCTTTAACCTGTGTTACAAAATTGAAAATAACATTATTTCGATCTGCCTTCATAATTAATTTTATTTACACTTTTTAATAACTTATTGCGACATTTTTAAAACAGGGATTAAGATATTCTGCTTAAGCGACACGAAGATTAGTAATGTGAATCACGTGACTACTTCACCTGTGACCGGTGATGTGTGAAGAACGAGAAGAAAAGCAGATGTTGTCCATAATGTCTTCCGAAATATTTTCCAGTTATAAGGCTGTCGACACATCACTGTGACTGTACTGTACAGATATACGATCTCTGCACATTCTGTGTATCTACTACACGAACCTATGAACCATTATTCCAAATGCATCACAGTGGAGAACAGCTGGAGGCAACACACATAAGGATAACGGGGACAGAAAGATTTCCTTGTTGCCTCTGCTCAGTTGACGTCTGCAAGCGTTTGTGTTCACGATAAACGGTTTATATAGGTCTAAGTGTGATTTAGCAGGAAGCTGGTGCGCTATATCAGATCTTCCATCATGATTATATGAGAAAATAAACTCTTAGAAGTTTTAAAATCGTTTTACAGCTTAAAAATTAGAGTATTGTTGCTGAACAGATTTGTAATGATCTTTCATGAAATCATCTCTCGAAATTACATTCTAAAGATATTCAAACCACGGACTTACTGTTGTTTGACTGCTGTCATGTCAGCTTCTGGTTTAGACAAAGCTCAGTGTGTTCCACTGTGAGAGAGAGAGAGAGAGAGAGAGAGAGTGAGAGAGAGAGAGACCTTTGAAATAAAAAAACATTGCAGACTGTGAATGTTTTCTTAAAGAACACACACGCACGCACGCACGCACGCACGCACGCACGCACGCACGCACGCACACACACAATGTTTTGTTTTAGGTATCGTCAGAAAGGTAACAGTGAACAGGACACAGAAAAGTAGTCCAAAATTCTAGCCCCATTTCGGAAAGGTGTAAGGAAATTTAATTTTAGACTTACTTCTATTGAAATGCGGAATGTGATTTTTTAACTGACGACCAAAAGAATTATCAGATCCACTGAAGTTTTCTCGATAGTGTTATCAGTGCATACCTCATCATCAGCTTCTTCAGTCATTTCATGTAAACTGTAAATAGGGTTTGTCGTGTTAACCTGTGCTAAACCAGTTCTGGCATTCAATGTTAGTTCTTCCTCCTGCTCTGCACTAAGCAACATATGTTCTATCGGCATAACATACATAAAAAGTTCTTATTACAAAAGTGACCTATATCGGTATTGTTAATATTATTTTCAGTGTTTCGTCCTAATGATTTAAGCATTAAAGCCATCTATATCTGACCTTGTTAAACAGGGATTTTTACACGATGTTTTCGGTTAACGACGTTTGGTTTGCCTTGAAATCTAAATGTAATTTGTTATTAGGAATATTTTTTTCCGTCCACCTACACGGTTACCATTTCTGCAGACATTATACAGGTGTTTCTTACTCCACCAACTAAGATTTTGTTCGTCTCGAGCCAGTGGGAGTGCGTACTAGGTCATTGTAACTGCAGAATCTGAGGATCTAGCGAGTACTGTCAATTTCCAGCTTTGGTTATATATATATACATATACATAATGCAGCTAATCACGAGACAGGTCATCAGTCTTGGGAGATTTCATGATACACATTGAAAGGTCGCTTACTGTATTTTTTTTTCTTGCTCACTTTACTTTTATCTCTCTTTCTCTTATATGTATTCCTACTTCGCTAAACAAACTTCAGACAAAGCAGTGCGACGACAAGCATTCTGGCTCCAACGAGGCTTTACAAGATCGTCTAAAGACCCCCCCTTCGCTCTGTCCCATCTCACACGAGCGCGCCTGCAGGCGCATACTTTTTTGTTTTTAGAACATCACTTTACTTACGTGCAGTGACGCGGGGAGTGTTCACAGACTACAACACTGGCAGTCACCCTTTCTGTCATCTTTCTTTCCATCAGGACACGGGATCAAGTAGACATAACTTGTTTATTTTTTTAATCTTACAAACACAAAAATAACTAGAGTACACAGCGCACTTGAACAACTGCCGAACGCATAACTTTAGAAAAATTAAAAGCGTTTCCATCCCTTCAGCCATCGTTTTCCCTACTCCATCCTCTTCTCTCCCCTCCACTGTCCTCTCCTATTGGGAAAAGAAACCTGGAAGTATCCCGTTTGCCCGAGACCACAATGTTGTCGCTTTCCTGATATCTTTTGTTATAACAGCATCAACATGAAACACATAGGTAGAAAATTCTGTTGGAAATAGATGAAGACCGGGGTAGTGGTTTATTGCACCTGTACATTTTCTCTTTCACAGCCATCGCTGAATATAATAAAATGTGAAGTACACTTGAACAACACAGGAAAATGAACCTGGATTGTTCAGGCCTATATTAGAGCAAAACACACTCCTCGAATAAAACGCAGATCCAGCTTCTTGTCAATGCGAAAATGTGACATTATACAAACCGAATAAAATATTTAAAAATCTTAAATATCTTAAATATCTGCGAGAGACAACAGGAAGGTGGCAGTCATGATTTGGTACCATACACTTTGTCAGTGAACAAAACAACTGCCATGAGGATCGCATTTCGTGTTATTAGTATTTAAAAACTGTACACGTTCACGGTTCATCTCAATGTAAAGAAAAAAATCAGTAAGCAAACAACTCACTTACAGCACAACGACACAAGGAGCACTAGTGCAAACTTCTACGAAAACTGCCAAACGACAAAATAGCTGCAAATGGCTGCAGGAAGTTATTGTTGTATGCGAAGAATGCAATTTGACAATAGAGGAACTGAGCAAAGGTACAAACGACACAGGCACAGAATCGAAGTTTCGGGAAATTCATTTCGTCAGGTCAACACAAATAGATAAAGACCAAAAACGGAAATTTAGCTGAGTGAAATCGCAAGTAGGTCGCACAGCGTGGTCACGAATAGTGACCCCATTGACCGTAAGAATGTGGAGACCTATTTCATTTCTGATTTTTGTCCTTTTCTTTTCATTGCCATTATCTGTGTCTGTCATACGGAACTGCATTCTTTTTTATTTTCCGTCTCATCCAAAAACATTCATATCCCAGAGCGTCCGATATGCACTTTCTGCTTTTAAAATACAAAATTTATTTTTCTGTTCGCCCATGCAACTATTTGAAGGCTTACGTATTTCAACAAAACAAAATCCACAGCGTGTACCTTTTATGGGGATGGGTGGATGGGCTGAATATCAACATAAATATTGTGTAAGCGACAGTCAGATTAAAATGTGTGGGGGGAGGAGGGGGAATTTCCCGAAGTTGAGGCCATACAAGGGACGTTTAATGAGCGCAAACATTAGCATAGAGAATATTTCGCTCTACTATCCTTTATAGGGCCTCATCTTATCTCCCTTGCAATGCTTTCGAGACAGCGACAACGGAAACCTCAAAAATAACGTGCTGTTGAAAAAGGCTACAATAAAGTACCTAAAAGGACCGAGAACTTTTTCAAAGGACCTATAAAAATTTACGAGTAACTTCAGCAGAATTAAACGACTATACGGCCTTTTGTTTTAGACTTTTCAAAGTTTAAAAATGCAATTTCTTTTATTAACGGCTTTGAGTAGTATTCTCCCTTTAGCTGAAGATGTCAACAATGATATCACGTACTTGCAGCGTATACCGCTTTATGGGGATAGGTGGATGGGTGTAATATCAACATATCGACATTAACATTAACGGCTTTGAGTAGTATTCTCCCTTTAGCTTTAGATGACAACGATGACATCACGTAGTGCACTCGTCAAGATCAACACTTTTTCTCACTGGTAATCTGCAAAAGAAAGAAAGATGAAAAATATTGAACAATACAGTGTTCTATTTGCCTGAGTTATATCTGTCATCCAGTCACATCTTAGGGATGCCACATAATTACTCTCTGGTTTGCTGCATTATTTAAGAGAAACTGTATAAAATTCCCACCCATGATCTCACGTGTAGAAAAATCACCTTTTATGACGAAGATGTCTTTGAAGGAAGACACCTATGGGAATCGCAGACACTAACAGGACTGCCGCGACAACACCAAAAATGACCCCGACATTGGAGTCATCTTTCAAGTCTGGGGTCGCTGGGGTGTCTGGGGTGTCTGGAGTGTCTGGTGACAAACCAGAATAAAATGTCAAAATACCTGCCAAATCATCAACGTAAGCATTAAAAATAATTTCACATATATATATATACTAGCCACGGGAATAAAGAGCAAGAAATAGGTCACAATTCTGCTTAGCCAGTCAACGCCGAAACGTCATAATCCTAAGTCTTACCCCGCCCACTCCTACCAGTTCCCTCACCCCAACCGTACCCTTCTCTAACCCCCACCCTACCCCTCCCCCTCAGGAAACACCCTCTGTCCCTTCCCCAAACCATAGGCCCTTTCCCCTAGAAACCACTCTGGGTACAGAGCTCGCAATTTGATTAGCTACACACCACGGTGACGTTTTTGGTTTGTCAAGCAAATCAAGGGAAAATACTCTTCTTACGAAATGGAACTTTAAGCAGATGTCCACCTTGGACCTCGACGACAACTTGTAACAGTGAGATGTACAATAACAAGTCTCTGAGACGGAGGGGAGCGTGCGTCAAGATTACCAACGCTACCGACTCCCGGCAGTTATTTCGTCTTAGTGACGAACTGATGGGCATCGCTGCGAGCAGGGCGCTCCCAAACACGACTCCTCTAGCTGATCTCCCTGTGAAGTTTTGCCTGTATTTTTTACCCCAGGATTTGCGATATTAGAAAAAAAATTCGACTCCGAACTCTCAGCTGCCACAACTTGCCCACAGAACTAAGGGAATGCTCTCAGTACCTCTCATCCAGTAACCAACAGCGATATAAGGTCATTCTTAGTACGCCTACAAAGTCATGCCAGCTTGATCCCTTACCCTCTGATCTCATGTTCAAATATATGGACAAAATTCTGTCTACTGCCACTTCTATCGTTAATGCTTATCTTTCCCCTGCTTCCAATCCCCTAACCTAGCTTTCAAGCATACTTCCCCCCCCCCCCCACGCGAATTTGTTTTGCTACATGTACTCTGGGACGAGTTCCAACTTGGTACGAAATTACTTGAGCCGACTTGGAATCATATTGTAAACATCCTGTTTGACCCCAAAACACAGACTTCAACTTATACAAGCAAACAGAAGCCCCTGCCTAATACCTAACCCTAACCCCAATCTGAAAAAAATTGAAAATTACCATGGGGATCGAACCTCTAAAAATCAATCATGAAAAGCTAGTGTCTCTACCACAGGGCTATCATCACTTTGACTTGCTTGGTTCACTGTAGCTATAAGAAGTTGCGCTGTGATGTCTCAAAACTGCACGTAAGTAAAGTGATGTTCTAAAATTAAAAGATACGACATTCAATGGCTGCCACACTGCACTGATCGCCGGCCGATTGGGGTCAACGAGAGCTTCTGAGGTCGGTTTCTGTAAAGCCTGGGTCAAATTTGTATTCCCAATCTGATTAGCCATTGCTGGAAGTGAACGATCTAGATCTCTCCCCAAATCACTCCCCAGTGGAGCAGTCTCTAAAGACGGTGCCAGCGAATCGCGGAGCAACGCAGCGACTGCGTGACAAAAATGTGTCTTGAATCGCTCGGATGTGGCAGGATAAACGTTAATGAATCATTAGATGCGACGGCCAACAAGAATGATGTATCATACACATAACAAGCCTAATAGATCGGAGATTCAATTTTTAACTTCACCAGAGAAAATGAGATGGTAGAAAGAATATGTCTCAGTATCTAAAAATAAAGTCAAGATGTACTATCTCAAGATTTGACTTAAACATACAAACATCAGCTTCAATATCTCTGGAACAAACAGCAACATACCGGAAGAATCTGGTGGTTCATAAACAGTATCTACAAACGCAGCCTGTTCTGCCACTTTATTCAATGTACCTACTTTTGTCAGTTTAGTTATGGGATAAGTGGCGTACGCTGACAGAAAGCTAGACATTCTTTAGACTGCCCATTCTGTCCAGAGCATTCTGAAGATGAAATTCATGTTTTGCTTGAATGTGAGTTTGCCATTTGATTGGCTACAGAGAACGGTTGGTTTTACACGTTGCACAAGCAGAGGAGTGAATGGGGAGATAACTTGCATTCTCTTTTGTTGGTATGAGCGAACTGAGCAAAATCCTGATAACAATAATGAAACGAGACATCATATAAGCCTTAGCGCCGCTGCGAGTCCAGTTCGCAAGCACGGACACTTTCTCTAAATACAACTTGCCAAGCAACGTGAATGAGAATGAAAATAAATCTCACAACACACTTACACATGCGCATTTCATGGAGGACGCGGGTGCAAATACTTATTTTTGTGTCAGACTGTATTTGGTTCCAACCGACGGTTGCTTTTACCTCATGATATGAACGGCGTCGTACAGAACCTCGAGAAGAGCACAAGAATACCCCTCGTTCAAAGGAAATTTTTAAAAAATGGCTATGTAATCTACTACAAGACCGATGATTAAACATTGTCCCGACAAAAAAGCATGCGTGATCGTCTTAGAAACACACGAATGAAGGAGACGCACTTGTGCGTGATTTTCAAGTTTTGATGTGAAAGGTACAACGATGGGACAGCCTAAAAAAAGTATGTTTTCAGCTAGAAATTCGATATTTTCAAGTTGCATCAGTAATGGCGCTTAGAGGTACTATCTACGACAGTGTTAACATTAAGCTTTACTAACTAAAACTCATGTTCCTGCAGCCCTCGCTGTTGGTCACATCCAGGGGGTGATCTCTGAAGGAACAGATATTGCATTCCAGCTGTGCACCAGCATCCTTGGTTTGGTCAGCTTTGTAAACAAACGTGTATGTAAAAATGTCCCCATCACACCCGTTACACCAGCAAGTGTTTTCATCTGAAGAAAGATTGCAGGCTGATGGATTAAAGACTTCTCTTATGAAACATTTTGTGATTGACGTAGAGAGTAAGGTGCGATCAAACGTCAACGCCTCTGATAAGCACCCCGCCTCCCTGACAGCTGTACTGTTGATTATGCAGCTTACGGCATTCAGTCCATTTCTGAATATTGCTGGGCAAGTGAAGTCCACTCCAAAAAGCCGCACTGAAACAAATCAAAACAGGTTAATTAGCGATTCAATAATAAAATCAAACTTAAAAATTCCTGTTTGTTAGAGACACCACAATTTATTTAGGACTGACCATCTATCAACTCAAAAATGACAACATATTATGTTTCAGGACTTTTATTGATGGCTAGTAAAACTGAGTTAAGTTTAGCTGGCAGCCTCAGATACACATCAATTTATAAAATAAAAATAAAAATCTAGAACTCCCCATACACGATGCTTTGTGAATGCTGACACAACAGTAGCAAAGGATTACAGTGAAATCAGTGATACCGTCCTCCTGGTACGAACGACGGCGACCACTATTGTGCGGTCAAGTTGACCGCCAACACTGTTACTGAGCGACCAGGCACTTCAGGCAGCCCCTGCAAGACCTTTGAAGGCGCCTGACAGAAGCTTTCATAACAAAGATCTATGAATCCCGCCGGAAGTTTAGAGCGGTTGGCGGGCGGTAATCAGCGGTGACATGCTGTTGGGAGTGAGCAGGCCTGCCGCCTGAGTCTTATATCTTGGACCGCTCAGTATTTGATAACTAAATGATGATGATCGTTTCTGCCTTGTTTGTATAATGATGATGATGATGATGATGATGATGATGATGATGATGATGATGATGATGATGATGATGATGATGATGTTTGTCTAAACTGCGAATGACTATGACCCTACCATAAACACGTACGCACTTATCAAAAATGGATAGCCAGCGATGCGACCAGAAGTCATCTGTGTGCGTGGTTTCAGTAAAATGACAAACTCTACAAAGGATGTTCGCTTTTGTTGACTAGGCGCTTCCTAGTTTCTGCATTATTTACATGACTGTAATAAGGACATTTTTCTACACGTTGTGAATATAATATTTCCCCATCATAGGGATGCAAACACGTAACCAAAAGACTTAGCCCGCGGTGCGACCAGAAGTCGTCTACGTGCGTTGTTTCAGTAAAATGACGAAGGGAGGCTACTCTTTCCTGCTGACTTCGAAAGTCGTCTGCTATGATGTATCATCGATCTCATGGGGGGAGGGGGTAACCAAACACAAAACAACAACAAAAAAATCCCTTAAACTTGTGCATGACGCGTACGCACCCAGAATCACGGGGGGGGGGGGGCTTGTGAAGAAGAATAAAAACACTTGTCCTGTGTTCAAAGTTGTGTACGTGTGTCTGTTTGTGGAGAAGGCTATCAGATCAGCTGAACATGGGTTCGACGATTTCACAGCTAATGTTCCTCATTTTGGAGGACACTAGAATAAAACTGAAAGTAAGCAACCCATACAAAGATTTCTGACCTTCTCCCCTCAGCACGTGGAATGTTTTCAGAAAATGTAACGTTAAGGTGGTCAAGTGTGGGTAGATTTGTGTGGAGTGTATGAAGCTGGGGAGCGACTAGGGCAGGTGTCAGGCTGACCAGGTGTGCTTTAGTTTGTTCAGGGGAAGATTATGTAGCTGGAGGAATCCAGTGACGCGTAGTATCGAGCATCAAGGCTTTGATGTAGCCGACGGGTGTAGACGACCAGGAAGGGGAGGGGGTAGTTGTGTCCACCCTAGGTGTCCTTAGGGGCGTGTTCTAACTAGTAGACACGGGGTGTGGCTTCTACTGTCTCTGACCTGATTGGTTGATACATGTAACCGCCTTGTTGACCACGTGCGTGTGACTGAAAGAATCTATGGACGAAAGTTGAAGATAAAAGGACTGGTTTAGACAGTCGAATTATCTTCTGCCCAAAACATCCTGCGAGCGGGCGTCTTCTGCCCAAACATCCTGCGAGAGGGCATCTTCTGCCCAAAACATCCTGCGAGAGGGCATCTTCTGCCCAAACATCCTGTGAGAGGATATCCACAGCCAAATCTACAGTGAGGGCTTTGTTAGCCTGAACTCCTGTGAAGAAGAGCTGCTGTGGTGAGACGTGTCTTGTGGTACAAGTCTGCTGAAGGCTGAAGGATTCAGCTGCAGAATCTGAGGTGTCTCGTTCTGCTAGACGTGTGGAAGTCTAGCAGCGACAGCACGTGGCTTGAGTAGACCAGTTGCATAGCGCAAGGGACTCTGCGAGGTTGTGTGACACCTCCAGACTGGCGTGAGACTCTAGCACGTGCTCCTCTGCTGTGGGAAACATCTACGCTGACCGGGCGAGAGAGGACTGCAGAACGTAAAGGAGGGAGACCGAAGACCGCGGACAAGACAACCGTCTGAAGCAGGGGGCGAAGGTCCAGCCTTACAAGGAGGCTGTCTGTAACTGAGCTCTTTGGGTGAGCTCAAGGGGCTGTGTGTCAGCCCTTGGAAACGTCATATCCTCTGTGGCGTGTGTGATCGTCAGCATCGAAGTCTGCTGTTACGTGGAGGTGTTCAAGAGGTCTTCAGGGTATCTACTAATGAACATATCCAAGGATCGAAGGAGCGCTCCAACGTACAGACTGTCGTGCGGACTGTAAGAAGCATTCGGGAACGAGTGTTGTGTTCTGTGAGTGTTGTGTATCACGTGGTCATTCTTTTTTTCGCATGCAAAGGCGGGATTAAGGTACGTGGTTTTGTCATTATGTTTAATGGCGAGGCGGGTGACGTAGGGTGGTATTAGATGTTATAGTAGACCTAGCTCAAACAGAAGGAAATTGCGGGAGCCCTAGAGTTTAAACGAGTTGTAACACATATTGTCTTGATTGTAAATACTCGCTGTTTCTATCAACAATACATTCTTCTTTTTTGTATTCACTGTATTACAGTCTTTTGTCGTTCTTTATGGGAGACTGTAGGTGGTGGGGCCTCGGCCATATGATTAAGAAATCATATTAAGTAACATTAGTAATACAGGGATAGTTCCACCTACGCATATGTCACACTCTTGACGGTGGTCGTGAGAGCGAGCAGAGCAGACGACCCGTCAAGAGCAAAAAGAAATCTCCCAAGTTGTGACACTGTATAACGGACTTGTACGTGTGTCTTGGGACAGACTGCGTATTTCAGTGGAGAACTGAGTGGCTGACCCTCCAGCCCTGATAAATGTTTAAAGCGCCACTAACATGAGTCACGGGAAGTTTGCTTGTACGAACCCCCCCCCCCATCCCGTTATGGGTGGATCTTTCACTTTTGCTGCATATTCTCATGGAAAATCTCCAAATTATAGAGTATTTGGGATATAGAGGTATTATTATAGAGGTACTGGGGGATGCACGCAGTAACTCACAACTGCCTGTAATATAACATGGAGTACTTACCCTCGTCAGATGACATGTCCCTGTCCTCCTCTCACACACATACTCCTCTTTCGTTTTAAACGGTTACGCATAGAAATAGTCGTTGATCGTTAGTAAAGTGAGTTCTGTACATAACTCGGCTATTAAAACCTCGTTTTACTTCGCATGCGGAAGAAAATAAGAAATAGACAAAGCAAAATTTGTACGCATGCTCTTTAGCTAATCTGCTCTATTTTACAACATATTCCTCTTTAGTCTTTAAAGCACCATGCATACTTTGAAGTCAAAAGATGCGAAAGACCACCTGATTGGAAAAAAACGCAGAAAATCATCATAAGAACTGCTTGATCCAGAAATTTCATTGCACTGTAAGGAAGCTCAGAACGCAGAAAAATGGCGACAACCTCAGAATACCACGTGATCATTCGCCCTTTGAAGAATGACCTAATTACAAAGACGATGACAATGATAATCTCGTGACTAAGTACAAGAACGAGATACAGCTAACAGCTTCAGCTAATTTAGTTTCTAAAAGTGCAACCAAACAAAGGGGCATGCTTGTAATACGATTTATTCTCAAATGGGCAAAGCGGTTTTATGCTTATTGTACTTCTGACTTGTATTTGTTCACGTACTGAGGACACTTGGAGACTTGGAGGCATGAACTGGAGGGTTGTGCCCCTCACAAAAAGAAATATGCAGTTTTCTCGGCAATTTTCCTTCCCTAGTGCTCAATATTTCTAACGATTGTTTTCTCATCAAATGTAAAATATTGTAACATGTACAGTCGAATATCGATGACTTAGTCAAGATATCAAGTAGCACTGATCCTCAGTTAGGGATGTGTCATTAATGCAATTAATTAAACAGTTGTGTTTGCTCCCAGAAAAGGCTGATATGACATGGTGCGAATGTTTACGTGTCTTTTCTTGCTATTAAATTCTTCCAGAACATAGGATCTATTTCCTCTCGCGGAGGAGTCTGAACCCGCTCGATAAACGATTGTATAGTTGATGACATCAACAAAACGTGTCTGTATCACTAATAAAAGATACATTTTGTGAAAGCATTGTTATTTTTTCAAAAGATGAGTGGCATAAAAGTATTCATCAATTTTAACTGTCTATAACAAACAACGTCAAGTGTTGCTGAACAAAAGTAGGACGTTTGTTACTGCGTATTGATCGGCGGTTGTGGCGGTCGTGACACGAACTAGCCCGACACACGCAGCGCGTGACGTCACATGAGGAACTAAGTTTTCCCATCGGCAGCGCAAGCAGAAGTAAACTAACTGCCAACTATTTGTAAGACTAATAGAACGTCTGATGTCGCCCTCACACATTTCATTGAATTCAATAAAAAGGTAAAGGTTGTCCCGTTATCCCTTCCAGGTCCTAGGGGTGTGATTTCCCATTGTTCTGTGGACCAGATAAAATATTTCACATACTTTAGCTGGTGAATTACATTCTTTTAGTGTAAGTCTTAAGCTTTCTAGCACTACCTCCTGAAGAAGCTTTGCCAGAGAAGCTCTTGCAGTAGTTGTTGAGGAAATTCATCAAAGATGGTGTGCCAATTGTTCCTGTAAAAATCTGAATGTAGTTATTTACACAAACTGCTTCATTCTCAAAATGCTCGAGTGCAATGACATTTCTCTAGTCAAAGATTTTCAACATCTTTTTAACATCTTGGTTTTCTGCTGCTTTTGGATAGATTTCGTATTGAAAGCAGGAGCAAGTTTCACGATGAAGACAAAATGAAAACAGCTTTCTCAAGTCAGAGAATGATGCTTTTAGGGCTACATCTTGGAATGAATCACTGACCTCTAGCGGGGGAAAGACAAACGTTTTTCCTACATCCTTCTGGGCAAGCCAGTTGTTGTGAATGCATTTAAATAAATGCACTGTATCAAACACAAAGAACAGTATCCACAGGAAATGAAAGGATGTTTGTATAGAAATCTGAAATGTCCCTCCTCACATTTTAGTGAATGGATTCCTGTTTACACTGTTATTGTCTGAAATGACAAGTTACCACTCATCCACGTTTGTGGAAAGCTGCAAGAACTTTCAGTGGCAGGTCATGTAAACAGCTGCATTGAGATTTTTACAGGAACAACTGCCACTGCATCTTTGCTTTTTGACAGAAGCGAGGAATCATACAAACATCTTCCCTTTCTTATGACAAGAAGAGGAGGGGGGGGGGTCTTGTATGATATCTGCTTCGAAACATAAATCTCATCCAATAAAAGAATGGCAGTGTGTTTTCCTTTTCAT
Organism: Lanistes nyassanus; assembly: GCA_004794575.1. Lineage (NCBI taxonomy): Eukaryota > Metazoa > Mollusca > Gastropoda > Architaenioglossa > Ampullariidae > Lanistes > Lanistes nyassanus. The sequence goes on along the minus strand of SMGT01001670.1, from coordinate 142,144 downwards.
ATTTTTAAACTTGTGCTTTAAATACTCTTCATGGACACTACATCTTGCAAACCGCTTTTAAGTCTTCTGAGATCACTTAATTTAGGTCTGTCCCTTTAAACAGTAAGTGTATTTACATCTGGCCTTGTGACACAGTGTCTTCTGTGATCACAGATTCTGGTACAAACCACAAACCACAAACGAATTATCTGGCTCAAACCCTAATCTAGGAATTGTACTTACCCAAGTGTTAGGCTTGACCGGGTAAAAAGGAAACTTAAAAACAGAAATTTTCTGGCTCTGTCATAGTTTCCCCACAATTTGACACACAGCACTTTAGAGGCATATTCCAGTATCCGTAAAACCTCGAGATAAGGTAATAGATCCAACATGAGTACAGAAATCCGAACACAGACGTGGGGTCAGAAGACAACACAGCTGAAGCGCGTTTCAAACATGTCGCGCGGCTTGCAAAATCAATCACCTCCTTCTGTGACGTCAGAGGGCTGCGCTGAGCGCGCGTCTGGCCCGCTAGTATCGCGAAGTCCATTTACGTATTCGTCTCCGGCTGTCTGTCACCCACTCACAGCTTAAACTGTAAATGTCAGCTGCAATATTTCCCGCAGCTTGAATCTGAGTTGCTGGTATAGTTCTGTCATCTGAACTTGGGCTGTGCTGGGTGTTGCAGAAGGTATTCCATGCATGATCAGAAGAACATCAGACGGAACCAAGAGGCATTGGGACACATCGCGCGGTGCTGTTGCTTCTTACACATCGTGCGTGTATCACGCAAGTCATACCGGCACGTCAGCGCTGTTTGATAAATAGGTCAAAGAGCCGCATTCATTTGCACACAGCCGACAACACAGATCCCAAACCTAGTAATAAACCATGAAACCCTCAACTCCCTGCCGTCTGCGTTCGTTCGCTTCCGAACTGGACGAACCCTGACAATATTTCTTCGTGTAGATTTTCTATTTCCTCTCGCGCATTATCTCTTAGTCGGCGAATACACTTTCGTCGGCTAGCCGATGTCATCATGCGCATTCAACAGCTCGATATTAATTTAGCGGTAAGGATGACAGCGATAACGGGCGAAAAAGCTGTCTTGTCAGAGTCTATAGTCGACAGCAGTACGTACTGAAAACCAGGCCGGGCCGGGAAGTCCGCACAAGCGGGGGCTGTTTTACTTCTGAAATATTTGAAACGCCGTTTACTTTTATGCGTTTATGCAAAGAAACGCGGCATGCTGAAATGTATATCTGGGGACAGATTCTAGCGACGGCAGGTGCAGGTCCATGCAGCCAATCGGCCAGAAGCAGGTGGCGAGCTGGTGCTTAGAGCGCTACTTTGCAGGAGTTCATCCCCTTGGCTTTTCTTTACAGATGTGTTGATCTCACCCGAGAGAAAGAAAGGGGAGCGTGTAGGGGTGGGGGGGGGGGTAGGAGGAGAAAGGGACCGGAATGGAAGGGAGAATTAGGAGCATAGCATAGAGGAGACGGGGGGAGAGATACGGTGAGACCAGTGCAAGATACGGGGGAGATGTGGAGGGAAAATAGGACGAAGAGAATTCGTCAGAGATATATATTAGAAAAATAGAAATGACACAATAGTCCAGTCTGGTGCGGATCCACTCTATGTTCACGCACAAGTAAGAAAAGAATAGTTGTGTGATTAGTTGAAAGATTGCTCGTTGTAACAAAACTTACTTAAATTTGCAGACGGAGCCAAGAGCCTGATCCCTCAACCGCACATCCTTCATTAAGTCACCCGTTCACTTACTCCCCTCCCCGCCACTTCACATCACGACGAAATCACGCACACACGCACACAGACACGCAAGATACCCACGCAGAGGATATCGCTTATAGATCTAAATGATTACAGACAGATTTGTCTAACCTTATAAATCAAAGTACAGTTTTCGTTTCCACTTATTAAATGCAAGAAAGGACAACGTGTTTCTTGAACGACTGACAATGTGACAAACCCTGTCCTTTAAGACAATGGTTATTTGACGGATCTTGACGTGTAACAACAGTAGGTAGATATCAACTTGCTGTCGAGGTAGACAAGTCCAGTCAGCTAATTTTTTATAATCCTGAAACAAAGATAGTTTTTAAGATTACTTTCAGATTTCTTTCAGATCTGTGCTCTGGAAGGGACCGCAGTCATTGTATATCATTAGCAGTTGGACCGAACCATACTTTTATGTCTATATACATTCCTTTTCATATCTATATACATTATTGAAGAAAGAAAGAGACAGACAATGGCACAGCCCCATTTGTCGGCTGGTGCACGCCACCCTGGATAATTGCCACGACAAATTCAAGATTCGAACAGGATCAAACAAAAGCAGACATGCAGGCAAGACTTTTCTGTACCGGTTGGTGACACGCAAGCATATGAGTTGGACACTCCCCTCCCGGAACGAAGGCAAATAACGAAAAGGGGAGAGGTGGCGGGGGGGGGGGGCCTCTGAGCTGCGCTATCTTAACAATATCGCTCAGCCGGGGGACGACGAACTAATGCTTGTCAAGGCGGGAAAAACCAACTACGCAGTAAGTTTGTGGAGGGTAAGGTATGAAATGACAGCTGTGAAACAAAATTCTCGTGGAAATGTGGACAATGACCCATGGTACATGGATAAGATCGCAGAAACTACGGTCAGCCGGAACGGTCTATAGAAATCAGACACTAAAACTATTCTTCTCAACCACGTGCTGTAACTGAGTAAAGAGATTTAATTTTATTTAAAGTTTGCCTCTAGCTTCCTTACCTGTTGAGGGCTACTCATGTTCAGCAGAGTGCTTGTCTAAACATTTGCGTAGCATTACTGTAAACATCAGAATTTATAGCAGTAAGTAAAGCACAACAAGTTAAAACAAATCACACAAAATGAAGTTTACTTGCGTGTGTTTTGAAAACTCTCTCTCTTGTAGCAACGCATTCCTTCAGCAACTATATTAACAACAGTAACAAAACTTATGTACATAGTTATAAACATTAAATTTTGACGTCGAGAGAGAGAGAGAGAGAGTAGAGGCCGCTTCTCACCACAGCGACTGCGCAAAGACATGCGCAAAAGGCAGCTGACGAAAGCAATACGACCGCTAGCCGTACACCTGACAAGCAGCAAATCACAATTCCAATAGGTGTCTTCCCCAAATATGCGAGTAATCTCACATTGAATACCCGAGCATAGGATTGTTTTGGTGATGTTTGGTTCTGTCGTGGTTTTGTCGTTTTCGTCTTCAAAACTTACTTCCAAATAGCGATTCAAACTAAAAGGTCGCCATCATGCGAACACAGAGATAAAACTTCAGCTCGGTCTGGTGGCGGTTTTTTTTCTCACTATTTTCCCCTGCCCTCGCCTTTGCTGTACTGTTAATTGCAACTGTTAGCTCATACGGTGCTAAAAAAATACTTACAAGACAAGTACGCTAAAAATGTTGCAGAGAAAAAAACTTGCCTCTTGATACGCCCCAGCGTTTACGTGAATCGCTCATTTCTCTTCCGCGTTACGATCATAACTAAGCCTCGCCGATCTTCGCAATAAATCAGGCACGTTCCTCCATTTTGTACTCTCAGTTGCTTATGCCCCATGCACCCATTCAAAGAATGTCCGAGGGCTTGTTCTCTTTAGTCAGGAAACACCCCTTTCACAACAATTTATTCAGGCCGGTATTCCAGTGTCATCTGGATGATTCAAGGGTCGTCTGTGCCGTTTGTAGCACTAGCAGCCTGACATACTGTGACATGTCAAAGGACCAGATTTAGTATACATCCGCAAGGGTTTGATTCCTTCTCACGTCTTCTTCTCTCTGTCAATCTTTCTCTTGCCGTCCTTTCGTCACTCCCACCCACGCACGGGCGAACACACGGACACATCCACTAATATTGCTCTATGACTGGAGGGCTGAAGCAGCGAAAGACTTAGCGGTGAACTCTTACAAAGCAAGATTTTTTTCCATGCAAGAGAGGCAAGTAGCGCAAAACATAGTCACACATGTTCGCTGATAGGTGTTAATGCTGAAAGTAGCGGAGTCCGAATTATTGTCTTAAAAGATGACAAGAATAAGAGAGAAACTTTAATGGAATTCCAGCTCCCGTCAACATTAACACAGCGTACATATGTAGATTATGTTTCACTTACCTTCTCTCTCAGATAAGTTCATATCAGCCCACCGCGCAATCTCTCACCTGTTCATCTCGGAAGGCATAGAGCTTATGTGACAGTTACGACGTCAGAGAGTGGCATATACACTCGAACGCCCCTGCTTAGTAAAGGGGGGGGGGGGAATGGGCTGAGCTGGGCGTGGGAAACCACATGTACTCGTCGCGAGGCAAAAGAAAACAGTATTTGGACAACCCGATTGACAGTTTTTATTGTATACCTGTCACACTGCACTGTCTCTTGCTGTACCTGCATATCCTGTATATACCGGTGGGGAACAAATGTTGTCTTGCAAGACTGCAGGAGCTACCTGTGGAAACGTACTGTCAACATAATGTCGCCCATAAAATCTGGAAAAGATGGAAGGATGTGATCCATTAACCACCACCACCGCCACACCACCACCGCCACACCACCACCGCCACACCATCACCGCCCCCCGCCCTCGCCACCACCGCCACACGGGCGGTGTGCACTTTGTTTCTTGCCTCACACTGAAGGCGGCGTACTTTCTGTAAGTCATCGCGGCAATGACGAGGATAAACACTAGCAGCTAAATGAAAACGCTGACGATCAGGAGCGAGCTTTTTTTCTTTTATTGAGAACTCTGTTGTAGGCGCCAACCTTCTGAATGTTCGTGCCCAAGTGTGTCCATTCCTTGACGTGGTCAAGCCAGCTTTTCCTCTGCCTTCTCCTACTTAAGCTTTTCAAAGTAGAACTTTGCGAACAGAGGGCGCCATGCACCCACTAGCAATAAAAGCCGAGGCTCATGCGCTCCCAGACAGACCACCTGTCAGCAGAAGAAGAATGTCAAGACTGAGCGCTACAGATCGGGGAAGAGCCATCGGACGACTTCAGGCTGGAAACCGTCGTCTCACCTGCGCTGGGTGTAACAGTTTCCACAGTCTGTCGTGTGTGGGCTGGCTGTCACGCCCCTGGCAGCACTCGGGTGACCAATACCTACCCGCAGCGTGTGGTGCATTTCTGTTATCAGGTGATAAGATAGAGGTAAGGTGACAGCATAATGTGACACAACCCTGACAAGCCTCGCCATGGATTGTCGTCTTCCCTCCCTCCCCCCTCCACTCTGGCCTAGACGACTGTTGAAAGTACAAACAAGCAGCGCGTTACGCCAGGTTTAGAAAACTGCTGCGGTAGATGCAAAATCTCTGATCCAGCTTGAAACAGTTGAAACGATTGAAAACACTTTTCCAGTACTGCTTGACAACGTCCGTTATCAAGGCACGTTATGAAGAAATGAAGTCCTGCGTAGTTTATCAGAAACACCTGTCCCCCGAGGTTCGTTTTGCTGTGTTTTGATTAGCTGCGTGTTCCCCAAACCCCGAGATGGAAGTACGTACTTTGTTTTCTTTTGAGTTTGAAGCGATGCACACGTGCCTTGATATCTGCGATAACAAAGGAATGTGCGAAACTCTAATCGATCAAGAGCCTTATCAAGAGACTGAGGTTATTTGCAGTAGGCGGGATGGGGCGGTAGACACGAAATACTGGTTTGGTGACTGTCTACTTTGATGTTGTTCCTGCTGTCGTCGGCGAGAGCGATTTGATAACAAAATCGTCGTCTATCAAAGTCCGTTCTTGTTTACTGACCCCTACTGTTGACCCGGAAGTGGGGCGGTTGGTTCGCCTGTACGCAGAAAGGAACAGGCAGATGCACGTTGTATGAGAAGTGATGGTTATATGTGCTCCTAACACTGATACCGACCTGAATACTTCTTTTTCGCTTCCGTTTTGAAAAAAACCCAAATAAACCCATGGTTCCGATCTTGACAGTATGTCAGCGAAGTCACAGGAAAATATTACAGACGTAAGGCATCTCCCCCTCCTCCCACCCACCCACACACACACTCATTCAAAAACAACAACAAACGCATTCTGTTCCCATACTCCATTTCCATTCTCTGTATCGGTGGCTTTGCGTGTTCACTCAGCAGGGCAAGACGACATTTGACGTTTCCTTTCAGGTCTGTGTAAGACACCTATAGTCAAGGGAAAAGGATACTTAAATGCAAACAAATCCATCAGAGCTTTGATCCAAGCCAGCTGTAAGCTAAGGGAACAATCGCCTGCTATACGTACAGCATACAATCGTATGCACGTGCAAACCACATGTTCATGTATGTAATGTCGATTCACATCGTTGTTGAGTTCTTGCTGTCCTTCCCCCAACCCCCAACCCCACAAAGGACACACACACACACACACACTAAAATTTTAAAGCCGACCTACCTTATGTTTTTGGCCTATGTTTCCTGAAACAACTTTTTGCCTTATGATACAACGCGTTGTTAATATAGAATGAAAGAGGTAATGATAACCACAAAATAAGACAGCGCAACTTGAAGCGACAGCACAGTTGAAACCGGAAGTAGGAAAGCAGAGAGAGGAAAATCTAGATTGACCACTTCAAGCTGACTTTACCTGATCAAGGTGGTGGTGGTGGTGGATTACATGCTTCTATTTGTTCTAGCTTTGATGGGTGACATTATTATGTCTTCAGAGGCATCACAGGCAGTTTGCAAGACAAATCTTATTTTCCGAGGGTAGGTACACTACACGGACAGCGTCAAGAGACAGGTGAATAGGGTAGACATATAAAAGTACAGAATAAAAGCTGCTCAGTGTTTTAGTTTACCTCACGACGAGCATACGTGAAGCCCATTGCCAAGTTTACCCCACTCGGCAAGAGACCTTGAGTATATAGGCCCTATATATATCGGCCACTGATTTTGTAACTGTCACATATGCTCTATGCCTTCCGAGGTGAACAGGTGAGAGATTGACTGGTGGGCTGATATTAACTTAAGAGAGAAGGTAGGTAAAACTTAAGGTAATATGTACCTTGTGTTAATGTTAAAGGTAGTTGGGATTCCATTAGCGCTTCCCTAAGTCTGTGAGCTTTTTATGACAATTATTCTGACGCTTCCACTACCTTCGACACTATCACCTGTCAGGTAACCTGTGACTATCATTTGATTTACACTCTCGCAAGGAGAAACATATTTTCGTACTGGTTCACCGCTGAGTCTTTCCGTACTTGATAACGCCATTGAACAATGGGGAAGTGTATCGACTGAACTCTGGAATAATTGTATTAATCTTTGGTCGACAACACTTTTGCACGTGGCCACATATACGCGCGCGCTCGTGCACGAACTATAATATGCGTGCGCATTCAACTGTGCTTACAACAAAGGGCGGGCCTGTCTGTTCCCCCAACTCTCTCTTTCTCTCTCTTTCTCTGTGTATCTGATCAGTCTTTTAACTGATTACTTCTTTCGTGCGTTTCAATACAGCGAAGTATTAACAAGGCCAGCCCTCTGATAAGCTGACTGTGTACGCTATAAGTCACCAAGCTCATCTGCTGTCTCACTCCTTAACCCCTCTATCCCAGGAGAGAGAGAGATGTGCAAATGTTTGAGTCGCGCTTCACGGTGTTTAATGTGTTGTTCAAAATATGTCTGTGAAGTAAGTTTTCAAGCTGCACTCACTTTGTCACTCATTGTCGCTATCTGGTGATAAAGGTTACCATCCTGAAATGAGATATACAATCCTACTAATATTTCACGAAATTGGACTACGTTTTTTTAAGCACCAAGAGGAACTAGAGAAAAACCTCAACTTTACACTGGCCTAACAGTGATATCTAAACACATACGTCTCAACTGCCTTTGTCGGAAGTTTGATGAAACTTGATCTATGCCTAGTATAACAGGGTCGTTTACGTATACAGTTCAGAGACATGCATGTATATGTCACGCCCTTTCCTGTCCAGAGTAAGCAATACTACTCACTATGAAAAGAGACAAAGAGTGATGGGGTGGATAGTGTTCGGGTGGGGTAAATATGCATATCTCGAGGACATAAGACATATCGTCTTTTAGTTTATGGGCCGTTGGGCGACGCACGTGTCAGTCAAAAGACCTTTTTTTAACTGGACGATTGTCTGTCGATTCCCTGAACGTGGTCGTTTTAATACATGGGCGGCGTTACATCTAGCTAAACCAGAGGCAGGAGGCAGAAGGGTGGAATATCCCATCTGGATCTCACATTCCGATTTCGAATCGGCACCTGTGACGTTTGCGCCAAGTTGGGATTTACCTGAGTGGACATGGGAACTCCATGTGATAGACTACCAGAATTCAGTGCACACCAAGGTGAACGGGGAGTAAAAGTGACACGTCAGCTTCAGGTAGCGCGTCCCAAAAGACCACCAATAGACAAATCAATACAAGTCATGCGTTACAGAAGTCGCGCCAGGTTCTGTTTTTCGTTGTTGTTGTTTTTGTTTTTATTTCTTTTTTGTTTGTTTGTTAAGCTACAACCTGAACAACAGGCGGTCGGGCTCAGTTTTTGACGAAAGTGGTTTTGGGTATTCGGACATCGTACATTATGAATTAAACGAGCACATACATATTTCATACTGCTAAAAAATATATTTAATTGGAAATGTGCTTTAAGGCGGTCTTAAAGAAGTTTCCTATGGTGTGGGGTGGTGTGTTGTGGGGTGGTGTGTTGTGTGGTGTTGTGTGCGGTGTGTTGTGGTGCGGTGTGGCTTGTGGTGTGTTGTCTGGGGTAGGGTGCGGTTGGGTGTGGCGTGGTTTTGGGGTGTGGTGTGTGGGTGGGTGTGGTGCGTTTGTGTGTGCACGTGCGTGTGCGTGCATGTGTGCGTGCGTGTGCGTGTGTGTGCGTGCGCGCGCGTGTGTGCCTATGCATGTGCATGTGCGTGTGCGTGCATGTGTGCGTGCGTGTGCGTGTGCGTGTTTGTGGGGAGTCGTAGAGTACTTTATGACGGGTAACGGGTCTACCCGGCCTGTAGATCGGTGAATTCAATCTAGTGTGACCACGGCCTTCGGTGCGTCGCCAAAGACTACCAAGTAAACAAATCAACAAACCTTCCAACACCAGGACAATGAAAATGTGAGCAATAATCGATCAGCGACTACGGCAAAGTAGAGAAGCGCGTCTTTCTGTTTTGGTTGCTTCTGATGCCTGCTGTGTGGCCTCAAATCATTGTGAAGGCGGACGCAGAAACATGGATGCGTAATCACAATTTATGCTGCTTAGAGTGAGGCAAGTAGTTACAATAAGAAGGTTTGGAAATAGGTACTACTTGCTTTTAAGAGTTTGTCCTTACCACTGTGTTGTGCAATACTATTGATTTTGACGAAATAACAATTAGTAACAAAAGCCGAGAGTCGGTTACAGCAGACAGTGAAGCTAGTGAACATGGTAAATGAAATATTTACGTGCCCATATGTTCACAACGAAAAGCAGGACTTGTAAAAACATTCTTTGAGTAAATCGAACTATTCTGCATATGTGTCAAAAACCTCTTTAATTCAATTACATATGTGTGATGTCTGACGTCAGGCAAAGAAATCTAAGAAGTAGTCTATGACTTGATTTTTTACAGGTTTTAACCACAGGCCTTTTATTATTGGCATGCATGTCGTGATGTAAACAATAATTATTGCAGATTACAAAAAAACCCTAGAGCCAATTTTGCATTTTGACTGTCATATTTGTGTTGAGCACACAAACATTGATAAGAAATAGTTTTATTTCAGTAACATTACTTTTGTGTTAAAAATCATCCAGCTGTTATCTAATGTGTATTTGAGGGTCATGACACTTTAGGCGGAGATAGAACAAAGACACGACTAGCGAAACTATTCGCAGCCTCAGGACAGCGCCTATTGGCTGGAAGTGTGCGCGTGGTACTCATGACGTCATGTCGCCATTTCAGCGGTGTTTAAGCGGGTTCGTGTGTGTGTGTTTTTTTTCCAGAAAATTTAACCTTAACAAAAGCTTGTGTCAAACTTTAAAACCTAACCAAGATAACATAGATTGAAATAGACGACTGAACAAACAATAAGTGATGCTAGGGGAATAAAACTATTAACTCGCATTTGTTGGAACATTAAACGCTTTAGCCAGCAAGCTATTAAGTACGACTAAAAATGGTTGTGTTACTAATTTCATGATGTAAAACGTACTGCGCTGGGCCTCCGGTTACAGATATTGTTCTCATATTCTACCTTTGATAAATCCTGCTTATAATGTTTAAAAGAACGATTTAAAACGGTTTTGTTGTCAAACAGTTGATACTGACTTGATAAGGATTCAAACAACGCGCCTCCCGATTACATTTTGGGGCTCGACATTTCCCGTGTAGGAATTCACATCGGCTTCAACGCTTGACCAGACTGTCAATGGACATCGTAACTGTAAAGTAACAGCAGCTACATTACAAAGGCCTTCGTCTTTTTTTTTTTTTTTTGAAAATCAGGAATTGATATGCAGATTACGATTCTCATATTGCTAGTCCTCAAAGAGAGCGATTCTCTTATTGTTCTATTCTTTGCGCTGATTTTCATCTGGAAAAAGGCTCACGCCCCGTTCAATCCTCGTTCGAAGAAAATGATTTGGCTGGTCCTACTACAGATCCTTTTGAGATTTACCTCAGGTTGGTTCTCGTAGTTATCCACATCAATATATGTGTAATGGTATGATACTTCTGATATGCTAAAGACAACAAACATTTGTGTTTATTATATAAACAGTTAAGTTATCATGATTCGGTCAAGTCCCTCCAGAAAGACACTAACAAATACATCCTCAATTCTGTTCTGCACGACGGGTCAAATGATTATACATCATGTCTCACCAATTCTTCGAAGCAGCATCAAGTTAAGATAATGGGTTGGAAGGCTGATGGTTTTGAGATGTACAAATGTAGTGAATGGCTTTAAGTTTCAGCAGCCGCTCATAACATATCTGACAAAAAGGATTGATTTATTAAGACATCTAATGGTGTGTGTCATATTCACAGTACAAGATTTAAAACAGTAGCTTGTACATTGAGCAAATCTGTGTTAATGTCTTTATGACGGATAACGGGTCTACCCGGCCTTTAGATCGGTGAATTCGATCTAGTGTGACAATGGCCTTCGGTGCTTCGCCAAAGACTACCACGTAAACAAATCAACAAACCTTCCAACACCTGCATAATGAAAATGTGAGCAATGAGCGGCAGACTTGTGATCATCGACTGCGGCATAGTAGAGTAGAGTAGCGCGTCTTTCTGTTTTGGTTGCTTCTGTACCTGCTGTGTGGCCTCAAATCGGTGCGACTGGGCACGCAAAAACCTGTATATGTAATGACAATTTATGCTGCATAGAGTGAGGTAAGTAGTTACAATAAGAATGTTTAGAAATAGGTACTGCTTGCTTTTAATTTTAAAGACGAGTTTGTCCTTATCACTGGGTTGTGCAATACTTTTGACTTTTAAGGAAATAACAATTAGTAACAAAAGTCCAGAGTCGGTTACAGCAGACAGTGAAGCTAGTGAACATGGTAAATGAAATAATTACGTGCCCATATGTTCACAACGAAAAAAACAGGACTTGTAAAAATATTCTTTGAGTAAATCGAACTCTTCTGCACATGTGTCAAAGACCCCTCTTTAATTTAATATGTGACGTCTGTGCGAATGCGTGTTCGTGTTCAAATTTCTTAGATGCTCCAATCACTCCAAAACAAACACAAGCGGGGATCTATTTCCACCTTTACTATAGTATATAGACAAAATAATTTAAAGGGATTTCAAAAGGGTTTACTGTGAATGTAATAGTCCCGAAGCACACTAACCACATATATTCCTCCGGACACTCAGTCACACAGCCCAGAAGAACGGTTTTTCTATTAACGAAGTTACTGTCCATATACAGTTCCTCTCATAAAAGACGAAGTGACACAATTACCCAACAGTTCACTCCTAAGCGTTCGTGCCACACATATCCGTGCAAACCAGAAGAGTTGACAACTAGAGGGCGAAGATGAAGACGCCGATGTTACGGAAGATGGCGATGATACAGTAGGCGGGCGATGAGACCAAAGGCGGGCGATCAAATCGAAGACGGGCGATGAGACTGTAGACAGGAGATGATACAGTAGACAGACGATGACACAGCTCAATGGTCAAGTCGTAGTTGTCGATGACTTTACTAAAGTTCTTTTCAATCAATGTACCATGGTGTGTGCCAGTATTTTAACTTTTGTTCAATGCACAATCTTCATGTAAAAAAAAAACTACTTTTACACAACCCTCCGTTATATCGGAATCTTTACTTAGTCTGGCTGGACTTCAAACAGAGTGAATCTCTTTTTAGTCTATACTTCTCCCACTTCCGTCGTGTTGGCTCAGGCTTATGCCTCTTGGCTGCTCTCGACACTACAACTCAAAAACAAATGATTTGGATCGTTCTGATGGTGTTTATGTTCCCATTTGCCTCAGGTTGGTTTTACCTTTTAGAGTGGTTGATCGAATGTTCTATGTGCTCGCTTTATGTTGGAGATATAAGCCTGCAGGTGTGAATCGGCGTGCGTGCGCTGTAAGAGACTTTCTGTCCATGGCAGGCATGGAATGACTGCGTTGTCAGGCATGGGAATTGGCTGGCGTTTTGCGGAAATCAGATATTCGGGGGATGGTTTCCGGTTTTCTTTTGTAGGCGATTTTATAAAGAAAATGCTTTCTGTTCTTCCGTCATCGACTGAATTTTGCGTGACTGCATATTTTTGCTTAAGAGCTTAGAAAGCAAAGTACTGCGCAAAATGTCGTGAAACTGCAGCAACAGTTCCCATGGTCTGCACGTGTGGCTGATTGTACTGGTCAACACTGAAATCGTTACTGACTTAAAAAGGTCATAATCTGTAGTATCTTGCGAAACAAGCTGAACACGAATATGACCATGAAATTTTTTTTATTGGTTCTCGTTTTGAAGATATTTCATGTAGTTCATTTTCTATGTTTCAAGGTGTAAATTTATCCAGTGGGACTGTAACAACATCCTAAATCCTAGAATTATGTAATATTGCATCACATTGGATTACACCATGATGCACACATCACCCAGAGTTGATTGCATCATTTTCTGATGCAATGCAGCACTACTGCCAGGCGGCTGCTGAAGTAAGCTGACGTCAGCAGTGTACTATATAAAGCCCAGTCGGAAAGGTTGAGCATTTAAAATATTTCAGACTTTGTGCGATACAGTTTAAGCTACTGTTACATAAAACTGTTATTATTTTATCCATTTTGTTACAATACCAAACACTAATGCCTTGAAAACGCGTTAATGCAGTGGACAATTTTTGCTATATTTGTCGGGAACTGACTTTGCCAACCAGAAGAAAAGTATCACTTCTCTAGTGAAGAAGGCATATATCATCTTTACTTCGGATGCCAGATTGGCGACCAAGACAAGCCTTGGGCCCCGCTGTGCTACATGTACAACACAGCTTTCACAGTGGTTGAATGGCGAAAGGCCATCAATGCCGTTTGAAGTCCCCATAGTGTGGAGAGAACCAAGCAACCACACACATGACTGTTACTTCTGCTTGATTCTCCTCTTTCCGGCGGAATAACGAAGCAAAAGAAGTCGAGAACAGTCTACCCAAACATTCCGTCTACATGTGTTTCTTAATGGGATAGCCGAGCAAGGGAATTGCACTAATTGTGGAAGGAATGGACTCGCAGACAAAATGTAGCAGTTGGAGAGAAGAATATCCAGCACCCAGCTCTGGTCGATGCTCACAAAATCCTGCTACCACCCCTTCACGTCAAACTAGGTTTGATGAAGAACTTCGTGGACCGGACTTCGCCAGCTTTCCGATACCTGCATAAAAAATTCCCTCGACTCAGCGAGGCAAAGATTAAAGAGGGAGTTTTGTGGGTCCTCAGATTCGAGAGATCTTCAAAGATGACCGGTTCAACAACTTGCTGCAGAGTGACGCGAAACAAGCATGGAATGCTGTTCGCCTAGTGTCTACAAACTTTCTCGGGAATGCTAGGGAAGAAAACTACAAGGAACTAGTAGAAGACATGCTGATGCAGTATTAGAAACTTGGCTGCAATATGTCTCTGAAGATCCGCTTCCTTCATTCCTATCTGGATTTCTTTCCTGACAACTGTGGTATGGTTATTGATGAACATGGCTAACGTTTTCATCAAGATATCGCAACAATGGAACAAAGATACCAAGGAAATGGTCCACTACCATGCTGGCTGACTACTGCTGGACACTCCCCAGAGATGCTCCCGAACAGCTGTACAAGAAACAGGCAAAGAAATCTAAGAAGTAGTCTATGACTTGATTTTTTACAGATATTAACCATAGGCCTATTACTATTGGCATGGATGTGGTGATGTAAACAATAATTATTGCAGATTACAAAAAAAAACACATACGGCACGCGGAGACACGCACGCACACGCGCACGCTACGTATAAACCTGAGGCACTTCCCCCACCACTCCCCACTGTTGAAGTTGTATGGGAACACAAATATCTGGGGACAGTTTTTAACTGTAATAATAAGTTTCAGAAGACTGTTAAAGTGCAGTGATAAAGAAAAGTAGAAAGTTAGATTTGCCGTTAGATATCCAACTGGATCTTTTTGACAAATGTGTAAAACTTGTTTTTTTTTCTATGGCTGTGAATGTTGGGCATTAAATTCTTAGAGATGTGTGATAAAGTTTTTTTAAAATAACTGTTTAACATGAAAGCTAGCACCCTAGCATGTATGGTTCGTGGTATATTGGGCATAGTTCAAATGTCCCTTTAGAAAAATGCCGGCTTCTTTGTTTTTGGTATAAGCTGTATGGCTTCATTTTGAAATAAATGAACCCGCAGTTGAATGTTAGGCGTGTAAACAGATCAGTCGGGTGAAACAAGCAGCTCTAGAACGCTTGATTAGGTTACTTCTTCAATTTTGTGGAATTTGCAAAATTCTGCAGTTCCTTCAGACCCCTCTGCTAAACTATAAAATCTGTACATATATATGTGTGATTTTTTTTCAAAGAGAGAAAAAAACGTGACCAAACAAACTGTCAACTTACTTTTTATATGTTACAGTAAGTCTGCTTGGTGTGGAGTTCGTCTGTCCAGTGTTCACAGATGGAGTGAACATTGTCAACTGCACGGTCAACAGAACAGCTGTCATGTCTGCCAAGTGTTCATCGCATGAAATTGTGGAATTTGTTAGGGTAGGCTTAAATGGTAAAATGTTAACGATATGTCACATCCAGAGTTTCAATTCTTCGGTATGCAGCCATGTGCAAGAGCCGTCTGGTAACAGCTGCTGGTGCCATGAGTTGCATGGAGAGATCTTCCACTACAAATTTGCTTACGTGGCGAATATCACTCGAGATGTAGGTGCAAGTCTGGAGTGTAAAGTCTGTGTTTCACCAAAGAAAGACCTGGACGTGTACAGCAATCAAAACTGCAGAAATGTGACGTTTGGTGAGTATTGTCAAATTTCTACACAGAGAGCAATAGTGACCTTGTGCATATGCAGTCAGAGTCTCTCGACACACGAATATATCCCAGGATTTCAGCGAACAGCTTAACATTAACTTTTTCTCTACGTGCCCCTTCGGGCAACTTGTCAGAAAACCTATTTGCCCAGCAGACTAGACCACTTGCCCGAACGTGTATGTGATACGTTTCTTACACAAAAATACAATGACGGCCTGCATGCTATAGATACAGTAATGTATACAGTAATTTATCTAGAACTGTACAGGGTATGAACAGGGGTGCCTTCCATTTACGACCTTGAATTTTTCATCCCCAAAATCATTTTAAAAATGTGGAGTCTCAAAAGGGTTGACAACTGACTGACATCAAAGTGGACATATGCTTTTATACATTTACAAATGAAACTATTTTAGATAAGAGGAAATTATTTTTATTTCATTTGTTGGTCATGAAGGTCTGTTTGCCCCGGGCAGTCAGGCAGTCGGGAAATCAGACTGTCTTTAATGTCCCTGCAGTTTTCATTGACCTGCCACCGAAAGGTTACACATTTTCCATCCTCGCTTGCGAGTCTGAAGCACTCAGTACACAACAAATCAATAATAAAACTGTGGGTATACTTTCAAAGTCTTTCTCTGCTGTATCACGTAAAAGCTAAAGCAGTCTAAAGGAAATCAAATGTCACTTCACAGTACAAAAATTCAGTTGTAGGATTTGAACAGATACTGTGGATTGTAATTAATTTTGCAGGAATGTGTTCATTTATGCTTTATTTTAGCTTTGAGAATGGTGTAAAGCAAATCAGTATTGACAAGGCATTCCACTTCTTCCTCCACTTTGGATGTGTGGATGAAAACAAAAATAATTTCAGAAAATAACTGTGGTGTTTTACATTTCCCCACAAGGTTGGCCATTTTCTTACCACCACTATCCCGAATAGGTCCTTTGGGAAACTTGTGGAGCTTAAAAAGAAAAACCTAGTGGGGTGTAGCTGAAAAATGATCATGAATGCAAGTGGGCTTCCAGTGGGAAAGATGTTGAATAACCCTGAGATTCATCTGTCCCTCTGGAATTCCATTTGCACACTTGATCAAAATCTACTGGCCGGGTTGTCCCTGGCAGTACCCACAAGGTTTCCCTTGTGGATCCCATTCGGGCGCCACATGGGATGGTTTATTGGGAAAGTGTTACTGCGCAGGCATCTATTCTAATACTTTCCTGAAGATGACAACATCAGAGATAAACCTAGGAAGAACCTGATCATAGCATCAGCTGAAAACATTCCTCAACTGCTCACAAGAAACCGACTTAGATTCAAACTTGCTCCATTCTTACTAAGCGCACAATAATAACGAAAATTGTAACATTTTTATTAGAAAAATGGTGACTTCTGCACGATTGTTTTATATAATTTAGCCTTCTACAATGATGACACTTACGTAATATTGCTCATGATCCCTAGATGATGAAACGCAGTTGCGTTTTATAGCATTAATGTGTCATATCGTGTCACGAAATCGGATCTAATTCTTGGTGAATATGGCACTGCCATTTGCATCTCCTTATAAAATGAAGACACGCACGTTTGTTACGACGAACGACACAAAAGTCAGAAAAGACAAGTTCAGACAGGTGAGAAACTTCTTGTGCAAAAGTTTAACAATCCACCCCACAACACCATATCCTTCTTGGTTGAATATGTCTGTAGTAAAGTTGGACGTTTCTCCTTCAAATTTAGTCCGACCTGTCTTTCTTTCTCTGATGTGTTTTCCATACGGTAACTGAGTTCAACAATACTGTTGCTAGACATCAGTGTGCAGTGTGTGAGTATACATATACTGTAATGACTTTACGTGAAGAATTCTGGGACGTTTATTTTAAATCACCAGTCCCTTGTCAAGAATTGTCGATACTGTAAATATTTCTAGAATTATATATTTTATGATTGCAGTAAGTACGTGTACATATTTTGACGTAACCATGTGAGTGGGAAAGTTCATGTTAATGACTTAAGTCGATATCAGTGGAACAGTGTGAAACAACCTTCATCCGTTTTCACTAGTGTATGTAAATAAATAGCTTGATCACTATTTTGTGTTTGATTGGTGGTCAAGGCGGTTGTGGGCTTTGAGCTGGGGGCTCCTGAGCTCAGCGAAACTGGAAATTTTAACAGACGAACGAAGCACAGCCATTTTCTTCAGTTAACAACTTGATAGCGATTTGCTGGTAAAAGTCTCATCACCCGGAGATAATTTGTGTAAGCAGGGCTTGTCCGACAACTAAGTTGAGTAAACAATCAAATGAGTAGAATCAGCACATGTTCTGTTATACATAAACGCACACAACTTAGCTGAGGCAGTGTACTCTTTACAGAATTAAGGGTTTCATCATCGCTTACGTTATGTACGTAAAAGGGCGACAATTTAATTCATGACTTTTTTTATTAATTCCTTTCATATCGAAAATTCCAATAATACCAAAGATTAGTTTGTTTTTGACCATGTCAAAGATGATGATGTTTTTGTGTGCGCACTTGCATCGCTTTGGATGTATTCAAGTTGTACCTTTTCAAATTACACATAATAACATTTTGCTTTTGCTTATGTTTGTCTACAGCTAGCCCAGATTTACCTGGTGGGTGGAGTGTAGGTGAGATCGCAGAATGGATGGTAGGAATATCTCTTGGTGTACTTATCGTGGCGGTCATCATCTGCGCAATAGTAAGAATGCGTCCTAGATATCAAGATTGTAAGTAAACGTCTCTGCGAACGTTAGTTGTGAATGATTCAGCAGATTATTGACTCAGCAAATCCCCTCCAGATCGTGCCAAAACTAGGCGAGATGTCATCCCCCCTCCCTGTAAAATGACCCATTTTAAAAGGTAATTTTATATGCGGCCCTGTTATCCCATCAACAAAAGACACCTTAACAGTTGAAGTTACGATATAATGCAATTTTATTCCATAATTGCCACTAGGAGTACTTGATTAGAATATAATCGCAAAATTAACAAATAAGATCTGTTTTGGTTTTAGTAATAATTCAATTTGAGAAGTAACTTTAAAAAAATGAAAGTAGGTAATAAAAAGCAGCCATTTCTTCCTAACACATATGAACAAAAAAATGAAATTCAAAAGGCATCTGTATACCAGACCTTATAGCTTACTTCTATAGTGATTACCGCATAATTTGAACCAAAAACAGCGCAATCCAATTTTCACAAATACATCTTCAGGGTACTTTCCTCTGTCACCGTATACCATCATAGAGGGAAGTAACGGTCTCAGTTTGACGACAAATTTGCAGAATTTTGAAAAAGAATCAATCGCATCATATCCCCATATCTCGCACCCATAAGTCATAATCAATACAAATGTTTGTCAGATCAAGTATTAGATCATCACGCTATACATACTCATGTATGCTTCTCTTCAACAATGCAAATATATTCCTAGAGGCTTTGTCGTACAGTTCACTCTGAGCGACTTACATCTTATTATTGTCATTGGGATGAATAGAAAATCATTCAGCAGAAATTTCTCATCTCTTCTGGTTTATAGAAAGACTGATTTTTTTCTTGTTTCGTTCCAGCAAAGAAAGAAAGGTGAGTAGTGTGAAGCTTGTCGCAAAAAAAGCATTTTTTTCGTTTGCTCCCAAAATTTCAACTTATGTATTTAGTGTAATTTATTGTTTATTGTATGCTGAATCTTCATCTGCTTTTATATTGTTCAAAATGTAACAACGGATTGAGTGTTTTAGCTGTGTGTTTTACGTGTAGCCCTACAATATAGACATAGAGAGAGAGAGAGAGAGAATTATAAAATCCGTGCATAATTTTCTCCTTTTTTTCATTTTCAGCCCTGAATGCGTAAAACCATTTCGAAAATGATTCGCACTATCAATGTCGAGATTTTCAAGTCTTGTGTTCGGCTACTGCGATGTATAATTTTTCATGCGGCTTTTATAAATTAGCGACACTCGTTGGCCACATTGTAAATCGAGATCATCATATGTTCATCGTCGGTTCATTGAGTAACAGACGTGTGGGCTTTTTGCAGTGATTTTGTCTGCAATGCTTATAATCTCAACAGGTGGACTGGCCAGTGAATAATGAACGTTCGCTTTCTTTTGAAAGTGCTATGGACTAGTCATACACTGAAACGTTAATACTGAAAAGGGTGCTTTGTTATTCAGGTTATACAACAACCTATGGTACTCAACAGACAATGAGGTCATTGCTGTCTGTAATACCTCCAACGAAACTGCATAGGCGATTGTAAATACAATAAGACAGGCGAAGCATTTAAGGACATTGTCCCTTCTTAAAAACAAGTCATAATAATTTTTTTTCCTTTTTGGTTGCACTAAGCGATTACCGCCAACTCAGTATCTCGCCACATTTAAGCTAAACGGATTTTGGTTCAATGTTTTTCTCCTTTAATAAAAGAAGTCTTAGATGTGCGCTTTTAACATTTGAGTACCCAAACGACGTGGAGTCTAAGCGCCGATTCACATGTAAGACGGCTTTATGCTATAAAGTCATATTATTCGCAGACGACCTTCTAACAACAGTAAATGAGTGAAACACTTTTATTTTATTTGCTTATTTTTATTTTTTAACTGGCTTAAGTTCCTGGCTCCAACCATCTCACGCTTTCTTTTCAATCTCATTGCATTTCTCTGTCTTTCTTTGCAAGCGCACGTGTGGAGGAGGGGTCTGTGTGTGTGGGCAAGAGAGAGACAGAGAAATGGAGAGAGAGGAGGAAAAAATTGGGAGGAGTGGGGAGGATGAAAGTGTCAAAGAGAAATAAAGAGCTACCTAGTTCGCTTTATTTTTTTAAATGTATTGTGCGCTGTGTTTTTAGTGCTTTCTTCTGCTTTGGTTCATTGCCATTAACTTAGTTACATTTTGCGCTGGTCCTTTGATTCTGAACTGTTGTGCCTTTATGTCTACACGTCGTTTCATAAGATCTGTAGAGAGGCTGTGCATTAAATGTGCATCTTTACGCATTGAGACGAGGTACGAATGCTCATTTATCCCGAACCTAAACCTAGGTTCTTATTTTAGACATGTTTAATGTGTTCCGGGATTTTAAACGGTGATTTGATGGGCTCAAGTTCTCTGTAGTAGGTATGATTTTTATAATAATATTTAATAAAAACTGTGTTTACAAGAGAGGCAAGACCTGTAAGGGAGGGAACTGACGGATATTTTTTTATGAAGGTGGAAATTAAATGTAAAACAAGGGAACTGTACCAAGCTAGAAAAGGGATAAAGACGAAGACAATCTACATGTTTCGGGGCACTACCCCTTCATCAGGATGACAAAAACGACGACAAAACGAAAAGGAAAAAGACTTATCTGCAGTAGAAGTGGCGCGTAGGCTGCATAGCAGGAGAATGACCAGGGGACAGTGAGTAAGAAAGGTTAAAAGGAGGGGCAGCCAATCGCAAGGTGGGTAGGAAAGGGTAGAGAAGGGTGGGGGTGGAGAGTGGGCGGGGGAGAGAGAAAGAGAGATAAAAAGCAGCGCGGGTAAGGGGGCGTCGGTGAGAGAGAGAGTGGGAAGGAGGTGAGAGAAAAAGTTAGAGACGGAGGGGTGAGGAAGGTGGAAATCTTAACTTCCCCTTGACATTAGAGTAGAATGGCGGTTGGACCAGTTTTACCCAGTTTTATTCTTGTAGCTGCTGCTAAATACACTGACATTTGTTTGGTTCTGTGCATTTCGCCGAATATTCAGACAGTGCTGCAATATTTGTAATTCACATACATTTACAGTAAAATACTGAGAAAAGGTATTGGTTGATTATTTTCATTCATCTTTTCAGTGGTGCAAAGTCAGCTCCAATGCGATCAGCTGTTGTATACTTTCTAGAATTCTATAGAAACCTAGCGTTATTGTCCCGAGATTTTATTATATTCTTAACAAGGAAGAAGCAGACAGAAAATAAACACTTGGCTATGCTCTCATGTTGAAAAAGGCCAGTATGAATAACACACCTGAGCTCTTTTATTCTTTAGTTAGTAAACTCCGTAAATGGTATGATCAGATGCATCTCTTTTTTCCTCATTGATAATTGGTACGAGAGAGAGAGAGAGAGAGAGAGGTGGGGGCAAGATTGGAGGGTGCCTCTTTCAAATCACTGAACATGTGCAGTGCTAGTAATGTAAGAAGTGTGTGTACGTCATATTACATAAACATCCATAGAGAGAAGATGGATGGAGCGTGGATGGATATTGCGCTTACATACTAATGAAAAAAAGCAGAACTGATCTCTCAAGGTTAAGGAAAGATGCAGTAAAATAAACCAAAACCCCCTTAATTTTTTTTTAAACCAGGTAGGCTCAAAATTATATATATATGTTACACTCAATAAGAAGTCTAATAGAAATCTAGATGAAAAAATGTAAATGTACAATTCAAAAGGGAAAATCGTGCATTATGCAAATCTGTGTATGTGTGTGTGCTTGCGTCTTCCTGTCTTCTAGTCTTCCAATACTAATGTTGAAGATTATGATTAAATGTTTGCGCTTATGTGCCAATGTGAGCCGCTAATATAAGCAAAATACTGCACAAGCGATCTTTATTGAGACTCGGTGAACTGAAATATTACCCCAGAATAAATTACTAGTTTTTGTGTAGTTAGGCGTTGTAAATTTAATAAAAGTCTATGAGAAAAAAAAGAAGTCACGGAAGCCAAGCCCAGCTGAAACAGTATAGAGCCCAGTCTGTGAGCTACACTTGATGCCGTTGTTGGTCAACATACTGGAATCAAACTTGAACAGAGAGAGACGAAAAAAATGGATACATCATTTTGATACTGACCTTGAAAAATATTTTAAATTACTAAATATATTGAGCTCCAAGTGCAGTAAATTCCTGTTCAATTGTGTATATAAATACATATGCATTTCAAATATTCACTCATGAAATGATTTTTATTTTGTACTTTTGAAAAGTACTGCACACCTTTAAAATGTCCACCACCACCCCGCTTTTTAAGAAAAAAAAACCAACTTTGCTGCTTGGCTTTATAACTTAATACTGTGACTTCAAATATTCCTCTTTTCGAAGCAGCCAGACCTGGCTCCATATGCAAGAAAACCAAATAGATTGCTTATTCCTGTCATGGCAGATATTATAGAATACGATCCTTGAATTTTCCCATGCATGAAAACCGAATAGCTTATTCTACCCTCATTAATTCGGTAATAAGTTATTCGGTCGTCCCAGGAGCTTAACACGACTGCTACAGGTCAATGTCAAGTTGACTGCTGACAACCTGACACGCGGTCTGCTGTTTTGATCCAAGTTAAGGCTTTTCTTTTCGAAATGATTTTCAGAGCGACTGCACCCAACAATTGACTACCAGTTCTTCAAGCAGAATTTTAACCTCACTACTGGTTGCTAGAACGGTTTGGTTTGCGAATTCTTTTCTACCAGCGCAGTGATTGCAGAGAAGTAGTGAAGACACTCTTGACAAATCCTGCCGTCTAAAATTAACCCATTGAATAGTTATTCCTTCCCTTCTCGCGCCTTGCGCATGTCCCATTTTATCCCGGTATAAGAAAGGATATTGCTGTTTCAGAGTAGTGGCTATTTGGGTATTAAGTACAGTTTACATGCATATGGGGCCCGGCCACGATAGTATAAGTAGTCTCAGCTGCTTTATTCTTGTCATTTGTGCTGTTTACTGTTACAAAAGAGGTTTACATATTCTACTTGTTTTTAAGTTGCATATAGCATATATATGATCTCCTCGTCAAACCCACATATGTTTACGTGCATGTTGACTGGGTACAGCGCTTGATGACTAGATGTAGGGCGACTATTAATATTTGTCTGCGTCTGTGTACAACACTGCCTGTTTTATTGTATGTCTCCAGGAGGTTTCTTTTTACAAACTGCCGAAGCATTTTATTTTTCGTATGGTTACATTTTGCCTTGTCAGCATAATCTACGCTTTTTGATCTATGTAACGCATTGCAACCTATTGCATACGAACACAAGCGACCAAAAACCCTCAACTCAGAAACAGATTAAGAAGCCTTACGATATGTTGTTCGAATACATTGTGTTTATCCATTTGCTCGCATTACACACGGGAGTTTTAAAGTGCATATGATGATTTTGAATCATGTTCTTTCCAGCTTTGAAAATAAAATCGTGAAAATAAACGGAACCTGAAACGTTTAGTTCTCTTTTCAAAAGCGAATTTGCTGATTACGTGAGCAGGCATGTGTATGAAGTGTGTTCGTATGTGATGGCGTTTGTGCATATGAGTGTTTGCATTCTCGCAGGTTCAATGGAATCCATTTCGTGGTAAAACCTGTCAGCTCTCTGTCACCTCCCTGTCAGCTTTCTGTCACCTCACTGTCAGCTGTGTCAGTTCTGTCAGCTCTGTGTCAGTTCTCTGTCAGCTATCTGTCAGCTGTCTGTCAGCTCTCTGTCAGCTCCCTGCCAGCGCTCTGTCAGCTCTCTGTCAGATCTCTGTCAGTTGTTCGTCAGCTCTCTGTCAATTATCTGTCAGCTCTCTGTCAGCTCTCTGTCGCCTCTCTGTCAGTTATCTGTCAGCTCTCTGTCAGCTCCCTGTCAGGTCTCTGTCAGCTCTCTGTCAGCTCTCTGTCAGCTCCCTGTCAGCTCTGTTCGTCTCTGTGTGAGATCACGGACCCTGACTCTGACCTGCTGCCCGTTTGTCTGGATCGCCATCACCTGGAGAGACTGATGGATGCCATAGGGACGACGGTCCTTCCAGACTAAGGCTACGATCAGACCGTCTGATCCTGGGCGGATGGAAACAGGTATTAGATAAACCTAGCTAAGATCTGTATTAGATATACTCAAAGAACTTCACTGTAGTAGTCAGTTTCCATTGGAAACAAAGATTTATTGGTCGCAGAGAAGACAAATGATCCTATAATCCTAAAATCCTAAAATCTTCACTCAGTGACTGCCGGCCATGTTTGAGAAGGACTTTCTGTGCGACAAGGGTTTTTTTTTTTTTTGGGGGGGGGGGGGATGTTTAAAAATTGTAAAAAAAAAAAACCATATGGCCTAGAAGAGTGAAACAAACTGATTTTGAAAACAAAAACATACTGAAATAAACTGTACTTACATTAGGCGTTCATGTCTTCTAAAAGTTAGATAAAATCTAGCAGCAACAGGGTAAACCAAAATCCGTGCGAGCTGAACTTGGAGACACCATCTTTGAGAGGTCGTGTGACTAGCCGAGAGGGCTTAAGGGTTCAACTTTGTTCTCCCCCCCACCCCCACCCCAGCGAAAACCACGACTCATGGTCAAAGGAAAACAAACCTATATGTATAACTGACTGAATTACTGATAACGCCATTGTTTTCCTTAGACCACTTTCCGCAAGGAGCGTTTGAATTTTGAAAGTGTGGGTCTCTGCACGACGCCCGTGCCCCGCCAAGGACGATACGGATGGGGAGGATAAAATAAGCCACTGGCAGTCAAAGATGACCTGAAAATCAGCGAGAAGGGCAGCAACAAAGCATGCTCGTGTTCAGTCCATCGCTCTTCAGAGCGCAATAAGACTTTTAAAAAAACTGGTTTTGTTTCCTTCTGTGAATGCAAAGTTCTGATTTTTAGAAAAAGAAATATCATAAAAGTTTTACTTGTTTGCACACACACACACACAGTGCGCACACTAGACGAAAACAGAAGCGAAAGTGACACGGAAACCTTACTGCCTAAATCTTCCTCTTAAGCTTTAGCTTGTTCTGATCTGTGTTTTCTGCGTCCGTGTGATTGTGAATCATTTGCTACATAACCAGCGATACGCAAGCGAAGAGTGTCACTGAACCGCTCTTACAGCTGGAGAAAAAATGTGTCAGTACACTCCTTTGTGGAACATCCAAGTCAAAACATTATGGACCGTGGTCACTTATTTTCTCATCATTCCCGAGTCGTCTTTCGCTGCAGGTAAGGGTGTGACGTTTCCATGGGGTGGGGGGGGATGTGTGTGTGTGTTGGGGGGGGGGGGGGGGGGG
>SMGT01001670.1:100409-113226 GCA_004794575.1 Lanistes nyassanus | reverse complement strand
GTGGGGGCGTTGGATCAAGTAGGGGAAACTGGATGGATCACCGAGATGAAATTCTCGACCACCAGCCCTGTAAGCGGATGCCACATTCACCGAAGCCACTCGTGCCAGAAACTGGATCTGAACCCACCATCACCTGTATCGCTGTGCTACGGGCCGCGCCCTCTATGTTTATATTTGATCTTTTTGATATTCTTTATTCAAATCTGAGAAAAGTGTCAAATCTAAACTAGTAATCGTTCCTCTCTCTCTCTCTCTCCCCCCCCCCCCCATCCACTCTCCTATGTGTGTGCGTGTGTGCATGTGTGTGTGCCTACCGTTTATTTCTGTCTTTCAGTTTAGAAATCTGACCTTAAACGATTCAGTCGCCATGATGACGTCACAGACAAGCGAGAAGATCGCAGACAACGAAGTGAAGGGCAAAGGTTCATGTCAGTTCAACACGCCACTTCCTGCAGTGGAGGGGAACTACAGATTTTATGTCTCTGTCTTTCCTGGGGGACGGACATTTGCTGCCGCTGGCAACTTTACCGTTGGTAGGTGTAGGTCTATAAGTTTTAATATCTCTCTCTGTCGTTCTTTTTCTCTCCCTCTCTCTCTCTTCCACCCCCACCTCAGCCTTCCTACCAGGATCACTTTTATGACTGCAACAAAAGTAAAGGTTCCCAGGAAAAGAAAGCCACAAAAAAAAAAAAAACAGGCAGGCCGACAGAGCAGTTGTTACGTAGACCATGCCAACTAATTTCATACAATCTGACCAAGATTTGTGTTTAAATCTCCACATAAAAATTTACAAATAAAAGTAGGAAGGAATATGTCCAACGACGCATATTTCGCTGAAGATATAGTTGTCTTCGGACAGCAATTATCTAACCGTTCATACGGTATGTACAACAGAATTGTAATGCAGAAACAAGGGAAACACAGTACAGAAAACATTCTAATTTCAGTACTTCCTCAGCCTAGCTGTTTCACACTTACTTAGGTTCTAAAAAGGGGATTATGTGTGATAAGTGAGGACAACCAAAGCTGTACTGTACGTCTCTTGCATGTCTAGCAATATCTGTCTGAATATTTTGTAGATTTCTTTGCTGTGCCTTTAATGTGTTTGCACTTACATAATCATTACTACAATTAAAATCAAGTTCTACTACTTACGATATTTCATTTTACAATTTTTACATTTTTAGAACCACCTGCGTCCCCAGCCATAGTGTGTGGTCCGCATCCCTTCGTGTTAGAAGCAACTAAAGTCACTTGTACCTGTAGCACCACAAGCCTGGGAAACCCTACAGGATCT
Organism: Lanistes nyassanus; assembly: GCA_004794575.1. Lineage (NCBI taxonomy): Eukaryota > Metazoa > Mollusca > Gastropoda > Architaenioglossa > Ampullariidae > Lanistes > Lanistes nyassanus. The sequence continues at coordinate 111,929 of SMGT01001670.1, read as the reverse complement.
CTGAGATGGGTCAAAGGTGACTTTAAATCCCAGAGTCCTACAGCATTAACGCAGCAACAGGATTTCACGTTACGAGAATTACAGTATGCTCAGACTTTGTCTGAGCCCGATCACAATGAAACCTGGTTTAGATGCGACATCGTGTGGGGAACAGAGGAAATTAAAGGACAACTCTACACTGCCAGTGTGGGATGTGAGTAAAAGCTGTTTGTTTGCAGATAGAAATGAGTTACAGAATGTTGCCTACAGTACGTTTAACGGATCCAAGCAACTGTCACGTGACCTGCATGCTAAATTGTATTCTAGATCCTTCTAAGGCTAAAAAAAAACCGCACTTAGGATTCCCATAATGCAATCGACTTCTACTGGAGGTTACTTTGTTCATACACTCGTTCTCTGACTAAAAGCAAACACTTCTATGTATAATTTTGCTAAATATTTGTAAATGTAGAATAACTATGTTAGAAAACAAACACAAACAGCACCATGTCACCCACATGAAGTTTATCCATGACAAATCCACTGCAGAGGAAGATGGTGTTTACAAGGCAACCTCACTTTGATAGAGAGTAGCGGAAGTTACAGAGCTACGTGTCATCTAATGTTGAATATATGTTGTACGGGTTCCTTATATTACCAGGTTGCGATTTTCTATCTCGGGCCAATCCAGACTTTATTGCACGAAAAAGTTAGTGATGATTACCCTTCAGCCTAAATAGTGAGTATTTCCCCCCAATCCTCCTGCAATGGTAAAGTTATCTTTGACTGGAATTTTGGTGTTAGCTCTTTTCGCAATTCATGTATAGCAGGTGTTTCATTTTCCCATCACTGTACACGTTCACTGTATAAAAATGTGCGACATTTTCTTAAAAGTTGAATAAGCCCAATACTTACTAAGATTACCTTATTGCATTTACAGATGCCGCTAGAACACCAGAACTTTCCGTCAACAATAAAAAAGGAAACCAGACTTTAATGGAAGGAGACCACGTGCAGCTCATATGTAAATCTGACGGTCGACCAACACCCAATGTCACAATCCTTATCAAAGACAACAACACAGTCATACGGAAATACAGCTCGTCTCCTGCAAACTACACGTTCATCGCTCGTTGTGAAGACACGGCCACATACACGTGTTATGCGTGGAACGAGTTTTCCCGTCGGTCAGGGGAGACAACGTCACTCACTCAAGTCGAATGTAAGTGGAACAAGCTGGTTAAAGTGGTGTTGGAAGTTTTGTAGTTTCATATAAATGGCATGTTGATAATATTTAGCTTTCCTGGCCACACAACCCAGGTTTATCTTAGACCCCTTAAATTGTCAATAAAACGTCTCAACCATTTAACTGAATCGTGCAACTGTTAACTTAAAGCCCTGCCTATTTATTATACAGGTTGTACATTACGAGCATGCAAATACATTTATTTGATTGGATGTCAGGTAAGCCTCGAAGTCACAGTGGTGTCACACACCTTGGGAACGCCACGTTTGGAAACAAAAGCAAGGAACTGAACTTTGACGTCATCGCTAATCCACCACCTTCTGAGCTCGCCGTGTGGCTTGAGAGACCAGCAGACAATGACGAAACCTCTTACGAAAAAGTTGAGAATTCAAAAATAAATGTCACCTGTAAAGCCGACAAAGAAAAGCGATACCTCTCTAGATGTACTCTTACTGTCCTCAGTACTCCATCCTCGTTAGCTTCCTGGTACAAGGTGCAAGTCATCAACGAACATGGACATGAAAACTTTACTGTGGTTATTAGCTACGGTGAGTGCAGGTGAAATCAATAATAAATACATTTCATAATAACGTTTTTTATCTTATAGGATTAAATTAAGAAAATAAGAGAGTACTCTTTCCGAACGCCTCGTTGGTCTAGAGGTTAGGACTTCCTTTGAGGAGGCGGGAGGTTGATGGTTCGCGCTCCGTCAGTCTAGTAGCTGCGCTGTAGACACCTGGCATTGTGGGGAACTGTACTAGGACTGGTTGGCCCGGTGTCAGTGTAATGTGACTAGGTGGGACTGAAGCCCTTTATGCGACATCAGTCCCACGTGTGGCAGCACGTAAACTTGTCTCAAACAACGCCGTCTTATATGCACATAGTTTGCGGCGGGACGTTGAGCAATAACCAATTCCCTCAAGTCGAAACAACAGGACAAAAAAGTCAAGACACTTTCTGACAAAAAGAAGACCGTAAAATAATTCCCGACTTCCAGGGTACCAAGCAGAAGAAAAATCAAAGATCAGAAGATATACGTACATTCATGTTTTTCACACAGCAATACAGTTATGATTATTCGTTGTCAAGGTAACAGACAATGTTTACAGAAAACTAGTGACCGGAACCTTGAACTAAACTAGCTGCTGAAACATCAGTGGAACCTTTTCGGTTGCCAACGATAACGGAGGAAGGTGAACGCTACTTCCTCGACTATTGGAGTACTGTTTCCAGTTCCTTATGTTATGTGAATTTCTTTCAGTTTGTTCAGTGGTGAAAGGACGTAAAATATTACTAAAAGTTTGGGGAAAGTGGGGAGAGAGGGAGAGCGAGCAAAAGGGAGAAAAGAGTGGGAACCCAGAAAAAGTCTGTACTTTCAGTCTGGTTTTCTACTAAGAATAACTCTCCTACATAACTCTTCTAACGTCTGAGAACGTGAAGCACGAACAGTAATTTCTTTTAATGTCACATAGCAAGTGGAGACCAAGAAGCGGAACTTCCAGAAAACCGTCTTGTCGCAGTTGGAAGTGTTGCTGCTGTCGTTCTCGTCACAGCGACTGCTGCACTGACCGTTGTAATTGGAAAAAGGAAGCGAGGTATAGGATGTTATTTATCTTTTCCCTCTCTTGTTGTGACAGGCAGATAAGGAATACACCGACAGTATTTATGTATTATCGTATTTTATCCCTGGTTTAGTTGGGACAATAAGTAATAACATCCCAACTGTAACTTGAATGCACCACTTCCGTTCATTGTACGCCATTTTCAGATCATGACTCGCATGGTGCACACTGTTACTCACTTCTCAGTCCGCTTGCGTGCGTCTGTCTCCATACTTACACAGGCCCGAAGTCGCTACATTTTGCACTTGTCTCGTCGGCCGTTACCTTAAATTTCACTTGCCAGAAGATCAGCAGCACACGAAGTGAAAATCGGAATTAACTGCAAATGTGTGAAAATATTTCGTTGCTGTGTAGAGCAATTTGTCAGATTTTGTGTCCGGCCGAACCAGTTACTTGTATCCGAGCGACCGTGCAATTGTTATTATGACCGACTTCTGCATGGCAAGTTGGGTAAACGCGGCACCTTTTAACAGTTACTTTAAGCTTTAAAAGGTAAGTATGTATGTATAGATCTTTATTTATCTCATTGCATTTATACAAACTGCATGAATTTCTGAGGTGTCCGAGCGTAAACTTGACTACATTTGAACAAACTATGCTTCCCTAGTTAACAGTTTTACAAATAAATCAATAAATTAAAATACAGGCACAAAAGGCAAACAGCAAAAAATTCTAGGGTAAATAAATAGAATGCATCTTGGAATAGGAACTACAAGCAGCAAAGGTCGCTGCGGGTGATACTTGTAATTAAATGGCCAGTGGTAACAGTATTTAAATTTGTGAAGACTTTTTATCAAATAATCCCTGAGAGGTTGCTTGTATACAGACAAATCATACACTCACTGATTACTTCTAAGAATTAACTTCCTGTGACAATACATTTACTAAGCATCCATTATATATTTTTAAACATACAGATGACACAAATCAGTTGCACATCTTGACCCTGAATTCGTTGAGCAGTTAATAAATTCAATCATAACTGAAGTCTTCAAGCACTCCTTCATGAGAGATAACAAGCCTCCCAAATGTATGTGTTGGCATTGACCTTACAGATCTGTAGATGGCAGAATGCTAATGATGTGCAATAAAGAAAAATGCTGATTTTGCAGCTCCCCGAATTTTCAAGATCCTGCAGTGTTTAGTTAGTCTTGTCTGTACACAGTAACACCTGTGAATATGGGACACTTATGGGGAAGCCCAACACTGTTCTTACATGGCAGGTGGAACTTCATTCCAGGGAGGTGTCAAGGTGAGTTATTAAACTTTATCAGTGATGCAAGCCACGTAGCATAATGCAAAAGAACATTACACAATACAGATATTTTCTGTGAACATTTCAGGTTCTTCTTCTTACAGATTTGCACGATATATACATTAAATAAAACTGTTCAAATTAGCTGTGAGAAGAAATTCTGAGCAGTTTAGAATGACTTTCCTATCTGCAATATTTGACAGTCCTTCAAAGTTTCACTTAACATTTTTTTTAAAAAAAATGAAGTTTAAGCTTCATATGTAATCTTTCTTCCTTCTATGGATTTTGACTTCAATCTCTCACCAGACTTCATTCTTTGGGATGGTCTTTCCATTAACAAGGGTGGTACTGAGAAAAAATGGTTAATGGGTCTAGTGGGGTACAAGGGAAACACCTCATTTGGGGGATCTGGCAGGAGGGGGACAAAGCACCCCGGAAACCAGAGAAGTTTCAAAAGTTAACATGTCTGATGCATTTTCCCACAATATGAGGTTTAAAAAAATGCTCCTCTTTGACCATGCTGCAAATGTAGTGTTTATTATTCAAAAGCAATACAGCACAGTTTTAGAATGATGCTTTGGGGCAACAAAAACTTAACTAGGAGTTGCAAACAGACCAATAATTACACAACTGAATAAGCAACGTTGGTAGGACAAAACTTTACATACCACTCATGCTTTGTTTTCTTTATCCTTTTCATCTTAGTACGAATATCACCACTCCCATGTCAACATCAACATCAACAACAACAACAACAACCACCACCATATCGCCTACTTTCATCCATTTTCAACACTTTTTGCTGCCATTTATCAATGCAGGGAATGCCAAGAGTCAGCCTGATATTCATGATTCCTCTGCAAAATAGTGCTTCCATTTTAGAGCTCACCACAGGCACATGAAACAACATAATCTACGTCTAAAACAAAAGTCAGCATGGAGGTCATTCTCCACGAACTTTTGGAAAAAGTTGTATGTAAAGCGAAAGAAAGGGTTAAAAGCACAAGGTGCACAATAATGGTACAATGGAGTCCCATACTACAAACATGAGCCGAGTGTTGAGCCTCTCTCAGGTACAGACCAATTCCCATTTGGCTTCTTAAAAGGCATTAATTTTTTTTTTTATAAAAATGGATGTTCTATTGTTACTGACATTGAAAAATTGGTTTCTGTTCCAGAACTGAAAGAAGTAGCACCTCTCCATGAAACTTTATTCATGTGCATTTTTGTGCAATCTATAATTTTCATTTTATCGGCTAACAAGACGCACTTTTAGCCTATTTCTTATTACAGTGTACCTCGCCTTTTTTAGGGTCGGAAACATTCTTGTGGGCGATGTACTTTTAAAAAATGTGTGGGTGCACAACAAAACCAGTCTTAAGTCGGAACGGCTAGCTTGTAGCTACAAGCAGAAATAGGTCTGGTCGATTTTGACTTTTAGCACAAAAGCCTTCCTAAGACTATAGACTATCATATAGATGCAAATGTTTGCCTCAGATTTTACTATAATTAGGTAAAAATTAAGCAGTTGTGTTGCGAAGGAAACTGGTACAGTACCGCATGCTGAAACTTAGGAGCCCGTTTTCTCATAATGGCTGCCGCCCACATTCTGCCTTCAACAGCCCATATCTCTCTTACTAATTGAGCTAGGACAATGGTTCTTATATGAAAATGATCAGGAAACACTATAGATTTCAAAAATACATTTAACTCAAAACAACCAATTTCCAACTTAAGACTTGTTTCGTGGTTCAGCAACACAAATGTCAATGATTATAATGACTGAGGGGAGCTACTTCCCCCTCTGATTACACAAGAATCGACTACATCGCTGCTTGTGACGTAAGTAAATATGCACCAGTAGTGATAATAGATCAGTTTCATGTATATTGTCAGTTAAAACATTACTATATTGCCATAATTTGCCAAAGAATTTGATAAGAAATCGGTGTCACACAAAAATACATCTTTATGGACACCTGACAATGAAAACTTTTCCTGCAAAATATTTTCACTTTTTGCGTGCAAGGAACTATTGTCTGTAGTCTCAAAGCATGTATGCAATTTCTGTTGAAAATCAAGTTACAGTTGAATTTCTGATTGCTGTTTCAGCCAGTCTCTATTGTAGACAAGACAGAACAGCAATCCTTTCGAAATTTTACTGTGCACATGAACTCTGTTGTTTAGTAGGGGGGATAACTTTCCACATTATTTCACAGTAGCACTAATAGTACCATACATGGAGTATTAATGCCTTTTATTCAGACATGACAGTAACAGATGCCTATGTTTCAGAAGAAATAAAGTTTTGGATTTATATTAATTTAAAAATTAATATTTCTGTCTAGTTTATATTTCCTAAAATGCACAAAATTATGCTTACCTAGGGTGATACATCATAGCATGAAATGTAACAATACCATACTGTCACATTTATTTGTCAAGACCGTTTATGTCTTGACACCAATATTTACATACCACCTAGAAACTTGCAATTTCTGCATACACTCTATGTCATCAAGTACTGAATACATCTTTTAATTTTAAAAATTAGCTTTCGATTTTACATCTGTCTTCTGCAAAATATTTTTCTTGCTTTGCAGGGAAGGTTATCAGCTAAACCACTTACCTCCCATCTCTTTGAAAAGAAGTGTTGCAGGCTAGTGTGGTAAGACTGATATCAACTCTTTCCAAAAGCAGATTTCGCATCCCAAAGAGATGAGTGTGACCCTAATTATAAAATACATGAAACAGAAATGAGTAAAGCCATCAACATCCTCCACTGGCCGATGACTGATGGACAAACCATATTCGATCAGAAGTTATTACTTCAATCATGTTTCTACTTTGTGTCGTGCGACTGTAGACTTTAGGTTGTCTCCCTTGGGTTGGTGGGCCTGTGCAGCAGGGGTAAGCAAATGTTTCTAAACAGAACAAAAGCAGACACCAAAGACAATGTTACCAGTTGCTGTGTCCCACAAATAGAATGGCCAGGGGTCACGGGACCAGGCAATGTCAGAGTCACCTATGTGACACTCTAGTTTCAAAGCCAGGAGTAGGTGATGCCTGGTAGCTCTTGGGTAGAAGGTCGGTCTTTCAAGGGTTCATCAACTGGCTTCAGCAAACAGCACGACACATGATCGACCAATGACAAGTGTGCGCCACTTGCACCTGTAGCAAACCATAATCATCAACAATAATAAAATACTGCAGTTTTTTTTTAAAAACAATTAAGGGCAACAGTACCTTTCACAAGCCAGTCAGGTAGGTCTACTTTATCACTTGGGTCTTAGCCTTTACAGGACTTTCAGACGGTTTCAGATAAATGTTCACATGATTTACTGCCCTTTGTCAAGAAACAACAGGCATATCTGAAAGGAATCGCCTCCAACAACAACTTCCAAATAATATTTATAAAATTTTCTGATTAACACCATGGTTTAAACTGAACATTAATTCCAAAATTAAAGTAAGGGCATTCTTGTAATGGTAGAAGTGAGCTGTCAACATATTATCTGTTTTCCAATACATTAGCCAAGCACAGTTCTTGACAAGTAAACAGGATTCTTTCTGGTCAACTGGAATATTCAGGCATGCACGATATTCATACTTGATACTTTTGGTGATGCTGCTCATGTCTGGAACTGTACCTCTCATTTTGTTTATCCACTTCTCCTCCAGATCATGACACACAGTAATTATCCAGAAATTCTTTAAAATTTTCTGTTGATCAAACAGAGGATGTTGTTCATGTCACTGCCGAATAAATCCAGGCACCCTCCTGCGATGTAAAAAAAAAATGGTAACATGAAATGGCTGCAAGTAAGCAACTAAAATTACACCATATGGTCATATTGTACTTATGCATGCCATTACAGTAAATTAACACTCACCCTGATAAAATCCACTTCAACTACTCCAGAAATAAGAAGCAGATTGTAACATACACAGAAACAATAAAGTTGAATGTATTTATCAACTACCTAGCAACACAATATCATTTATGATCATTTCGTAAGTTAACAGAAACCTCATTGTGCCTTGTAATGTACTTTCTGTTTATACTGTAATGTGAGATTTGAATATAGAAAGAAGACTTTTGTACACCAAAGAACAAATGTTTGAATGTTTAAAATCTACTGCTGACTGGTAGCGTGATGCTAGCAGATAGTGGATGCATTGAAACACAACAAAATAATTAAGTGCAAAGGACTGAGCTATGTATGTGCTAAAACTGTGATCACAGTTTGTGATTTATAAATTGTATGTGATCACACTGCAGTGTAAGAAAATATTTCTGAACAAACACTAATATATTCTTTGTTTATGTAATTTGATGCACAACACCGCTTGTGGAAAGTTTTCCAGCACAGACTCATGGCAAGCTTGGTAAAAAAATCATGATCAATTAAAGACTGCACAGGTTTTTTTGTGTTTGCTTCTAGACAAGGCTGATATAACACGTTTCCAATGTGTACTTTTTTTCTTAAAGTCTAAAATTCCTTTGTTTCATGAACAATTCTAGCATAACTCCAACAAAGGTACTGGCAGCGCTCAAACATAGCCGTATGCAGACGTCTGTGCCCAAGGGAGCTTACCGTACCTAAACACGTAGCAAAGAGAGGGCCGAAAGAAAGGAACGTGGCAGATCCTCAAAAAGATCTGCCATCCCTTTCTTTATAACGGCGCTAGTCTTCACACAGCTGACCCTCGGTGCACAAAGTGTGCATACGTGTTTGGGTACAGTAAGCTCCCTTGGGCACATACGTCTGCATACGGCTATGTTTGAGCGCTGCCAGTACCGTTGTTGGAGTTATCTTTCGATAATTTAAGCGCTCGGTCCTCATTTGTTCTTTATTAATTCTAGCATAGTTCAATAAGTATATATAAATATATATATAGAGAGAGAAAAATAGTACTTACGTAGCATTTATCGGTTGTTGTCGTAATGTTGATCACACACAAAATAAAACATGGCCATGAAGATGAGGCATCGATCTCTGTGCTTCCCAGGCGCCTGCCTCACTCTTCCAGCAAGAAAAGAATATCATTTAGTATTAAATACTAATTTAAATAATCCGTGCTGACGGATTTACGATTTTAAATCAATTTTAATTTAATTGCATATTCATACAGCCATGGCATGTGTTACTTCACACAAAATTATACGAGAAAATCTAACAAATAGAAAAGAAAGTGTAAACTTGAAAGCATATCTTCGTTCGAAAATTCGGGCAAATTAACTACCAGAAAGCAATCTTAACAATAAGATTTTGTGCACCGACAACCTCACATGTCCTTGCCCTGATAAACCTCGATAAAGTGTTTTCCATGACAATGGCGTGTTCCTAAGTACAACCACGCTTTGCACCTCCGCCATCTCGTATGAACTTGCGTGTCACATGACCCCACAGCACTGACGATTCGACGGTCTCCAGTTCAAGTACAACTCAGGTTTCCAAGCAAGCAGTACGATTCTTATAGTGGCAACAGGAAGAACGTGATGAGATGAGATGATTTCCTCTCCTACCATGTATATTATATAGCTCATGCACACACAATACACATCCATGTTCACTCGAGGTCGATTTAAATCTCCAACAACGAATCAGGTCAAAGACAGCCTCAGGCCACACCTCTTGGTCGGCAAGCGTCTGCTGCTAAACCCCGCCCATCTCTACCCTAGGGCGACACCTTCCCTCCTTGACCACAAAAGCATCATAAGCCTCTTCTATTATCAAAAGCTGGCGGCTCCCAGTGGTGATGCAATTACCGCCTGATATTCCCCTATACCTTACATCTTCGACAATTTCTAGAGGCTCAAGCTTCGTTAACACGTCGTCTAACGTCGCAGTCACAGCTGTTGCTACGTGTCACCTGTAGTTTTCCCTCTGTTGTCAACTTCGCTCTGCTGGCGAAGTCATCAGCTAGGTGTGGGCTGGATCTAAGGGGACTATGGGCCCCGAGATACCCACAGGTGGTCGTCGAGGTTTTCATACCTTGGACAATACCTGGGTTTCCTTTAACCCACCGAAGACCCCAAAAGTGACTCTATTTCTCTCTTCTCTCCATCTGTTTTCGTTCCCCCCCCCCCACGCTTCCTCCCTCCATATGTCTACACCTACCCATGTTCACGTACACACACGCGTACACACACACACACACACACACACAAACAAGCCCCCTCGCACACATGCACGCACGCATGAACACATACACAAGCACACAGGAAATAATCCTTGGCCACACCAGGATTCGAACCAGCAACCTCCATCTGCTAGTCCGCAGCTCTACCAGCTGAGCTATCCAGCCCCCTTCCCCCACCACCACCACCACGCTACAGTAGGTTCACAGTCACTCTCTTTACTCTCTTTATATATGATGCTAAAATCATTATGTTTGAAAACACACACACACACACCTACCTCTGGATGGAAGGAAAGAGAAGGGCAGCTGGGAACTGCTAAGAAAGAAAAACCTAAAGTGTCAAGTTCTTCTTTGAGTGTATGAAAGCTTTCTTTGTCTGTTTTTCCGGTGGGGAAAAGATGGATCGCCGGACAAGCTGAATTGTGATATATGATTTTCAATGGGCCGACAAGATTCGGGGTGGGTGGGTGTTGTATGCTTTGGCTGTTGCGCATTGTAGTTCCTGAACACAGGTAACTGGATCTCTCGATCTGTGCCAGCGCGCGCGCGCCTCAGAGCACGTATAGGTTTATGCCATACGTCTTGTGCCTGTGCTCGCCTTGTGCTTCCTGTTCTGTCTCATCTCTGCTTTTAGTAAGGAAAAAATGTTAAACATGCTCTGATGGAGTGATGGGATTCGTTCCTTATTGTCTGAACGCTGTGTCGCCGTCACATGACTGTCACGTGTCTTTCGCGGAAGTAAAGGTTGTCAGAGAAGGAGGCAGTGGACAGGGAAGTAGAGAGGTGCTCGCGTGTGAGCAAGTTGTCCAGGTGCGTGCGTGTGCCGCTGTACCCGTCTTGGCCACGCTGTCACAGACCGGATAGACCGGTTTTCAATGCACGTGACAGCGACTGCTGTCACTGGTGTGTGTATGAGTGTAACGTTTTGTGGGGTGTGCTAGAATTCTAGGGAAGAAAACACGAGAAACATACGCCTAGTGCAGACCCTCACCTTTTCAACCAAAAGGTACACGGCCAGATAACTTTACACATTTATTGAACTATGAACATTAAGAATGAAAGTAGAGGAAAGAATGGTGCAATTGAACAAATACGTAACAGTGCGTGTGTGTGTGTGTGTGAGCGTGATAGCAACAGTTTGAGACACGAAACAATTGTCTGAACACTGAGTAACACAACTAGCATACAATTAAATTCATATGAGTCAATGTGCTATCGTAACAGGCTACTTGCGGAAAATGTGTTATCCAAAACCCGGAACAGAACAGTTA
>SMGT01001670.1:37281-80319 GCA_004794575.1 Lanistes nyassanus | reverse complement strand
ACACACGCATGTACGCACGCACGCACACACATGCACACCCACCCACCCAACCACCCCCACACACGGGTCCACGAAATGTTATTACTGTAAAGAGCGATTACCGGTCGTGAACAGACGGAATGGAACAGCTAGTCAAGATACAGCTGAAGGAAAACTTGATTTGACAACTTGTTTGAAAGACTGGATGGTTCCCACTTCTGAGACCATCTCTCGACGTTAGAAGGAGGACAGCAGGAATTCAAGCTCTCGCACCAACACATCTGGTATTGCATCATTATGTAAAGACTCAAACTTCTCACAGACGTTAGTATATTCAACGTAACGTAACAGTCTGGGCCTATAGGTATTGATTTCATACAGTGTGATTCAAGGGAACTAAACAAACGAAATGTCAAGCCTTCTGTTGAAGTATTGAGGAGGAGGGGAAGGGAAGGGGGTGATTGAGGTAAAAGCGTTATATTTATGTATGAGACAGACAGACAGTGAGAGACCAAAAGTGTCCATTTTGTATATTGACTGAAAATGTGTAGCTTGGTAAGCAGTTTAACTCTCCGAGGGCTGTCCTCCGCTCACTGTCTATAAAATATTTCAACCCTCTGCTGTTGTTACTCCGTCGTGCTGGAGTGGTAAAGAGCCTGCAGTAAGGGCTTGGCTGTCCATGTGCAGCGTAGAAATTCACACTTGGGCAGCAAAGGCCATGGGGTCTGTCGGAGAATTATGCATGCAAGTGACTCTTGAACTTTTGGAGGTGAGCGAACTTCTGGCCTTGCCAGCCGACTCTCTTTTGTATGCAACGCAGCTGCACTATGTCAGACCTTGCTACTCAGAAATCTCGTCGAATCTGTTGCGTATCTCAGTGTACTGTAATAAGTTACAAGTGCCCAACTTTGTCTTTCAATTAATTTAAGATGTGCCTCGTGAAAATTCGCAGAGAAGAAGCATCCCTTTTTAGATGAGCAGCACTGTCAACACCGACTTCGAGAGTTTGCTGTGCTATGAAATCAAGATGCAGTCATTTTAATTGTATTTACTTCCATTGGCATATTCATCTCGTAATCAGTAGTAATAAAATAATTATCTTTTTCGTAAACTTTGGTGAAAACAAACGCACAAGAACCACGTACACCACAGTTTGAGTGATCACTACAAGCCGTTAACTGTCATTGCTGCGTATGACTTAATGTTGTGATTCATTTCCAGCGCTTGTGATTAGATATCATTTATCAAGTAATAACAGTTTACTTTCTCAGCAAATTCAAGAAAAACAAACATAAAATTATGATCTGCTACAATTTGTTAGTTTGCTGCCTTCCACTCATCTAATTTGAGTTGTGAACAATTATAATGGCACACATCTACCAGTTTGCAGTGTAAAGCACTAACTCTAGTACTTGAAAAACTTATACAGTAAAACAGCATTATGAAATAGAAAGGAAAATAAAAATAGACATCTATTTCTTTGTGTACCCCTACTTCCGAGTTTTCCAGATAACCCATGCGCACTCCGCAGTTAGGAAAGGGGCTTACTGACACTGCTGCCAGGACTGTCGGCACCATGCCAATTTCTCTCTAGCATGCCAGGGATTGATCCTTCTGTACAGTACACAGGTACGCAGAAGTATTGACAGAATGTCTATACCTCCGCTTCGGACAGTTAACGGTGGTGCTTTCCCCCCACTCCACCCCGAACGCCCGCTCCTTTAATTGGTCTAGTCATAACGTGTAATCCTAGAGGCTGGGTATAATGCCCGTCGTTGGCTGGCTGGTTAGTGTAAGCGTTGCCAAGGGACACAACCCCGGGGAAGGGTGGCAGTATCTCGTTTGTCACGGGTAGACTGTTTGCTGGGTCAAACTGACCCCTTGGGCCTATTGGCCAGAAGCCCAAAACTTGCCACATAATATTAATTTTTACAAATACAGAAATAATAGCCTCTGGGGTGGTTATACTGCACGGAATGCATACATGGGAAAACAAGCCAACGATATGGTGAAGAGATGGTTACGAGATAAAGAATGATATCTACTATTGCCTTAAATTCCCACCTTTAAAACTTCACGTGCCTAAACTTATGCATACACATGCATACAGAAAAGTCCACATGCGCACGCATTTTTATATTCACACACTTACAAACCCTTACACGCATTCCCCCACATATTCGCTCCCTCTCTCTCACAAACACACGCTCACCACACATGCACAGAAACATAATATAAAGATGACAAATAGCACGCGCACACACACACACACACACACACACACACACGCACACACACAAACACACGCGCGCGCGCATTTTTTCGTCTTACTAAATTTCAGGAGCTAAAAGCAACATTTAGCGTCTGTTATACAAGGAATTACCTGGTTTCTTTCTCTCTTTTTCTTCCTCGTCATCATCCTTTACCTCGAAGTCGTCTCAAGCCAATAAATAAAAGACATCGTCTATAAGATTTCGTCATTGATTATTCATGCATGTGTTTCAACCGTGACCAAGTGTATTGCGTAACCGGAACCTGTATGAATCGCTTGGTAACTAGTGACGCACGGCCTAGATCTGTGTAACTAGGCGGCGAATAGCCAGTAGGACTAAGTGCTGGGGTGGTTTCTACGGCTTGAACAGTTTGAAAAGTTTTTACGGTTTCCAAAGTTTGAAGGATTTCCAAAGTTTCTACGGTTGCGTGCAGACTAGCTTGAAGACTGCAGTACTGTTAATCTGCGGAACGGTTCTGAAACTGTATTTAATCTCACTGAGCAGGTCCGGTTAAGCAGCTGCCAGTACCACACTGGAGGTACGAGACCCAAAGGCATGGATACGCGGATACAGGAGTGAATGAAGAAACGGAAAATGAGAGCCAGTGGAGAACACCTTAATGTTTTCTTTATAGATGCAGTTTGATAGTCTGAATCTACACAGGAATGTTTTCACCTGGTGTCATACAATAACATGCGAATCAGACCGACTGAAGGGATAATCGCTTTACAAAAATAGAGGTAGGAAGAGACAGTTTATATACCAGCATGCTGTTATTAGTGACTCTGATAACTATTTTCTACAACCACCACAGTGTTCTTGAAAACGAAGCTGCTTAGCAGCTTATCAGTATCATTACACAACACCTGCTGGCACATAACATAATTAAACTTGATGGCTGGACTATTATCTTCTCATCTGATCGGACTTTGTGGATTTTCTTTAAATGCTATTCCCCACACAGACAAAGGAGGTTAACGGTAGTCCAGCTATTACAGATTCTCATTGGTTCACTTCTTTTCTTTGAACTTATTTTTAAAAAAAAGAAGAATCAGTAGAAATTTAGCTCCATGTTTGCAGAAATGTTTCATTTCCTCTTGGTTACCTCTCTTCGTTTTCTCTTTTCTCTCCCACCCCACCCTCTCTCTCTCTCTCTGTGCGTTCTTCCTTGTTCATCGGGTGTTTTGTTCATCATTTTCGTTCCTGTTTTGGATGCGGAAGTCAATTTTTAAGACAGAGGAATACCAGGCGGCGTTAACGCTATGGATTTATTTTTGCCACTGAACGACAAAGCGATCAAGTAACAGTGTACAGCTTGAGTGATCTCAGATCATGTTCGCGCTGTTTGCAGACGTTTTTCACACTGAATCGGCTTAACGTTGTGACCCCCTCGGTGATCTAACGGGTCAGGTGTTTGCGGAAGGTCAGTGGTTCCCCCCCCCCCCCCCCGCCCCGGCCAAAACTTACCTAAGAGTTCAAATTGGCAATCTAGTAGCTGCCCTGCCAGACGCCTGACACTATAAGGAAAAGTACTAGGACTGGTTGGCCCGGTGTCAGTATAATGTGACTGGGTGGGACTGAAGCCCGTGTTGTGACAGCAGTCCCACGTGTGGCAGCAGGTAAACTTTGTCTAAGCAACACCGTCCTGATGTGCACATAGTTTGTGACTGGGTGTTAAGGAAGAACAACCCACTTTGGCTGAATGGCATAGTGCCTCGCAGTCAGAAGTGATTAGGGGTTGTAAGCGCCGGAAAACATGCTTGATCATGTCTTTAATAATAAGCCTAGACCTTAAATAACTAGCGACGCCATATTTTACATGTCAGTTTATATTTATATTTAGACATCAGATTGCTGCGTGACAAGTTATTTATTTAGTGAGATCATGTTACCGGCTTTTCAGCACGGTCCTCCCAAAACCCGCTTCACACTCCAGCCAGACTGACCCAGTCCTCAGAGCCAATCCAAGGAACACCAGCCACAGTAGGGGTCCAGTAAACAGTCCCTGCACTTGGCGTACTGCGGGCACGTCTCCATTTTCCTTTCTGAAAGAAGCTGCTTCACTTCCAAACGCAAACGTGCTGAGTGGGAGAAAGAATCTGGACAGATCACCCAGAAGATCTATTTATATTGCTCCAGTCGCTCCGGACAGATTTTACCTGATAAAAATTCTTGTAGATATTCCTTGAGCATTCTGACCACCCTTGATCAACTGATGTCACACCACCCCTAACTCCACCAAGGCCGTCCCAAGCCCGGCTGAAAAAGTGTGGGATTGTGGGGCAAGCATCCTTCTCCATACAGAAATAATATTGCTACAGGAACCAAAGCAACAGAGTCCCTATGTTTTGTTTACATTTACTATGGTTACCTAACATCATGGATTACTTCATTTGTTTCAACTTGGGATGTGGAAGGAAAATGTGCTTCTGGATCTGTTGCGTGACAGTTCTGAGACCAAAAGGATAGCTAACTGGACATGAACTTCTTCAGCATGTGTTCACCACAGTCAGTGGGTGGCAAGTGACCTGCATACAACATCCTTACCAGCTGATGTAGGACTGTAAAAGCTGAGTGTTTGCAACACCTGTGATGCTTAAATTTATCTTTCTAACAACCTTTGAATGATACTTTTAACTTTTATAGTTTTTACACTTTTCGAAAATCGGTAAAAATCGCCCCAACCGCTGCGATGTCAGCGACTTCGGGCATTGTAGGACGCACGGTGCGATATGGATACTGTTCTTTTTGTTTGATACAGTGCATTTATTAAATGCATTCACAACCACTGCCATGCCCAGAAGGATGTAGGAAAAACCTTTGTCTTTTCCCCGCTAGAGGTCAGTGATTCGTTCCAAGATTTGACCCTAAAAGCATCATTCTCTGACTTGAGAAAGCTGTTTTCAGTTAATCTTCATTGTGAAACTTGCTCCTGCTTTCAATACAAAATCTCTTTATCCAAAAGCAGCAGAAAACCAAAATTTTTAAAAGATGTTGAAAATCTTTGACCAGAGAAATGTCATTGCACTTGACCATTTTGAGAATGAAGCAGTTTGTGTCAACAACTGCATTCAGAGTTTTACAGAAACAATTGCCTCTGCTTTGATCAATTTCCTCAACAACTACTGCAAAGGCTTCTCTGGCAAAGCGTCTTCAGGAGGCAGTACTAGAAAACTTAAGAGTTACTCGAAAAGACTGTAATTCAGCAGCTAAACTATGTGGAATATTTTATCTGGTCATTTGTTGCTGATAGCAGTACTGATACAGGTATGTACGACAGTGATACCAGTACATTTGTAGTGGTGGTAGCGGTAGTATTACGTAATACTAGTAGGAGCAGCAATGCTAACACTTATATCATTACGTTTCTCATTTTTGAGAACATCAGCGATGCGCCATTTTACCTTCTCTCCTCCTGTGACGTCACGCACTGCGTGTGTCGGGCCAGTTCGTATCACGAACGCGACTATCAATACGCAGTAACAGCCGATCTATTTTCACAGCCACATCAGCCGGGGAAAACACTTGAATTTGTTTGTTATAGACAGTTAAAATTGATGAATACTCTTATGCCACTATGATTTCATCGTTTAAAAGAATAACAAGACTTTGACAATATGTATCTTTTATTAGTGATGCAGACATATTTTGTTGATGTCATCATCTATACAATCGTTTATCGAGCGGGTTCAGACTCCTCCGCGAGAGGAAAGAGATCCTATGTTCAGGAAGAATTTAATAGCAAGAAAAGACACGTTAACATTCGCAACATGTCATATCAGCCTTTTCTGGGAGCAAACACAACTGCTTAACTAATTGCATTAATGACACATCCCTAACTGAGGATCAGTGTAACGTGATATCTTGACTAAGTCATCGAAAGTCGACTGTATATGTTACAATATTTTCACTTTGATGAGAAAACAGTGGTTAGAAATATTGAACACTAGGGAAGAAAAATTGCCGAGAAAACTGCATAATTCTTTTTGTGAGGGGCACAGCCCTCCAGTTCATCCTTCCCTACAGTTCATGCCTCCAAGTCTCCAAGTGTACTCAGTACGTGAGCTGATCCAAGAAGTACAATAAGCATAAAACCGCTTTGCCCATTTGAGAATAAATCGTATAACAAGCATGCCCCTTTGTTTGGATGCACTTTTTGAAACTAAATTAGCTGAAGCTGTTAGCTGTATCTCGTTCTTGTACTTAGTCACGAAATTATCATTTTCATCGTCTTTGTATTTATGTCATTCTTGAAAGGGCGAAGGACCTTGCGGTTTTCTGAGGGTTGTCGCCATTTTTCTGCGTTCTGAGCTTCCTTACAGTGCAATGAAATTTGTGGATCAACCAGTTCTTGTGATGGTTATCTCCGTTTTTTCCCAACCAGGTACTCTTTCGCATCTTTTGACTTCATAGTATGCATGCTGCTTTAGTATGCGCACAAATTTTGCTTCGCCTATTTCTTATTCTCTTCCGCTTGCGAATTAAAATGAGGTTTTAAAAGCCGATTTGCAGTCTGCCAGTAGGCCGTACACCATTCGGTACTGTTACTATAGGCCAACTATTTTACCATTGCATTATCATGTTTCTCTGCTGATGAAAACGATTTTTTTTAATTAAAACGTTTTGGACAGTTTTTTTATTTAGAAAGTACTTTTTATCTGACCCAATTCACAAGCCAGCGACAGCATC
This sequence comes from Lanistes nyassanus, assembly GCA_004794575.1. Classification (NCBI taxonomy): domain Eukaryota; kingdom Metazoa; phylum Mollusca; class Gastropoda; order Architaenioglossa; family Ampullariidae; genus Lanistes; species Lanistes nyassanus. The sequence continues at coordinate 73,378 of SMGT01001670.1, read as the reverse complement.
ATAACTAACGATCAACGACTATTTCTATGTGTAACCATTTAACAAAGAAAGGGGAGTAGGGGTGTGAGAGGAGGACAGGGACACGTCATCTGACGAGGGTAAGTACTCCATGTTATATTACAGGCAGTTGTGAGTTACTGCGTGCATCCCCCAGTACCTCTGATAACTCTATAATGTGGAGATTTCCCATGAGGATATGCAGCAAAAGTGAAAGATCTACCCATAGCGGGAATGGGGATCCGTACAAGCAACTGCCCGTGACTCTTGTTAGTGACGCTTTTTAAACATTTATCAGGGCTGGAGGGAGGGAGAGGGTCGGCCAGTCAGTCCTCCACTGAAATACGCAGTCTTTCCCAAGACACGTACAAGTCGGTTATACAGCTTAACGGAGGGTGAAGTCGCCTGCCGAGGGTTTGAAGGGCGGGTCTCCGAACTTGAAACCTTTTGTTCCACACCCGTGCGCTCCAGCACACTTCCTCAGTTCACCCACCTCGGAATGGGTACCTGACCCATGGGTCAGAGAAGGTAAGCAGAGAGAGAGGGAGGGGAGGGAAGGAGATTGGCACTCCCCTCACAATTCCGGCCCACAGAACAATGGGATATCGCGCCCCTAGGACCTCAAAGAAATGACTGGACAACCTTTACCTTTTTATTTAATTCAATGAAATGTGTGATGCCGATATCAGACGTTCTATTAGTCTTACAAATAGGAGTTAGTTTACTTCTTCTCACTGCCACTGCAGGCGCTTCTGAAAACGCAGATACAAACCAAATGTGAAAATGTTCCACTGTCAACAATATTCTGAAAAGCTGGGTAATCAAGATTGGCTCTAATGATGTCATTTCTTTCAAAACACGTTTGATGTTCATCAGAATTTTCTCCCCCCCCCCTCTCTCTCTGGGTGTGGGGAGGGGCGGATTATTTTACGTCAAACTAACAGCGACCTCTGTATCTTGTCGGACACGGGAATTAGAAGACAGGGTGGTATGGATATGAGGAATGGTGATAAAACTGGGGCATCCAGGGTAAAAACCCCGACAATCAGCTCTATCAACAGGTACCACGTGCAGAAAAAGTTCGTGTGCTGGCCACGAGATCAAACATTACTGCATCGGATGCTGCTAGCAAAGAAATGAGTTGAATGCGTACAGATATAGGTGTCTGGAAAACCTTACTGGTTCTACCTTTCACGGACTCAGTGTGACACATGGTACTGGGATAGGGCGGCACTAATGGAATCGGGTTAACATAAAATCATCTTTTTTTTGTTAATTTCAGACCTCAAATTCGCCATAAAGTTTTTCATCTTTACAACTGTAACCGATATTTACATTGCTAAAAAAAACAAACTCACTCACTCACTCACTCACTCACTCACTCACTCACTCACTCACTCACTCACTCACTCACTCACCCACTCACTCACTCACTCACTCACTCACTCACTCACTCACTCACTCACTCACTCACTCACTCACTCACTCACTCACTCACTGGACCGACCGACCGACCGACCGACCGACCAATCACAATCACACGTGCAGCTCGTAGGAATCCGATACTCGACACTGAGGTTAGGTATATAAACCCTAGTGGGGTAGACAATAGATACAGGGACCGACTGATGAAGGTAGCTAGGTCGACGAATGGCGGGATAGAAAGAAGGAAAGCTGAGATTTAGTCTTGGTATTTCGTGACTTGTTGAAGATGCCGACTATTTAAACTACAGAGCTCAGATGGTGTGGTGTTTGAAGTGGATGTTGCGATTGCCAAAACAGTCAGTCACTATTAAGATCATGCTGCCGTGACTCTCTTCTCACTTGGAAAACAATAACACTACATCTTGCTTTCTGCTACGGGGACAACTCGCAATGTTACATGCTTGCTTTGTGGTGCCGAAGGAGATTACAATGCTACAAAACCAACCAACCAACCAACCAACCAACCAACCAACCAACCAACCAACCAACCAACCAACCAACCAACCAACCAACCAACCAACCAACCAACCAACCAACCAACCAACCAACTTTCTCCTCAAGATGCAATCTGTGTACGAACATTAAAATCTACAACAATAATGCAACTTCTGTTCTGCTGGTAAGAGAAGGGGAAATACCTAGGCCCGAAAATGTGTGTCAAAATGTGTAAATAGACTGCAAAACAGGACGCTATATTCAATCCTCAACTCCCACTTTTTGTTACGTATTGAGCAAAATATGTTTTAAAACTCAACAGCTGTATATACTACACACGCCGGAATAAATTAATACTTTAATGATAGTGGAAAGATACAAGGATTATACTTTTTCGTCACTGTAAGCAAGAAACATGGAAGTCCCGTGACAAAAAGAATTATAAAAGCTATTATATACAGACAGATAATCTTAATGCTCGACAGTCCAGAAGCTTCAGCCACGCATTTGATTCAGATTATCTAAATGAGGATCAATCCTCTCTCTCTCTCTCTCTCTCTCTCTCTCTCTCTCTCTCTCTCTCTTTTCCTCTAAGAAGAGGAGAAACCAGACATAGAGCTGCAAGATGTGCGAAAAGGACAAGAGATGATAGTGGTCGTACAGAAGCAAGTAAATATTAGCTTACGCAAAGAGGGAGTGGGCATATATCTCGCACAAACGCGCATTGCATGATAGTGCGTCATCGGTAGTAAAGTACTAGCTGTCTTGGTACTCTCCGTAACAACACAGAGCACGACATCTTCTTCCTATCTACCCTTCTAACGGCCTCGGTGGTCTAGTGGTTAAGGCGTCCGCTTCCGAGGCGGGAGGTCGGTGGCTCGCATCCCGGCCGAGTCATACCTAAGACTTAAAAATTGGCAATCTAGTAGCTACCCTGCCAGACGCCTGGCACTACAGGGAACAGTACTAGGACTGGTTCGCCCGGTTTCAGTATGTGACTGGGTGGGACCCGTGTTGCGACATCAGTCCCACGTGTGGCAGCACGTAAACTTTGTCTAAGCAACACCGTCCATAGTTTGCAATAAATACCCCCCCCCCTTCTCTACCCTTCTCACGACCCCTCGGTGGTCTAGTTAAAGCGTCCGCTTCCGAGGCGAAAGGTCGGTGGTTCATGCCTCTGCCGAGTCATACCTAAGACAAAAACAATCTAGTAGCTGTTCTGATAGATATTCTAATATATTTTAAGGAACAGGATAAAAATGGTCACTGTTTCAAAAAGATATCTCAAATGCTGCACGTCTCTGTCGTCATTTCAGCTCACTGTCTCTGAAACAACTAACTTCATACCAATCTTGTTTGGAACACTCCAAACGTGATATCGATATATCCCAAATATCTACTCATCAACCCCATTCACCCACTGACTCACTCATGTCAGCGAAATACCGCTACCGCCGAGTCGAGAAGAGAATCTCTGAAAAACGACAAGGTTTTGCGGAGTCCGGAAATTTTGTGTTTCATCCAACCTCAGACCAGACCTTACTACAGTGATCGGAATGTCTGAGCTATCTAGAACATAGAAACATTAAAAGGCAGCCGGTTATGGCGGATAATTCAAAAGCAGGTCGAACCGGTGAAAAGTTAAAACACGACACTGATCTTTACGAGTTTTTTCCACAAGGTATTAATGTACACAACTAGCATTAAATACAGATTTACCACATTTACAAATTCAAGGACAGAACTACATGATCTGTGATGCAAAATAGTGAAAAGGCGTTGATCTGACTAGACTTGTTATGGTAAACATAGGGAGTTCCGCTTCCCTCCTCTCCTCCCCCCCCCACACAAACATACCTGACAAATAAGTCAGAGAGATAAATATAGACTCAATAGGATATTGTAGGCTCCTTGGAGTGGGTACCGTGCAGAGTTTTGGCATGGCAGGTGGTTGGGAGTCACGAACAGAGTTACAATAGTGCACTAAACACCTACCTAAGCTATCTCGTATAGCAAACTGACAGCAATGAAACGCATACTTTGTGGGAAACTTTATTCCACAAATCTGTTGATCAGTTGTCCAAGTAACTTCAAGCTAAAGGTGTCCCCACACCTTTATCCCTCTCAGTTACTTTTCCTCTTCCACTCCGACATTCGGAAATCTACAGCGAAATAAACACGAAGGTACCTAACAGGATTTTGCAATATTTTGTCACTCGGTGCCTGGTCTTCAAACAAACGTTAGTCGAGTGAACATAATCTCCCGTTTACTATGACTCTCCTCCTGTTTGAGTTTCATTCGCCCTGTAAAACGTAGACAGCACTTCTGATTTCACAAACTTGTCGACAACAGAACGGTGGATGTTAAAATAAATGATGGAAGGAACGGTGAGGCTTCCGACTGGTTAGAAAGATGGCTTGTTAGTACTGGTGAAAAAACAGGTAGACATAAGGCCCGATATGCAAGACAACCCAATAGCTGACTTATTCCTGTATTGACGGATATTCTAGAACAAGTTCCTTAAATTTCCCATGCAAGAAACCCGAATAGGTCCCCCTCCCCACCTTGTTAATTTTTTTTTTTTGGGGGGGGGGAACGGGTGGGGATGGCTGATTGTGATGTAGGTTAGATTTAGCGGTGTTTGTGTGCTGTTGTGTGTATCACTTTGACAGTATGATCCGTGGGCAGCCATCGTATCTTGTAAAAAAAATGAGTGTCAATGAAATAATATTTATCGAAGGAATTTGGCTGTATATCGGTGGAAATATGTTCATTTCTTGTTACATTTTGCTACATTTGTCTTGAATCATAAGGGGAACTAACTTGTTCTAGCGATCGGATGCAGCAGAATTTGTATTGTTAGCTTCCCTTAGAAGGTAGAGTTGTCATGACCCTCCACACTCTGAACCTCCTTATATTTGAAAATGACCTTGTGCCTTTTTTTAAAAAAAGATTTGTGGATGATAAGTAAAAACAAAATTGCATCTACCTGCATGAGGTATTACTTCCACCGTCTTAAAGCCAGCACTATCAGACACCGCACAGAAACTCTGACCATTGATTTTAGGTACACTGAGGAGGTAGCCAGGACTATACTAGATGATATGTGATCAATACGTATGCAGGTGACTTAAAACTGAATTTTTCTTGGTGGCTGCTGGCAGAAATGGAACTACACGGATAGATTACATCCCCGAGGAAGCATCAGCAGATATTGCAAATTAGGATAAGTTATCTGCAGACCCAGATCTTTGCATCATTTACTTGGCTTATCGTCATCCGAGACTGTTCGCTTAATTAATTGATGCCCAACCTTGTTTTGCCTATGGGAATTTTGCATGATCTTTGCGGGCCAGAACATCCTCTGACAGAAATGCCTTTCTTGGTCCCTCTGGCTAATATGTTCAAGCGAAACATTATCTGCACGGGGTCATTTCTAAATTTGTGTTTCCAGCCTTTGCGAATGTGAAGGATCGTAGGTCAGGATGCTTTGGCTTGTCCAACCTATATAAGTTTGTTTCGACATGTTTGTGATAAAGAAATGCGAAACATGTGGCGGGCTGGATAGGCAAAAGATGCGGGCCATAGCTTGAGCATCACTGGTTTAATACATAAAATAATTTAGACCTAGAGTGCATAGATCATTCAGACAAGGTCGTCCATCTGACGGTCCTCTGAGCTAAGGGAGTATTTTTCAAACAAGCTGATGTTAGTTGCTAGGAAGGACCACTCCATTTTATTTGAATGTTTATATGCATGGTGTGAAGATACCAATTTTATGAATGTCTTTGTCAGACTGCTTCTTCCTAATCACTTGCAGTTCCGTACTGGCACTTCCTGTACACTTAACCTGATATAGACATAATTTATGTTCAGCTGTTCGTATTACGATTTTAAATAAAGTGCATTTTCAAAAGAATAACAACATGATACAGAGTGTGCAGTGTCCTTGTTTTCCATTATGGACTTACCAGAGGGTACATGAGGAACGTTAAAAGCGCTGTTGAACTGATCTCAGAATTTAAGAAGTACACTAGTACACTGTAGCCGTGTAGTCTCAGTTATAATAATTACAACAAAACCTGCGAAGTGCAACCACCCTTAAGGAATCATAAAAGTGGTCTCTCCTTGCAGGTGGTCTCTCATCCCAGGTAGAGGTCGTGGAGGCAGAGAACGGCACTCCTTTTCGCACCAAATATAAATATTTTCTCTTTCTCTTCAAATAAAGAGTAAAAACAAGACGTGAATCCTGCGCCAGCGAGGTATCGCCTGGAAACGTACTGGTAGGGGAAAGTGCATCGTGAGGTAAAGAGTATTGAGAACAGTGACAGGTTTACAACCCACTGACCCCGTGAGGCAATTGCAGAGACGTGACGATAGCTAACTGCTTTTGAACTGCATTTGAACTTTTACATTGAAAAGAGTTAAGAGGTTCAATGAAGTGGTGAGCTGTCATGGAACTGCTATGTTACATTGAAAAGAGTTAAGGGTGTTAAGTGAAGTGGTGAGCTGCATTTGAATTGAGATGCTTGCACCGCAAGATTAAGTTAGGCGCGGTGATGAACTGTCTTCGAATTGATATATGGTACTGGCTTTTCTACTCCAGTTGTAAAATGTGTTCATGTGCTGTTCTGCTTTGAAGGAAAGAGTTATTTGAACTGAGCTAGAACTTATCGTAAGGGTGGGACTCTCTGTTGTTTTGAATTGGCGTTCGCATAGAATTAGGTTGGTTGTGCAGACAACTGTAGTTAGTGTTGAGAACTTTGTTATGATAAGGATAAAGAGAAGAGTTCTAACAACAAGAAGTAACGATTGAAGAGTAAGGTAGTTAACAAAAGAAGGGTCCTTTTAACTACTAATTCGTGTTTGTGTCTGTGTGAGTGGTGAGGAAGAACACGTGCACCCTGTGTGGCTGGAGAGTGTGAAGCTGTGTGGCGGTGTGACAGTCATGTTACTGAAACCACGCACACAAACGGCTTTTGGTCGGATCGCTGGCTACACGTTTTGGATAAGTGCGTACGTGTTTATGGCAGGGTCATATTGATTCGCAGTGTAAACAAACGTCTTTATTATTGCTATACAAACATGGCAGAAACGAAGATCATCTTCATTTAGTTAGCAAAAGCACATCTGTGATCTCTGAAAACCTGATCAAAGACTAAGCGGTTCACGGTCTAAATCTCAGACGGCGGGCCTGCTCGCTGCCATCAGCAAGTCACCAGTGACTACCGCCAACACCCCGTTCTAAACCTCCGGAGGCATTCACAGATCTTTGTTATGAAAGCTTCCCTCCGCGGCCTGGTGACTCTCACAGGGTTGGCGCTCAGTCGGAACCGAACTGTGGTGATCACGGTCGCTCTTAGCGGTGTGGCCTTTTCTCAAGGTGCAGTTGTGTTGGAGACCGATCGGTGCCAACCGTTTGCGGGCGGTCATACCAAGAGGTCGCTCTTTGCAGTGGTGGCTGATAGATGTTCGGTCCTATATACACTGTGGTGTCTCTAAACAAACGGGGATATTTAAGACTGATTTTATTATTGCAATCACTAATTAACATTTTTGTTTGTTTCAGCGTGGCTTTTTGGAGTGAACTTCATTTGCCCAGCAATATTCAGAGATGGAATGAATGCCGTAACCTGCATAATCAACAGCACAGCTGTCAGGGAGGCGGGGTGCTTAAATGAGTCGGTGACGTTTGATCGCACCTTAAGCTCTACCCCATTAACACTATGTTTCGTAATACAACCTTTTAATCTGTCAGCCTGCAATCCTTCTTCAGCTTCAGATGAAAACAGTTGCTGGTGTAACGTTGCCGATGGGGACATTTTTGAATACAAGTTTCTTTACAAAGCTGACCAAACCAATGATTCTGGTGCACAGCTGGATTGCAAGATCTGTACTTTCGGAGATCAGCGGCTTGATGTGACCCACAGCGAGGGCTGCAGGAGCATGAGATTTAGTTAGTATGGCCTAATGTTAACACTGTTGTAGTTAGTACCTCTTAGCGCCATTACTCCTTATTGTCCTACAATGACCAAACGCAAAGAGGATGACTTAGGTAGATAGATGAAACCAACACTATGGTAAAACTGTAGAGGGACATTCACAAATTTTGGTTGGTTGGTTATTTGCTTCTCCAGGAAATAATCCACACCTGGATTCGAACCAGCAAACTTCCATCTGCTAGCCCGCAGCTCTACCAACTGAGCTAACAAAAGTGGTGCAAGCATTATCAAGCATCGCCCTTTCTTTAGGATAAAAAAACCAACAGTTAAATACCTGTACAGCAAAATAAGGTTATAATGCCCAAATTGATGGCGATTCAAAGATCTAGGACTGTAGTCATTGTGGATAGTGTTGACGAAGGTTTGATAGCGGGGTGAGACTGTGTTTGACACTTCACTCAAGGGAGAAAGATTGTTGATAAAACAGTTTGAAATAAATGTTTTTAACCAAGTTGATAATTGCCGTCCATTGAAAGCCTCTGAAGTGTTACAGTGCAGTATAACAACTTTGTGAAAGGGTCTTAGAGAAGAAAGTAGCTAACGAGAATTATGTAAATATTTGATGTGACAGAGGTGTGCTTTATTTTCGATGTTCCGGAAAAATTTACATATAAGTGAACAAAAAGGAACGAGGCCAAGTAAAATTAAACGAAAGACGACACAGACAATCGCCATTTTCGGGGCATTACCTTTTCATCACGACAACACAATAGCAAACACACACACAGACAGATAGACCTAAAGACAAAGGCAGAAACAAATCAAGACAAAAAGGTACTTAGCTGGAAAGATTTTACTGCAACTTTTAAATGTCACTACTAATGTATTAGGATGTATAGAATGACGGATACGTGACTTTTTAAACTCTGTTTGTATTTGAGAATTTGTCACTGCACTTGAGATAAAGATGTCGGGTCGGATCTGTCTGGCTGCTCACCTAGGTGTCCGAAGCGCCTACACCTAGGTGTATTCTGCTTGTGAAGTTGTGTACGTAGTTATCGGCCTAGAAGTGACAGTGTACTGAGAAGAGTTTATCGATGCGTGCTCTGAATCAGACCGCTTGATATGTCGGCTTGCATTAAAACAATTAAGTTATAATCTTGCCTAGAACATCAGTATTCACTCAAGTACAGCCGATGTCATTGTACTTCGATAAATAAGGTCACATCCACTTTATAAGCGAACGGTCTTGAACAGACTGAGGTGGGGGGGGGGGCAGGAAGCAGGAATAGTGATGATATAGTCGACATAGGCATCTCAGTTTCTATATTTAACTTAACATCACTGATAGTCCTACAAGCGAATGGTCTAAAATCTGGAATGACTTGAATTCTCCATACAGATTATTTCACTGAACGACCAAAGTTTGAACTGAGAGTTAAGCTTTAACCTGTAGATTCGTTAGATAACTAAACTGGCGTTAAGAAGTTATAGTGTGTAAATCATTTTGTAGGCCCGTCGAGATCCATAATCTTCTGTGAAGTAGATGACTGATCCACCTCCGTCATAAATCTTGTAGATGTTACGCTTCCTCAGACGTCACTATGTTGACATAACATGCTCAGGTATGTTGTTTAGTGTGGCATGATTTGTGACGTCAAATCTACGTTAACAAGAGTCTAACGGATAGGCTTACATCAGTGTCACTTGGAGACATCCACAGATATCTAATAGAGGTCGGTCTTTTCCTTCTCTGTGAGCTGTTGTGTGACCTGTAAAGACTGACCTGGACGTAGAAGCCTTCTGTGTGTTTGTGTGTTTAGGCATGTGCCATTCCTTCGTTTATTGCAGAGTTGACGCTAGCAATCTTATGATTCCACGTGTAAACTCAAACTTGTGATGCAAGGTGAAACAAAAATATGGAGCTCCTAGCAGAGGTAGAAACATATTTAGACTGCCCCATTAAACAACAGCTGAACCTTTTCACATCAAAAACTTGAAAATCGCGCACAAAAGTGCGTCTCATTCACGTATGTATTTCTAAGACGATCATGCATGCTTTTTTCCAGGCCAGATCGTCGGTCTTGTAGTAGATAACCTAACCAAAAAAATTGTCCTCAGTTACTTTCCTTGAACGAGGGGTATTTTTGTGCTCTTCTCGAAGTTCTGTACGGCGCCGTTCATGTTATTTCCTAAAAGTAACCATCGGTTGGAACCAAATACACTCCGACACACAAAAATAGTATTTGCGCATGCGTCCTCCATGAAATGTGCATGTTTAAGTGTGTATTGAGATTTATTTTCATTGACATTGTTTGGCAAGTTGTATTTAGCGACAACCCCAAAAGAAAGAGTATCGCGCGTGCGAACTGGACTCGCAGCGGCTCTACGGCTTACATCATGTCTCGTTTCATTACTATCATCAGGATTTTGCTCAATTCGCTGATAGAAACAAAAGGGAAGGCAAGTTATCTCCCCATTCACTCCTCTGCTTGTGCAACGTGTAAAGCCAGCCGTTCTCTGTAGGCAATCAATTGGCAAACTCACACTCAAGCAAAACATGAAGTTCATCTTCAGAATGCTCTGGGCAGAACGGGCAGTCGAAAGAATGTCTAGCATTCTAACAGCGTACGCCACTTATCCCATGACTAAACTGACGAAAGTGGCTAAATTGAATAAGGTGGCAGAACAGGCTGCATTTGTAGATACTGTTTATAAACCACCAGTTTATTCCGGTATGTTGCTGTTTGTTCCAAAGATACTGAAGCTGATGTTTGTAAGTCAAATGTTGCGATAGTACATCTTGACTTTATCTCATTATCTCCTGTGAAGTTAAAAATTTAATCTACGATATATTAGCCTTGTTATGTTGTCACAACCATTCATTCATGCATGCACACTGTCACACACACAAAGATCGCGGCGTGTTCTTTCTTTCTCCGAAGCACTCCGCAATCTCCACTACACAAGGGGGTTACGAAGCAACACGTTTGTAAAAGTTCAAGACGGGACACCCCGTCCTAATTTATTTGGATCTTTCTAAATGCACCCCTAAGTTGGTCAATTTTAATGCACACAAGACTGTCACCCGATACAAACCTTAACCGCTAGCTGCAATTACAAATGAGTATAAAAAACATCAGTTCCACACAAACAAAAGACTTCACTAAGGCACCAGACAAAACCAAATTCACCAAGAATCACCGGCTTAAGACAAATTACTATAGTGCAAGAGAGGACCAGAACTGCAACAGGAGTCACCAGTATAATGTAAATTAAATATGGCTTAAAACAAAATTACAACATGAGGGACCAGTGATGTATAAATATATTGCGCAAGAGCAAAACACTCAGTTACTAAAAATCTGCTATACGTTTGAAAATTGATACTTAATGCATTTTATATACCTTCATCTTCAAACGCTCCCACTCATACTTCGAACCTCTCATTCACTTCCACAGACTTTCACCTTTCTACCACACTAAACTAAACGCAATTACACTTTAGGGGGCCTGGATAGCTCAGTTGAGAGAGCTGCGGACTAGCAGATGGAGGTTGCTGGTTCGAATCCTGGTGTGGCCAAGGATTATTTCCTGGAATTAAACATTGTGCAAACTCCATTCGGCCATCTCCCCGCACATTAAACTGTGTGTCCGCGCTGGCCATCTTACTGCAGCTATCAATCTGGGGTTCTTTCAGTGCATAGTTTAGTAATAGGACCCCATACCCCATAGTGCGAAATCACCGCGAGGTGGAAGCACTGTCCCTCTGTATAATCACCAACCAACCCCCACCACCAACCCAATTACACAACAGAAGTGCAAGCACTCTAACACACCTCAAGACATGAACTAGTGTCCAATAACGATATCTTGGTGTTAACTTCTCGTGCTGTCCGCGGTCGCGAATTGGAAAAGTTAGGTTAGTGTCCGACCTGCGAAAGATTGGTCTTAAGTCGCCAATGTCGCTTGACAAGCCAAAACGTACAAGTCACTTTGTGTGTAGCTAATCTAATAGCGAGTGTGTTTCTGGGGGAGAGAGAGTACATTTTGTGGGGGAAGGGATCGGGGGTATTTTCGGGGAAGGGGAGGAGGGTTAGTGTGGACGTTAGAGAAAGGTGTAATTTAGGGGTGGGGATAAAGAAGGGGTAGGAGTGCGCGTTGATTGGCTAAACAGAATTGTGACCTATTTCATGCTCTTTAGTAAAAACAAACCCTGTGAAAATATTTTTCATGTTTACATCGATGAGTCGGCAGATATTTTTGACGATTTATTCTTGTTTGTCAGCAGACACCCCAGACGGCAGAGATGGCTCCAATGTTTGGCTCATTTTAGGTGTTAGCGCTCCAGTTGTGTTACTATTGGCTGGGATTATCGCAGTTGTTGTCTTCTTTCTAAGACATCGTCATCATGACAGGTGATTTTTTACATGAATTTTCTTTAATACGGTAGAAATATTTACAGTGAATTATGTGCCTTTTTTTCTCCCACTCTCTCACTGCCTGGCTCTCATCTACACAAATAAAAGAAGCTTGAAACATTGAAAAATATACTTTTTTAAAAAAGGATTCTTGTGTCAATAGGTTGACTGCTCTTAGTACTAGAGGTTGCTCCTAAACAGACATATCCATTTAACATGAAAGTCTCCGTTCGTTGAAGACTTGAAGACGTGTCCACCGTTATGGCAGAGTGGCTTCACTGTAAACAGTCTTCTCTTACCAGCCTGCAATAGGTCTGCCACAGACAACAGGAGTCTGTCCTCACTGGTCATCTTACTGCAGCTATCAGTCTGGTGGTTCTTGCAGTGCACAATTTAGGACCCTATCCCCCTATAATGCGATATCACCGCATGGTGGAAGCACTGTCCCTCTGAAATAAACAGCCAGGAAACTGCTAGGGAGCCTGGATAGCTCAGTCGGTGCAAATATCTGGTGGCTCTTTCGGTGCATAGCTTAGTAACAGGACGCTATACCCCCCAAATCCCCGCAAGCTGGAAGTACTATCCCTCTCTAGTAACCAGCCAATCAGCTGCGAGTCGCTTCGGGATGAGAGAGAGATAGAGAGAGAGAGAGTGCCCGTGCGGAGATCGTGGATGGGCATTTTATACAGTTTCTCTTAAATAATGCAGCAAACCAGAGAGTAATTATGTGACATCCCTAAGATGTATGTCAATTCTAACTTCAGCAAAACGAACTCTATATTGCTCTTTATTTTTCATCGTTCTTTCTGTTGCAGATCACCAGTGAATCCAGGTGCTGATCTTGAGCTCAGTACGTTGAAATGAACCGCGGACGTGTACAGTTTTTATGTGCTAATAGCACTAAATGAAATCCTCATGGCAGGCGGTTCAAAACACTGAGAATGTGTATTGTAGCAAATCATGAGTGCCACCTTTCTGTTGTCTGGCAGATATTTAAATGGAAGAAGATTTTTTCGGTTCATATTATATCATATTTTTCCATTGACAAGAGGCTCGAACTGAATGTTTTGTTCAAAGAGTTGCTCTAACATAGACCTAAAAAAAAGCCTGCTTGTTCAGTTTGGTATTTTGCTCAAGTTTACTTCACACTTAATTACATGCAGCGATGGCTGTGAAAGAGAAAATTTACAGGTGCAATAACCCACCGTTTTGAATGTCTTTCCAACGGAATGTTTTACCCATGTGTTTCATGTTGATGAATAATATCAGGAAAAATATCAGGAAAGCGACAACATTGTGGTCTTGGGCAAAGGGGATACTTCCGGGTTTCTTTTCCCAATGGAACAGTTAAGACAGTGGAGGGGGGAGAGGGGGAGTAGAGATAACGATGAGATTCAACCTATTTGAGTGTTTTCCGTTGAGCGCATCCTGCTTGTCTTTTTTTTTTATTTCCTGATGGCTGAAGAGATGGCCACACTTCTAATTCTTCTAAAGTCATACGTGTGTACTCTAGTCAATTTTGTGCAAAGCACCATCTAGGGGAGCTTGTCAGATTTTTTGAAAATAAACAAGTTATGTCTACTTGATCCCGTGTCTTGATGGACAGAAAGATGAGAGAAAGGGTGCCTGCATGTGTTGAAGCCTGTGAACACTCCCTGCGTCAATGCACATAAGAAAAGTGATGTTCTAATAAAAAATAAAAAAAAAAACCCAAGATAAGTATGTTCCCGCACGCGCGCGCATGTGAGATGGAAAGGGCGAAGGGATTTTGTACGATTTTGCACAGCCCCTCGTTGGGGCCAAAATGCTTTTGTAGCATTGCTTTTCTAAAGTTTGTTTAGCGAAGTAGGAAACTTATAACGGCGATGTGAGAGAAAGAGAGGGAGATATAACAGAAAAGTGAGCAAGAGAAAAAACATATACAGTAAGCAATTTTTCAATGTGTGTCATATAATGCCCCAAGACTAATGACCTGTCTCGCGATTAACTGCATTATATATATATATATAACCAACGCTGCAAATTGACAGTACTCGTTAGATCCTCAGATACCGCAAGTACAATGACCTAGTACACACTTCCATAGGCTCGAGAAGAACAAAATCTTAATTGGTGGAGTAAGAAATACCTATATAATGTCTGCAGGAATGGTAACCGGAAACAATTATATTCCTAATAGCAAATTACATTAAGATTTCAAGGCAAACGAAATGTCACTAACTGAAAACATCGTGTAAAAGTCCATTTTAACAAGGTCAGTTATCAATGGCTATAATGCTTAAATCATTAGTGCGAAACAATAAAAACAATATTAACAATTTTGTAAACAGGGTTCTTATTATGTAGTGCATCAGCTGCATTCTGCAGAGGGGGTATTTGTTGGTTAAAGTCCAGTCGCAAACTATGTGCTTATCAGGACGGTGTTGCTTAGACAAAGTTTACGTGCTGCCACACGTGGGACTGATGTTGCAACACGGGCCTCAGTCCCACCCAGTCACATATACTGACACCGAGCCAAGCAGTCCTAGTAGTTTGTCAAATTTTTAAGTCTTAGGTGTGACTCGGTGGAGATGCGAATCACCGACCTCTGAAGCGGACGCCTTAACCACTAGACCACCGAGGCGGTCATTCTGCAGAGCAGGAAATAGAACTAACATTGAGTTACGCTGATTGTAGGAATGCACTCTCGAAAATAATACGTCGGTATTATCGAAATTATTATAGATCACGGTGATTTTTCATTAACAGAGTGTGGTGATCTTAATGCCAGAACTGGTTTACAACAGGTTAGCACGACAAACCCTATTTACAGTTTACATGAATTGACCGAGGAAGCTGATGATGAGGTATCCACTGAAACAATATTCAGAGAACTTCGGTGGGTCTGACAATTCTTTTGTTCGTCACTTGTGATTTAGTTAAGAAATCGCACTCTGCATTTCAATAGAAGTAAGTAAAGGAACAATTAAATTTCTGGACATTTCTGCATTTCAATAGAAGTAAAGAAACAATTAAATTTCTGGACAGCTATCTTCTTATTGCTCCCAAAAAGGCGCTAGAATCTTGGACTACTTTACTGCGCATTGTTCATTTCTCCTTTCCAACAATTTTGTTAGCGTCAAAAATGCCCTTTGAAGTGTGTTAGTTTAAATGATGGGACAAAAGGAAAAGATCAGTTAAGTTGCTAAAGCCGTTCAGTCGGCGTTGATGGCACTAGCTTACTAATGCGTATTAAGTTGATTTATACAAGCGTAAGTTTGCATCATCCGATTTCAAAAACTGTTTTCTGAAGGCAGGGTATTATTTATTAATATAATATAGGCTTTGAAAAGAATTTTAAAAACTTGCTTGATGCTCAATGCAAAGACTAATATTCTTCAGTTAAGGAGACAGTTTGACAAGATTCATAGCTCACATGTGAAAATTACGTTTATATGCAGTTAAGTCAATACAAAGATCTTGTCCACATTTTTTTTAAGTTTCAAAACCCTCTCTTTCTCTCTTTCTCTCTCCTCACACACACACACACCCTCTCTCACACACACACAGTGGAACACACTGAGATCTTTATAAACAAGAAGCTGACATGACAGTAGTCAAACAACAGTAAGTCCGAGGTTTGAGTACCATTAGAATGTTTTTTTCGAGCGATGAGGTCACAAACGATCATTACAAACCTGTTTAGCAACAATCCTCCAATTTCAAGCTTAAACACGACCTTCAAACTCACCGAAGCTTAATTTGTTTTTCTTCCGTAATCATGATGGAAGGCCTGATATAGCGCTCCATCTTCCTGCTAACTCACACGTAGACCTATATAAACCGTTTATCATTGACACAAACGCTTGTAGACGTCAACTGAGCAGAGCAACAAGAAAGTCTTTCTGTCCCCGGTATCCTTACGTGTGTTGCCTCCAGCTGTTGTACACTATGATCCATTTTGGATAGTGATTCATAGATTCGTGTAGTAAATACACAGTATGTGCAGAGATCGTATATCTGTACAGTACAGTCACAAGGATGTGTCGACAGCGTAATAACTGGAAAATATTCCGGAAGACATTATGGACAACGTCAGCTTTTCTTTTCGTTCTTCGCACATCACCGGTCACAGGTGAAGTAGTCACGTGATTAATATTACTTTTCTTCGTGTCGCTTAAGGAGAATATCTAAATCTCCGTTTTAAAGATTTTGCAATAAGTTATTAAAAAGTGTAAATAAAATTAATTATGAAAGCAGATCGAAATAATGATATTTTCAATTTTGCAACACAGATTAAAGATACATGTGTGCACTCTCTCGTAAAATAGAACGTACATAACACACCTTCTCATGTATTCACATCTTGATGGAAATCCTCATAAAAACCTAAATATAAAATAGCTTCGATTGTCTATCAACATTGTTTATCAGCATGGAATAATATTTATTTTATGGTATTTGTTTTATAAAAATGGTTGCATGTAAGCGTGCTAGATTGTTTTGACTTCGGAGTAAAAAGCGCACGTCAAACTTTTTCCGAATCTGTGCGACGGTTTTGTTGCGCTTCATGGGTCTGTGTTAAGTAGGATAGTTAACATAATGAACTTATGTGCGTAAGACAAGAGTAACTTGTTTGAAAATTGCAAAGAATCAATTGAAGATTTTGGTTTCATCTCTGTCTTTCTCGCTCAGCTGTCGACACACCTGCACGCACCTTCACACACTCATACATGCACACTCCCACGCGCGCACGGTGAATTAAAGAGAGAGGTGGGGAGAGAGAGAATACTATGAAATGTTCTATATTACCTCAGGTTAGTTTTGGCATAGTTTCACAAATGCCACCGACCGGCTACATACACCTATACTGAAATGTATTTTAACATGAGCTTTGGTAGGTTAGGGTTAGGGTTAGGGTTAGGTCTGTCGTGTTAGGCTTACCACTTCCTTACTTTCTCCTCCCTCCCTCTCCTCCGTCTCCCTGCTCTCTGCTTTACTCTCTCTCTCCGCACCCCTTCTAACAGTGGACAAAGCGCCGACCATACCTTTCAAGTCTTCAATGTCATTATATCCTACAGGTGTAAACCTCTTACCATGCGGTGCTGAAGGCATCAGAGAAATCTTTTATAATCAGTCAACCAGTTTCAACTGCACGGCAGAGGGACAAGTACAGTGGAGGATACATAATGGAAGTACATCTACATTGCTATCATCATGCGATAAAGTCTGTAGTCAACCAAACACATTTGAGGGACTTTTTACATCAAGACGTATCGACTCCCACACTAGCACGATGACCGTCAACCCTGTCATCAACCTGTTGCTGTATAAGCGGATCCAAGTCCTCAACGGCAGTCTGGAATGTATTTTCATCAGTTCAGATAACAGGTCTGCTCGCTGTGGACTCCACTATGTGTGTGAGTCTTGTTTTTAGTATTTCTCAATTCTTGATCAGGAATCGGGTGCGATTAGCAAGAGGAATACATGATAGGAGAATCTTTGGCTTCTTTTCTTGCAACAGTTTTGATACCTCCTGTAAGCCGGCTCCGTGTAAACATGCTTTGAACATTATTGTGGCTCCGCACTGCGCAACAATATTTATTGATTTATGCAAAGAAGTTATTTGCCAATATTCCGCGTTAGCTCTGAAATCCGACATTTACTTGGGATAAGTCAGCATTATCTTTTTTTTACAATGAAATTTTCGCATTATCCTTTTCGTATCTCAGATTTTTTGAGTTAGGTAAAATGCTGAAAATTCAGGACCATCTAATTAGGGTTTTTGTAATGCATTACTTGTAGCTGCAGTACATAAGAATTATACGATCTTGATTATGACAAGAATGTTCTATCACGGAACTTCTTGTTTAATAGACCCAGCAGAGGGTGTAGTATGCAACACATCTGTTGGCGCATGGTCTGTCAGTGTGTCATGTAACATACGCAACATCTACTCCTCACGCAGACTTTACAAGTGTCAGCTTTATCAACATCGCAACAAGGCAAGTCCTTATAATAATGATCAAAGAAAGATTCCTTCATAACGGCCGTTTAGGCTATTTGGTGGTATATGGCACATATAGTGTTCATGCTATTTGTGAAAGGAGTAAGACTAATGTTAGTAAATACGTCTGACGCACCTTCTCTGTCAATAATACAAACTGACTTGTTTTACTGATCACCCATTCATTTTAATACCAGATGGATTCTTAAAGTCCTCTTTTCAGTTACAACATGTCAGCCTTGAAACTGTGGCCATGGTGACGTCACCGAGCGGTAATAAGATCGCAAAAAACGAAGAGCAGATGTCAGGTGTCTGTCAGTTCAACACGACGCTCCCAGCTGTGGAAGGGAACTATAGTTTCTCAGTAAACATCTCACCTGGCAGGCATAATTTTTCTGCGGGAGAAAAAGAGATCCAAGTTGGTAAATATATACCTAGTTTAATGCGAATGGGCGATCTTGCTTTAAGGCATTTATACATTTTATTCCACTCCTTCCTTCCGGAAGAGTAAGAAACCCAAACAAATGTGTGAATTATGCACGCAGACGTTGGGACGCGAAAGAACTTGTTTTTGCTTTGGCATAAAAAAGTCAAAAGACGCAGAGGATTAACCCAACAGACACAATGATGTACTTTGCCATCGTTTTCATTGTTCGTTCACAGTCACAGAAATTTCCGTTCAGAATAAGCAACATTAGGAAAGGTTTGTCCTTTTCTCCTCTACTCGTTTCTCTTTACTTTTGAAGGGTTAAATGTCTTTTTTTTAAAAAGATTCTTAGTTTTTGCTTCATATTTGCTTTTGTTTCAGTACGGCCGACGTCGGCAACGGTGTTGTGTAGTCCACAGCCTTACGTGTTAGAAAACTCTGAAGTCAGGTGTACCTGTAGTACCACCAGTCTAGGACAACCAGCAGGGCTGGTGACATGGACCACAGGTAACCAGACAAGCCAGAGGAAAACCAGCAATGAGGACAAACGTAGCCACAAGGGACTTGAAATATATTACACTCAGACCTTGACCCTTTCGGATCACGATAACACCTGGTTTAGATGTGACGTCATCTGGAGGACGGAGACGGTTAAAGGCGAAAACTACACTGTTAAAGTCGGATGTGAGTGAAATAAATCTCTGGTATTGCCTATTTTCTGTTAAAGGGCTGTTAAAGTTTCCTTTGAAAAAATTAAAATTTTAAGATGTGTTATCTCACTTAATGCCTTACTGATTATGTCCACAGACGTTCCCAGAAAACCGCGACTTTCTGCCGGAGGTCGAGGGGAAGTTTTCAATCTGACAGTAACGGAAGGCGATCTTGTTCACTTCGAATGCGAGTCAGACGGCCGACCCACACCAACTGTTCACATCTACAGTCTCGATAACAACACCGAGGTGCGGAACGACTCGTCTCCTGGCAATCACACGTTCGTCGCTCGCTGTGAAGACGCGGCCACATACACATGTCGGTCAAAGAATGAGTTTTCTACTCAGTCAAATATGGCCGCCTCTGATGGTATCGATCTCTACGTCAGATGTGAGTGGGAAACAGAAGTATTGATTTTGAGAAAAACAATATCTTGGTCAGAATCCTTGGATATGCGTTTGTGTCCATCCGTCCGTGCGTGCGAAAGTGGGAGAGTGCGACTGTATGGTTACTGTTGTTTTGGAATCATTCATGTAGCATGAATAACGTACGTATTTATTTTCAACAACTTAACTTTCACTAATTAACCAATAATTTTCCAAGCCAGATCTCATTAGATTTCTTCTGGAATCCCATTTCTTTCTTTCATGATCACCAGTTTAACCTCAGTAGGTAGTAATCATTTAATTTTATAGTTACATATTTAATTACTTCAGACTTTAGTGAGGGATCCTGTTCACGATGAAAGTAATTTTTATCACAAAGTAAGACGGATAATTCATGTTCACCGCAATTATTGCCAAAATATGGAATTACTTTATAAAATCTATCTTAAATAAATCGCTTCTGACATGAATTTGTTACTTTTTTTTTACTTCGTAGGCAAACCGCGAAATATTTCGATTGCTGACCTCCGCGTAGTGACGTTTGGAAATAAAACTGAGAACCTGAACTTTGACCTCATGGCTTACCCGGTGCCTCATGAGTACACAGTGTGGTTTGTAGGGCGAGACAGGAACAACACTGTCTCCAGCAAAGCTAAAGATTCAGAATTGAATGTCACCTGTAGACCCCACACTCAGCATCGTTACCTGTCCAGCTGCACTCTAGAAATCGTCAACGTTTCCTCCGAGACTGGTTTTTACAAAGTGCAGGTCATCAACGAGGACGGCGATCACAATTTCACCGTGAAGATCAGTTACGGTACGTACACACATGGATACTGTGTGTGACCGTGTGGTTGTACTCTCTGTTTTATCATTTTCTTCTAATTCCATGGCCTTTACTCTTTTTCGTTTATTCTACTATTGCTACACAGTTTTGACTATCTCACCCGCCCTCTATGAGGTGTCTTTAACCGTTTTACAGTAGTTTGCTATAAAAATATCAGTTTTCTTCAAGGATAGATTATTTAGTTGTAAATTTCTTTCTAAGTCTCCACAAGAATTTAGTGAACGGCAAGTTCAAGTCCTGACTGTTTTTGAACCAAAAGACTATTATTTTAACAGCTACGCTTCATCGAGTTCACTCCCTAGGCCAGTTCAGGCAGCATGCTTATGGTCTCCTCGAGGTGACATCAAAATAAGTGCGATCTTACCGTGAGGCCATCTTGCAGAAAATTGAACTGTACTTACCACTGTATGCAAGATCGGACATACCAGTTGATCTTTTTGTATCATGACTAGTAATTGGCAAAACATCGTGATTTTTAGCGTGGATGAAAATTCACCTTTTTATTTTTTTTTATTTTGTACAAGATTAAGATGCTGGGGCGAATTACTTCATCCTGAATAATGTGAGTTGCTATAAGTATCGAATTCGGTGTTTGAAGTGCAGTCTGAAAACGGGAAAACTAGTATGCAATTTCTGTTGCTGTGCTGTCTTTGTTTCGTAGTTGAAGCAGGTAGAATATTTCGGAAAATTCTGCAACAAAATATGATTTATTTTCCTTGCGATTTACGAGTTATTTTTCCTCGTGATTTACGACTTATTTTCCTCGTGATTTAATATTTATTTTCTTCGTGATTTACGAGTTATTTTTCCTCGTGATTTATAGTTTGTTTTTCCTCGTGCCTGACTCGAGAATTTAATTAAGCCCCGGGGATTCGAATTCAGTAGCACTAAAGGTTATATCACGGAGTTAACCAATCAATCAGCCAGCCGTTTCAGCGTTCAAATTATTTGCTGCTGAATTAGGAGTCAGTCTTTTTAAACCCTTTTGGCTGCTCCGAGTTTCTGTGAACTCTAAATATTTTCTTCTATAAGGACAGTGTTTTGTTTTTGTCCTATTGTTAATGAGAGCGACTGTTAATCGATGTTTTCATGACGTCCTCGAGTAGGGCTTGATAAACGTTTTGGCGCTGTATTGAAGCCCCTAGTGGCCCTAACGTAGACAAACAAGTTTTCCTTGTATTCATTTACATGTAGACGATGGTCATGGCTTGTGGAATCGCTTGAAAAAAACCTCAACATGACAAAAGTTTGTAACAGTTTGCATGAAACATATATTCTCAAATAATAACGCTTTTGAATCGTAGAATAATCAACTGCATCAGGCAGCTTTCTCTAAGACCCAAGCAGGTTAGTTAATTTTAAATGCATCATATTCAGCTGTATCATGTAAATCTTTATTATAGAGCCCACAGTATTCTGAAGAAGCAGGTTATGGCTAAGCAAGTGTGTTCACTCCATTTTAATTTTTAGTTTATCTGTAGATACACCCTCAATATTCCTAACACCTTGACTATATTTATAACTACATAACTAACTCTTTAACATGAAGTTTCGATGTTTTTTAGGCAAAAATTACGATGAGCCAGGAAAAGACCAAATCACCGTGTTCGTGGTTGTGGATGTTGCTCTCGTTTTCACCTTAACGGTTGTTGTGCTGACCGTTGTAATAGTAAGAAAGAAGAAAAGAAAAGGTATGTTATCAAAGGTTCCTTCTTTAAGGTTTATCACAAGAGAACCACTGCTCACCATCTCGATTTTCCCTGATCTCTCTCTCTCTCTCTCTCTCGGGCCTCGGTAGAGCAGTGGGTAGCGCGTCAGTCTCATCTCTCTCTCTCTCTCTCAGACACTCCCTCATTCCCCCCCAAACCCCCCTCTCTCTCTCAGTTCCCCACCCTCTGCTTCCTCTTCTCCTTTCTGTCCCTCTTGCTTCTGTTTTCAATGTAATCGTTACTAGTTTTCTGTGTGTCAGCAAGCTGCGCGTGGTGTGGGACAGACGTGTTTGAAATCCATTAATTTTTCTGTCTGCGTGCATCTGTCTGTCCGCCCGCCTGCAACATCGAGATTCCTCAATCCAGTTTTCGTCCTCAACGATTTCCGAAAAACCGCTGACGTGTTCCAGAAATCATTCGGGTATTTCTGAAACAACAGCGTCGGAAGCCTACTCCGGTCGGTTTCATTCTTAACCAGAGATATCCGCTCCGTGGTGTCAGAGTTCTGCCAGAAGCTGGAGAGGTCACTGACACTGCAGGTATTTCCTGCTGCAGTCTGCGGTACTTCTTAGAACTACTAAGGAATTCCCAAACTAGCATAATGCCACACAAGTTCATCATCTTTTGAAAACTCTTGCGAACGTCTAAAAAGCTTTGGTGCACTTACGAAGTCATAGAACGCCGTAAGTTGTAAGTTTAAAAGAAATGTTCGATGTTTTATAGCAAATTTCTTCCAGGTGTGGGAGCTTCGCTCCATTCCAGAAAGTTTATCTTGTGCTACATTCATTTCTCAAAGTCCCTGGATTTTTTCTGAACTCCTATCTACTGTGCACAACTTTGCAGTGTGCTGTTGTATCTCTGGACTACTCACGTATGCAGCTGAAATTCACGCTGCATTCCTGAAGTTTCTCATTCAGTCAAAGTAAAGATTCATCCAAAGTTTCTATAAAAATTCCACTGTAGCTTACTAGTAGTCGACCGTGTGCGGGAAAGTTTCTTTGCGTTCGCATTATTTTACCTGCAGTACACGCATTTCTTTCAACTACTGAAGCATGCCACACTGGCCTTATTGTGACAATATTCTAGAAATGTGCATTGCTTTATGACAGCTTCTGTACTTCTTACTAAAATTGAGACATTGTACAGAATGTCAGATTATTTACATGAGAATTTTGCAAATTACAAATTTTGCAAGAATAGTAACTGAATCAAATGGCGTTGTTTGCACAATAATGTTAATCAAAAGCATTTATTTGTTTATTTACATATCACGGGCTTCTAGGGAGAAACTTTTAAAAAAAACTGTACTACGCACACGTTTTCCAGCTTTTTTTTTTCTTTGTATCATCTGATTTCTCGTTGTCAATACATTTAAAAGCAGTCTTGTCATTCAGCTAATGTTCTAATCTCATTGGGAACTGTGAACGCTTGCGGTGCTGGGTGGATGAATTGATGCATCCATTCGTGCGTACCTGAGTGCCGAAATTTTTACAGAACCTTCGACTTCTGAAAGCATGTAAGTTCTAGAAGTTTGGAATTACCTTAACTTTTCAACCAAGTGACTGAGTGACTGAGTGACTGAGCGACTGACGGACTGAAGGACTGAAGGACTGAAGGACTGACGGACTGACCGGCTGGCTTGTTGGCTCGCTAACTGGCTGGTTGGCTGGCTGGCTGGACGGATGGATGACGGACGAACTGACTGACTAGGCTGGTCGGCTGGTTGGCTGGTTCTTTGGTTAGCATAATTTTTAACGGTCCATTAGTTAATTTTATCTGGTCATGTTCGTCATCATACAATTATCAATATCATTGCCGTCATCGTCTTCATCTGTTCCCAGCCTGTCGATGAATTCGCAAAATCTTGACTAGAAAAGTGATAATGATGAAGGTAAAACTTTTCTTTCTCTCTCTCTCCCTCTTTGCGTGTTTTGAGGTAGGTGTCGGTGTGTGCGTGCGCGTGGGTGTTTACACTTGCGCGCACCCTGGGTACCCGTCTACGACCAAACGGTTTTATTTACATGGATTTAGTTAAAGAAATATGACCGAGCCCACGAGCGCATTCGCAGAAATTTACAGGGGGCGACAGGGAACAAACTGCTTGTCTCCTGGGTTTTTTTTCAGGTGGCCAATCAGTCCAAGCACCTGAAATCATAAAAGAAACTCCATGGGATACAGGTGAATACTTTACATTGTTTATAGTTCTTTAAATACCGTACAACAAGCTTTAGCAATGTTGTTTACCAAATCGTCGATCAATAAGAAATAGGCCCATTACTGTGTATCGTGAACAAAATAGTAAAATGTAAGAGCAATAACAGCTATTTTCCTCATAAGAATGGCTTTCCTAAACTAACGGGGTACTGTTAGATTTCCTAAAAACTGTGATCTACAAGTTGCACTTCTGTTTCTCAAATGGTTACCACTGAAACCTGCAGTTCTATATTTTCCCTGAATATTTCGTTATCACTCTGTTGTTCCAGAAATTTGTCAGGTGTTGGAGAGGTCCGTTGTGCTGAAATAATTTTTGTTGCATGCGACTTTTTTTCAATTGACTGGATGCTACCAGATTTCTGTGATTGCCAAGCTGTCTGAAAAAATCTACTGTGTTCTAAAAATATATATTAAGCTTCGGAATTCTCAGCTGTACGTTGTCTGTGTCTAATCAGTGACATTTTCGTGCAGGGATAGGCTACAAGGATAGATTGTACGGATTACTGCAACAGGTTTCTGGTTCCGTATAATGAGTAAAGCTTTGAGCTGAAACAAACCTTCGAGAGGTCTAATTACATT
Organism: Lanistes nyassanus; assembly: GCA_004794575.1. Lineage (NCBI taxonomy): Eukaryota > Metazoa > Mollusca > Gastropoda > Architaenioglossa > Ampullariidae > Lanistes > Lanistes nyassanus. The sequence goes on along the minus strand of SMGT01001670.1, from coordinate 48,238 downwards.
CACTTCACAAAAGCGAATCCATAAATAAGTACAAACAGAGATAATTATGGGTGTTAATGAGGAGGGCTACAAGACAGATGTCCAATCCTCACATAAACCAAAGGGTTAATTTAATTCTGAAGTTCCTGGCTTTAATGTCTAAGCAACTCGCGTGGTGAGAACAGTTCCTTATGTTGGGAACGTTCGGATCCACTTAAAGGTGTTTAGCCAAAGGCAGATTTGTTCCCCATGACACATCTGTTGACGTCTTTGGTTATTAGGCTCAGAATGTTCTAGATCGGTGGGTCGACAGTAATCTGTAGCGGAAAGAATTAAGGCTTTAAATGCTTAGAAGCGTCTGTTAATAAACATGAATGAAAAACGATGTATGGCTGCATGTCAAATATTACTTTGTTAAACTTTAAAACCCAAACCTCAATTTTGGTCGATTTTCACCAAAAGATGGACTTCATTAAAGCAAGCCTCTCTGTTCGAACACAAGAAAACTGTTATACTGTGTATGAAAACTACGTTGCACAATCTAAAGTCTATTTACTTTTGTTGAAATACTAAAATTGTTTACTACTGCTTTTGTTTATTGTGTGGAGAACTTTATGGCTTTTCTTTATAGTTTATATATGCTGTGTTGCCAGACTTAGATTCTTCAAGCGAAATAAGACGGCCAACTTTGAGCTTTCGTCTCCCAACATTCAGTAATTATCCTTCTTTGGTTCTTGCAGACAGCCACATCTGATGAAGGTCAACCTTCGTAACTCGCCATATATTTGTTTATAGGGGCATTATTGTGCACAAGTATCATATCAGTCACTTTCAGAACTTAAAACAGATAAAGAGTCGGTCTCGGTCAAAAAAAGTTTCATCGTATACTGACAGAAGTTAAAAAGAATGAAAAAAGCAGAGTATGGATAGGCAGCTGTTCGTTAAAGGTCAGACGCTAAACTTGGGATTGAGCAGGGGACGTGCGTCAGACTTTCTCAGTGCTGTTTACTAAAGTATCAACGTATTAAAACCATCTGATCCTGAAAATCTTCAGTATACTTCCACATCAAAAAAGCGTCCTTGGACGATGAACAATAGGCAAGTCCATGTACCTTTACTCTATCCCTTAATCTGCTTCCTTTAGAAATAAGGACCGAATCCAAATTCTTTATTAGAAAGAAAGTTTTAGAAGGCAAAGGCTTTTGATATTAGACTTATTTGTCCGACATCTGTGATGACATTGTACATTAACTGAACTTAAGCCCAAATAAACGTAATAAATTAACGAAGAACATATCGTTTGTGTGACTCGTCTGAGATAAATATTTTCTTAGATCTTTTCAGCAATAATTCAAACTTAAATTGTTTTTTTTTCAACTAAAAGAACCTGGACACACAAACGACCAGGTTAACTGAAAGTGAGCACGTATGTTAAGACAGGTTGTAGTCTTTAAGAGCTGCGCTTGCTGCAGAAGGGGAAATTAGAGAAAAATCCTGAGTGTAACAAGTCGGGAAAGTAAAGTGGCTCCGCGGCTTATGCGTGGACTTACAAATATAATCAAGCAAATAGCGAACAGGGAAGCTTTTCAATATCGGAACATTCTATAAAATTTCACTTTTTAAACAAAGTCATATGGATATAAAAAGTAACTCTTTTTCTAGACGAATGCTGTGATCCACCGGTGTCTGCTACATAAGGGCTGTTCTTCGAAAATAACGGCAGAAATTGGGATCTGTAAACCCTTCGTCACATCCAGTCGTTCACCCATAGATTCACCCTGTCACACCCGAACAATCCACGACCGAGGTAGAATTCTACCAAGGTCATCATATCCGACCACTCACAAATATCTCAAAGGGCTCTTTAAATACGTCTGTATTGAGCGATCGACGTATTTCTAGAATTGGGTCCGGTACGTCTTTGTCTAGACACTCCACAATGACACCTGTCCACATAATAATCCTATGAAATAACTTGTTTGGACAAACTGTAGCTTCATTCGGTCGCTTTCGGCTATTTTGTTGAGCTTGTCAGGAAGTTGAATGTCATAAGTCGGGTCACATTTGCATAGGCACTCTCTGTTAACGGGTAATTCCAAGATCACGGGAAAGAACAGCGTTTTATATTATTTGAAGTGTGGAAGAGTTATAGTCCTTTCAAACATACAACGTTAACACTTTTTAAAGGTAACGATTTAATGACATTCCGAGAAATGCTCCCTTGTAAGAATGTGTTTCACTACTTGTTCATGTGCAAGTCACTACCCAATGAAATAGTTTATACTGATTTTTTAAAGTACGAACCAAAACATGAATTTACACAATTATTCAACGGCATAACAAACAGATTCTTGAAAAATTTATCGGATGCATACAGGCTATAAACAATAGCTTTAAACCATGTATGGATAGCTTTAGATATATGCACGTCTACCATCACATTGATTTGATACCAACAGACATGTTTTACCTGAGGAGATTATGTGATTGCAAATAGTCTTCTACTTTGTATATCCCTTCTGGGTGGGATGCAGAATGAAGCAACTATGAGAAAATCTGACAATAATGTATCCCATAGATAAACAGATTGATGAAACAGACGGACGGACGGACGGACGGAAGTGATCTTAAAACAAAATGAAATGGAATGCACATTAATGCTGTTAAATTCAGGGAAATGATCAAACAGAAAGATAAATGTGGACTATGATGATGACAGCGATAAAGGCAATGAAGACATTTTTCCATGTGTCGACTATATGGCTATACACTAATGAAGCTATATATATATATAAGTAATAGAAACTTTCAGTCTTGGAAAAAGGCTTATTTACCAATTTCACTTTCCCGATCTACACATTCAAGGAGACGACAGTAACACGGAAATTTCACGTTTTAAGTTTCACAACGCAGAGCGCCTACTGAGATTTCACAGTCACAAACATTTGCAGCAAGCAAAATATTCACCACACACAAATCAGAACACTGGATGGAACACTCTGTTGTGTTTCACCTTCTAACTTATTCGCTTATCACAGGTGATCCACTAATTAAATAGTCATTGTTTTTAGTGTACAGAAATCTTGGCTGTATGATAACGTATTGTTTTGTGTGTAATGAAAGTTATGTAAATATTCGTACAGTAGGTACACTGAGAGGGCGAAACAGTATTAAACTGAAAATATTAGTCTGCTGAATTTTGTTTTTCACGGGAACATGCTGTCTACGTGTGATAATTTTACTTTAGTCAACTAAACCAGTTTACAGTAGTACAGCACAACACATATATATATATATACTTTTCAAACGTCCTTACTTCTGTCCGATCTCTTGTCTATCCGTTCTACGGGCCTTCTGTACTACCATTGTACGGGTGATTTTTCAGTCTGTGCTTGGTTACAGATTTTTTCTGTATATTTCTGAACCTGCAGGAAAATCTTTATCAGATTCATTCTCTTCCAGAGATTCCCGCTCTGCTGTGCTGTATTTCTACCAGGTGCTGAGGAGGAGGTATTTGGGCTTAACGCCGTGCCAGCAACTAAGGCTATATCACGGCGGGTCTACCAGGTGCTGAAGAGCGAAGAAGCTTCAGTAATGTGTGGAGTTCGTGGGGATGTACGTACTTGTTTGTATGTTGGATGTTGCTACTGTACTGCTTGTAGCTGATTTTATACAGATGGTCGTACTCTGTCATGTAGTGTGTATTGCTTCGTATACATTTTTATACAATACAGCTTATGCCGTGTTATCGAAATCAAGGTTGTGCTTGAAAACTACATTATATATTTTGTGTGGAATGAAGGTACATCTTCGTACAGGAGGTAAATACTGAAAGGACAAAACATTAATCTGCATATGTGGGCGATTCATGTAGTGGAAAAAGTAACCTTCGAGCCTTAAGCATCATTGTACTTTCTACCAAAGATTAAAAGTATTAAAGTAAGAAAGTTAGAACGAAACGAAAGCAACAGCCGAGTTCAAAACTAAGGAAAACGCATAACATCTCAGAATTGTTGACTTGCAATCGAATATGTTTTGTTTATTCATTACCTTTTTTGTCCTTTAGTGTTTTTGTCGTACCATCCTTTTTTTCTTACCATCTCGTCTCAGTCCCGTTATCCAGATGGTCTTGAAGGAGGGAAGTTAAGGGAATGCAAGATGGAGCTTCCGAAACGTCTGCTCTGTCTGTGACTATTTTGTAGCATTGTTCAGTTCGTCTGTTGTCAAACTGCATTCTTCACATACAAAAATAGTTTCATGCAGCCATTTGGAACTATTTTGTATCTTTCTTTTTGCAGTTTGTGTGGGAGTTTTTTTTTTGTATTAGTGCTGATTCGGTTCTTGTGTGCTCGTTGTGCTGTAAGTGGTTTGCTTGTTCACTGTTTTCCCTTTACATTGAAATGAACCTTGGGTGTGTACAGTGCCTTTCTGCAGATGATCCAGTCAAACAGATACATACCACACCACACAAAAACTGGAGAGGCAAACCTACTCCACAACCTACCATTCAGAAATGCACCCAGGGCTTGGAACAAACAAATGAGGTTGATGTTGACATTGAAGCCCCTTACCCACATGTGCACCCTCATGCTCCACCCTGGACTATACAGCAAGCAATTGTAGACACAAAACTTACCAAATATAAAAAAGAGATACACTTTGAAGCTTTCCTATCTGTCTTTATGGTCAGTCAGTGATAGTAAAGCTTCTTTCAAATGTGCATGTTAGAACAATTTGGGTGTGGACTTGAATTCCCGCGCAGCCCAACCTCCCACAGAGTGGATAAGATGATGTAAACACACCACATCTGCTTATTGTACTCCCACCCTGACAATAAACCGGCCAGTTTTATACAGCGAGTACATTTAAAAAAATCTTAGCTGTCTTGGCTTGCCTTGGGATGCTGTATTTCAAGATATTTTGGCCGAATACCTTTGAGTCTTGGACCGGTTCTTTCTTTTCATAAATATTTATTGTCGCAAAATAACCGGAATATGTAAACATTAGAACAGAAATGCTAATGTTTCCATTTGGACCCACGTAATAGAATGAAAGGTGGTTGGGAGGAAACTCATTTGTGGTTCGACAGCAACTGAACTGACTTGAAAAAATACAAAATAATGTGTGCCTTTGTTACACAAAAACAGCAATTACAACAACAATAATTACAGTATCGGCAAGACGCCAAATCTTAAACGTTGACCCCGGGTAAACGCACACAGCCACACAGCCACACAGGCACACAGGCACACAGGCACACAGGCAAACAGGCACACAGCCACACACCCACACACCCACACCGTCACACAGCCAGACAGCCACACAACTACACATCCACACACCCATACAGCCACACACCCACACAGTCACACAGGCAAACAGGCACACAGCCACACGGGCACACAGGCACACAGCCACACAGTCACACAGCCAGACAGCCACACAACTACACAGCCACACACCCACACAGTCACTCAGGCACACAGGCAAACAGGCACACAGCCACACGGGCACACAGGCAAACAGGCACACAACCACACACCCACACAGTCACACAGCCAGACAGCCACACAGCTACACACCCGCACACCCACACAGTCACACAGACACACGGGCACACACAACGCAACGCGCACGCAGGCAACCGCAGACACTGGTTCACTCGAACTACCCTCGACGGTGCAGACAGGACAGGAAGAAATGAGTTTTCAAAGAAATTTTAAAAAGGAGACCAAACCACTTTAAGGGAACAAATTAAGTTACAGGTGGGCAATTTATACTTTGCGTTTGTTCCGCTAGAAGTACAAGGTCCGGCACTTCATGAAATGTCGTCCGGTGTGCCCCATTTTGTTGTGGATTTAATATGACATAAAGAAACTGTATGTGTTTGTTACAGATGATAATACAATAACACAAATGATACAGGTATTGTGTAACCATTTACCTTTCTTTTTTTGTTCCTCTGTCAGCCGTCCTGAGCGGAATTCTACTCGTAGACTGTCAGGAATCAGGCAAGCGGGCAGCAGCGAAAGACTCTACATGGCTCGATTGAAATTACCGTCAAAATAAATGATTTTTTTTTACTTGAAAGGTATGGCCTGTCGGTGTTGGTATTTTACATTTTTCTCCTTGTGCGCACCGGGTTGTGACACGAGCGAACGCGTGCGGATGACAAAGACACAAAAGAGCAGAAATACTGAAAAAATTTGCGAAATTCTGCTGTCAGAAACAGAACTAATATGCAAAAACCCTCATATACTCAGTAGATCATTAATTTTCCCCACAATAACCGAATGCTACTAAAAGTGTGTGTGGTGTGGTGTGGTGTGGTGTGGTGTGGTGTGGTGTGGTGTGGTGTGGGTGGGTGGGTGGGTGGGTGGGTGGTGTGTGTGTGTGTGTTTATACATACGTGCACAAACATAAAGTATATGGGGGAAACAAAAGCAACAAAAAGATAAGAGCAAAATCGATGGTTTAAAAACATGTAGAACTGTACCTTGCGATTTATAACTGAAAACAAAGCAAACCAAAACAAAACAAACCGCACTTAGATACTTACTCACCGTAGGTGATGTCAGCAGTGAAGTTCTCATCGCCAACATCATTGATGACCTGCGGTTTGTAGAAGCCAGTGTCAGTGGACTGGGGTAGAATAGTGAAGGCTGTCAGAACACATCAGGATAAATAACGGCTTTCACCGTAAGCGTTACGGGTGACATTTATCTCTGAACCTTCCATTCGCCTGTAAGATGGTTCGTGGCTGTTGATTGTTATTCTTTCCAGCAATACGGTGTGATCATGAGGTACTGGATAAGCGATGATCTCAAAGTTCACGGCTGCAGGTTTGTTCCGAAATCTGACCTTGCCGAGATTTCTTGAAAATGTTCGAGGTAAGCCTGACAGTTATGTTATTTACCATAAGTATCTCCAGGTTTGTATGCCTAGGATTATTAGGGACGAAGGGGAGGGACTGACATTTATTTTAAAAGTTATGTTACATTTCGCTAACATTCGCTAACCCTAAAACCTACAGAAAAAGAAGAACTTAGATCCTGGTGAACCAAAAGATTTCATTCCTCAAATTAAAAACAGACTGCATCACTGGCACTGGTCTGATCCTGAGTTAGATGCCACACTTAATTTGTGTTTCAATAATTTGATCTGTTCCTGCTGTCTTTTTATTTTCTGTCTCAAATGTTTGGTGGTAGTTGTGTCAGACTTTGCCTTGACCTTCAACTTTGCTATCTGTTCCTCATGCTGGCAACTGATTTGGACTGAAAGTGCAGCCCTTTTCTCATCAACTTCTTTCTTGGTGTGAGGTCTTCAGGCCTAAGATCATAGCGAGTGGTGGGGAAAGGGCAGTAACAGAGGGTAGAGAAAAGGCAGAAGTAGAGAGTGGAGAAGGGCTTGGATCTGAAGCAACAGAAAGTTTAGCTCCCTCCAACAGTGGAGTTGGAGCAACTGCTTCATCTGACATGGTTACTGTGGATTCTGGCTCAGGCACTGGCTTATGGGTGGGACCAAAATCAAGGGAGTCTGGCAGAGTTTCTCAAACCTTTGCCTATAATCAGAACATTTTACTGACTTTATCATGCTTTTTGCCTTCAGCACTAGGTAGCGAACCCGTTAATAACCAGGACAGCAGCCAAACCTCTCATTAACTGCTGGTACAGTGGCTTTAACAGATGATTCATTCTTACAGAATGAAAGGAGAACATGACCATTTAGACAGGTATCAGTATCATCTGTTAAGGAAAAGTTGTCCTCTAGATACTTCCTGCCTACCCCACTTTGCACTGGGGCCGATTACATCTTTTTTTAGGGGCCATGAAAAAAAGACTAAGGCGGCAAATAAACTGTTGTGTAAATCAATTAAAAGGTTTAAGTTTAAAGTTTAATTATGTACACAGTTAATACATTACAGTTAATAAATTAGGAAACAAATATCTTCCTAAAACTTACTAACTGCAGTAACTATTAATAAAGAACAAATGAGGACATAGCGCTTAAATTATCGAAAGATAACCCCAACAAAGATACTGGCAGCGCTCAAACATAGCCGTATGCAGACGCATTTGCCAAAGGGAGCTTACCGTACCCAAACACGTAGCAAAGAGAGGGCCGAAAGAAAGGAACATGGCAGATCCTCAAAAAAGAACTTTGCTACGTGTTTGGGCACGGTAAGCTCCCTTGGACACATGCGTCTGCATACGGCTATGTTTGAGCGCTGCCAGTATCTTTGTTGGAGTTATCTTGCAGTAACTATTTCAAATTGAAACAAAAATACTAATTCAATTAACCACAACACTACTTTTTTTTTAAATAAAAAGGCCTCCTTGAGAAAGAATGTCAACACTTCTAGAGGTCTAAGGGGCAAAGGTTGTCATGTAGTTTAAATCAATAGTTCGCAATCCTTTTGGTCATGTGACGATATCGTATGGCACGCTATGCAAATTAGAAAAAGGACGCTATCGGTATACCTACTAAGTTTCTCAATTCACAGCAAAAATCAAGGCACAAGATTTTCAAAATTATGTGTGAAACAGAACTGAAAATGATTCTTCTACCAAAGGAAAAAAAATAATGAGTCCCCTGCGTTCAGATTTTCGACTAGGTCTTTTTTTTTTTTTTGAATAGACACGCTGGGCTTTGCTTAACACTTACGAAATCATTTTCTCAGTGCAGACGGGACTGAAGAAAAAAATTGAATTAAAACAGAAGGGCTAGAAACCTCATAAAATTAAGAAGATCCAATCAAAAATGATTAATTAGTCAAGTTATTCAACAGTTTTTTTTTTGTTCTGGTTATTTAGCTTCTGTATCGCAAGGTTGTTTTTGGGAAGCGTCTTTTTTGACCTGCTCCAAGTGGGGTTACAAACAAGCGTCCCTGCAAAGAGATATTTTAACGATAAGAACAATTATTATCAGGATTTGGGGGGATTTTCTTTTTTAAGTAAATATTTTACGTATAATTAGAATCTTTGTTACCCTACAGCACTTGTGAAAAAAACTTGGCTTCAAATTTTCACGAGAGTTTCGCACGCTGCGCGAATCACTCTCTGACCGAGATTGTCACGTACCTATATGTAGACGGGCGATGATACGACTCACTGGTCCAGTCATGGTTGACGAAAATTTAACTAAAGTTCTTTTCAACGCAAGCCAATATTTCAACGTTTCGTTCAATGTAACAATTCAATCTCTCTTACTTGCAGTCGTAAGTTGACGTTCCATGTACACTCATACAAGTGTATTAACCTCTTCATAACTTGTGTTCCTTGTCGTTTGGCTTTCGGGAATCAGGGACAATCTCGGCAAATCCGCGAATGCAAAAATGAATAACCCAAGTCTGGGGTGCTGCTGGCCCTAATATACTATCCAGTCACGTGATGTCTAAATCCAATAACATCTGGTTGTTCGAGAACAGTTTAGAAGGCGTGTCTCCATTGATTCAGCAATTTTTGTGCCTACGCAGTACCTTTTGTTCGAAGTGAAACACAGGAAGACCTCGTCACTCATGACAGTTTGAACTGTCGCTGACCCGCTGGCTGAACTCCTTATTTCCTCTTTTTTTTTTTAAAGGGAACTGTACTAGGCGTTCCTAACAATTAAGCAGTGTACTTATGAAAACTCTCCATGGCAACTTTGTATGCCTAAATAGAATCAAATCTTGGGAATCGCGTGGCACTAGTCATTTTACCAGAAGATCGACCAATCAGTCACTATTTTAATCGAAAGTTCTGCATTGAGGAGACTGACCTAAAAAAACCGGAACAGCCGAATGGAGGCTCATGACGTCACCCGGGTAACAACAAAGACGGCATGCAACGGTCAAAGGAAACCCCCCGCACAGCCACGAACAGCCACGAACAGCCACGCACAGCCACGAACAGCAGTCAAATGTCATGGGTTTAGGTCTAAATAAAAGCTTTTAAAGGTATATCAAGCATCAGAATGCACTTTCTGAATTATGTGATGTATAATATGCAAAAAATCGACACGAGTACGTATATTTTAAAGATGTATGTCAGTACTGTTATCATCTGCTCGTCTGCCGTGTATACGAAATACCGAGCAGCCACGAACAGCCACCGAAATCCATGGTTTTAAGTCTAAATAAAAGGTTTTAAAGGCATATCAAGCATCAGAAAACACTTTCTGACTTATTTGATGTATAATATGCCAACAATCAACACTTGTGTACGTACATTTTACAGATTTGTGTCAGTACTGTTATCGTCTGCCCGTCTTCCGTGTATACCAAAAAAACTGAATAGCCACGAACAGCCACCGAAATCCATGGTTTTAGGTCTAAATAAAAGGTTTTAAAGGTATATTAAGCATCAGAATGCACTTTTTGAATTATCTGATGCATAATATGCCAAAACTTGAGTACATACATTTTACAAATTTGTGTCATAACTGTTATCGTCTGCTCGTTTGCCGTGTATACGAAAGGAAGGATAAAGACAGAGAGGTTGGGGGGGGGAATAGAGGGGCAGGTTGAGCCTGTGTTGCGCCATCAGTCCACGTGTGGCAACACGTAAACAACGAGCAACATGATATGCACTCAGTTTGTCGCGGTATTGTCTCTGTCGTGTCTAGGGGTATGGCGTTTACGTGTTTCACTCGTCTGCTCGTTGACTAGAGTTACTACAACATAAAATTGTGTCAAAAAGGGGGAAACTAACACTGCAATCGCTGCCTAATTTAATCAATTTCCAATTGGCTCAAGCCCCCACCCCCTTGCTTGTCACGCGCACAACTTAATAAAAGAGGGTAGCGATAATACACTATTCTATTTATTTACAGTTACAACACTATATTTCACTACACAAGGAATGATGCTCCAATATACATCTACTGACATATGTAGAACAATCACTCGCACTCTCATACATTCATCCCAGCTACGCTATACGTATCCACACGCACACGTTATTGACCGGGTTATGAATTTTACCGTACCGATACTTCA
>SMGT01001670.1:14887-36801 GCA_004794575.1 Lanistes nyassanus | reverse complement strand
AGGCTGTAGCCCGGAGTGTTATTCGCCCCCACCTCGCAGCCGGCTACCTTCCCCACTCCACCGCGCGGTCTCTCCTGGCTGTTTTGTCGAGCCAATTGGGTCGGCCGTAACAATTTGCTCTACCTCCTGATTGGGTAGGCAACTAGACGCCGGAAAAATCACAACACAGTTTGCGTCAGGAAGTTAGGCAACAACGAACCACTCGATATTCGTGGATGTGTGCTTTTTACATGTGTGTGCATGCAGCTGTCACCAGTCTCTCTCTCTCTCTCAGTTTTCTCTCAGTTTCTCTAGCTCCCGTTTCCTCCTATATACACATATAAACACGCATTATAAATAACGCACAAGAATTCTTAAGTCAGCAATAACTGACATAGTAGCACACGTCAACATTATAATTTTTTAATAAAAGAGAAAGGAAACAGGTGACTGTGGCTTGGGGTAATAAAGGTACAACAAAAACATTTAGCCAAGCGAGAATTAAAGAGACAAGTCAGCGTTTCAGGGCATGGTCCTTCTTCAGGACAGTACAAGCGGATAAATAAATAAAAGATAGAAAAGGAAAATTAGAAAATGGTTTCATTTATCCTTCACTGTCAACGGGTTTTTTTTGAGCTGCCGTTGTTATAATGGTGTTTATTCAGCCCCATATCAACAACTTCATACAAAACCAACAGTATACATTAGGTTAAATCAAAGCATAAGAAATACAAGCAATTGGCTCATCAAACAACCAGATTCCTATTTTTCAAAATTTGCTGTTAAATAAACAGAGACTTTAAACTCTATCTTATGACTGATTTCTTATCAACTGGGGCACTTTAAATGATCACGGGAATTTGTAATAGTAACTTGAAATAAGTCTGCGCCGTATGAGTGCATATATTGGGCATATTTCGCTATCATCAAGGTCACATGATTTACATTCTGCGTTATTATAACTGTTACCAGAATAAAATACCGTTCAACAGTAAACGGTTAAATCATAACACTGTTTTTGCCAAGCGTAGGAAAACCGTGTAAAACTAAACAGTTTCTTACTCTTGATGCCCAGTTACATCCTCCTGCCTGATCTTGCAGGAATAACATGTTGTAACACTGTCTGTGGTATTTGTACCCAGGCATACACAACAGTCGACATTAGCATGTCACTACAAGCACATCTACATCTACAAACAGAAAATCTGTCCATCTGCAAATCATAACGTGCGCCTGTTTCAGCTCGTCCTGTTCTCTAAAACCCCAAACATCGAATATGGGGAGCACAGTGTCAGCTATTATATTGTGCAACCGACAATTCAGCCTTAAAAGTCATAAAAAGAAGCAATACAAAATTCGCCATCCAGCGCCCTCTGTTCAGAACTGCGATAACGTGGACCGCACCTTCTGGTGACTGTGACAGACATAAACTCTGTTTCCTTGAGTCCATTTCTTCCTTTTTCGTTTACTTTCACTCGTTTTCGAAGGAAGCCAAATCGATTTTTTTAAATTTCAATATTATTTAGTCTTAATATACTTTCTATAGTGTCCTTGATAAACTGATTCTCTCAATTGGCTGCTATTTCTGAGACGCGATCATTACCACACTCGAAAGTTTGACGCCTGTAACATATGCGTAGATAATAGACTATAGATAATAGATAATTGTATGTATGTATATATACATACGTACACGAAGCAGTACACACTGCATGACAGAGTACAACCATCTGTATAAAATCAGTTACAAGCAGTACAGTAGCAACACTGAACCTCACAACAATTAAAATACGTACATCCCCACGAACTGCACACATTACTAAAGCTTCTTCGCTCTTCATCGCCTGGTAGAAATACAGCACAACAGAGTGGGAATCTCTGGAAGAGAATGGATTTGGTAAAGATTTTCCTGCAGGTTCAGAAATATCCAGAAAAAATCTGGAAACAAGCACAGATTGAGAAATCACCCGTACAATGGTAGCACAGAAGGCCCTTAGAGCCGACAGACAAGAGATCGGACAGAAGAAATGACGTTTGAAAAGTATACATGTTGTGCTGTACTACTGTAAACTGGTTTATTTGACTAAATTAAAATTATCACACTTAGGCAGCAAGTTCCTGTTAAAAACAAAATTCAGCAGACTAATATTTTCAGTTTAATAATATTTTTTTCAGTTTAATACTATTTTGCCCTCTCAGTGTACCTACTGTACGAATATGTGCATAACTTTCATTACACACAAAACAATACGTTATCATACAGCCAAGATTTCTGTAGCACTAAAAAAAATGACTATTTAATTAGTGGATCACCTGTGACAAGCGATCAAGTTAGAAGGTGAAACACAACAGACTTTTCCATCCAGTGTTCTGATTTGTGTGTGGTGAATATGTTGCTTGCTGCAAATGTTTGTGACTGTGAAATCTCAGTAGGCGTACTGCGTTGTGAAACTCGAAACGTGAAATCTTGTTATTGTCCTCTCCCTGAATGTGTAGATCGGGAAAGTGACATTGGTAGGTAAGCTTTTTCCTAGACTGAAAGGTTCTAGTATATTTATATATATATCTTCACTACTGTATACCCATACTGTTGACACTTGGAAAAATGTTTCATTGCCTTTATCCGTGTCATCGTCATCGTCCATATTCATCATTCTGTTTTATCATTGCCCTGAATGTAACAGCATTAATAAACATTCGATTTCATTTTCTTTTAAGATCACTTACGCATTTTGTGTTCTCCCTCTCTATCTCTCTCTATATATATTCTGTGTCTGTCTGTCTGTCTGTCTGTCTGTCTGTCTGTCTGTCTGTCTGTCTGTCTGTCTGTCTGTCTGTCTCTCTGTCTGTCTGTCTGTCTGTCTGTCTGTCTCATCTATCTGTTTAACTATCAGATACATTATTGTCAGATTTTCTGATGGTTGCTTCATTCTCCATCCCGTCAACAAGGGATATTACAAATTAGAAGACTATTTGCGATCACATTATCGTTCTCCTCAAATGTGTCTGTTGGTATCAAATCAATGTGATGGTAGACGTGCATATATCTAAAACTATCCATACATGGTTTAAAGCTATTGTTTATAGCCTGTATGGATCTGATAAATTTTTCAAGAATCTGTTTAGGCCGTTGAATACTTGTGTAAATTCATGTTTTGGTTCGTACGTTAAAAAAAATCAGTATAAACTATTTCATTGGATAGTGATTTGCACATCAACATGTAGTGACGCATTCTTACAAGGGAGCATTTCTCGGAATGTTATTAAATCTTTACCTTTAAAAAGTGTTAACGTTGTATGTTTGAAAGGAATATAACTCTTCCACATTTCAAATAATGTAAAACGCTGTTCTTTCCCCTGATCTTGGAATTACCCGTTAACAGAGAGTGCCTATGCAAATGTGACCGGGCTTATGACATTCACCTTCTTGACAAGCTCAACAAAATAGCCGAAAGCGACCGAGTGAAGCTACAGTTTGTCCAAATAAGTTATTTCATACCATTATTTTGTGGACAGGTGTCATTATGGAGTGTCTAGACAAAGACGTACAAAACCCAATTAAATATGTCGGTCGCTCAATACAGACGTATTTAAAGAGCCCTTTGAGATATCTGTGAGTGGTCGGATGTGATGACCTTGATAGAATTCGACCTCGGTCGTGGATTGCTCGGGTGTGACAGGGTGAATCTATGGGTGAATGACTGGATGTGAAAGAGGCTTTACCGATCCCAATTTTCTGCCGTTATTTTCAAAGAACAGCCCTTCTGTAGCAGACACCGGTGGGTCACAACGTTCGTCTAGAACAAGAGTGACTTTTTTTATCGACAACCTTATAGAGATGAAGACAGGATGTGAAAGGTCTATTAATATCGGACTTAGGCCAACAGTTGTATCTGGACTGCACGTGTTCACAGAGGCTTATTGTTATAACCGCCTCGTGGCCTTCCTGAACGATTTTCTTCCTTGAAGATTCAGGGGGAATAACTCTATCGCATGACACATAGCCAGGACAATGGTCGTTAACACTTCTCCCTTTACATTTTATTTAAGTATTTAAGAGCACGCCCCACCCTCAACACTTCGCGATTGTTTTCGTAGTTTTTTTCTATTTAATTCAGCACAACAACACGATTATGACTACAAAAAACAGGGAAATTTTATAGAATGTTCGGACATTGTAAGCTTCCCTATTCGCTATTCATCATATTTGTGCGTCCATGTAGAAACCACGAACCCACTCAACTTTCCCGACTTGTTACATTTAGGATTTTTCTCTTATTTCCCTTTCTGCACCAAGCGCAGCTCTTAAAGACAACCTTTTTTAACATACGTGCTCACTTTCAATTAACCTGGTCGTTTGTTTCCAGTTCGTTTTAGATGAAAAAACTAGCTTAAGTTTGAATTACTGCTTAAAATATTTAAGAAGATATTTATCTGAGACGACTCACACAAACGACATGTTCTTCATTAATTTATTACGTTTATTTGGGTTTAAGTTCAGTTCATGTACAATGTCATCACAGCTGTCGGACAAATAAGTCTAATATCAAAGCCTTTGCCTTCTAAAACTTTCTTCCTAATAGAGAATTTGGATTCGGCCCCTATTTCTAAACGAACCAGATTAAGGGATGGAATAAAGGTACATGGTCTATTGTTCATCCTCCATGGACTCTTTTAATGTGGAAGTGTACCGAAGATTTTCGTGATCATGCGGCCTTAGTACGTTGATACTTTAGTAAACAGCACCGAGAAACGTTGACGCACGTCCCCTGCTCAATCCCGAGTTTAACGTCTGACCTGTAACGAACAGCTGCTTATCCACGCTCTGATTTTTTTCATCCTTACTTCTGTCAGTATACGATGAAACTTTTCTGACCGAGACTTACTCTTGACCTGTTTTAATTCTGAAAGTGTCAGATATCATGTCTGTGCACACCAATGCCCCTATAAACAAATATGTGGCGAGTTACGGAAGTTCACTTTCATCAGATGTGGCTGTCTGTAAGAACCAAAGAAGGATAATTACTGAATGTTGGGGGACGAAAGCTCAAAGCTGGCCATCTTATCTCTCTTGCAGAATCCAAGTCTGACAACACAGCATAAGTAAAATATAAAGAAACGCCATAAAGGTCTCCACACAACAAACAAAGTCAGTAGTAAACAATTTAATATTTCAACAGAAAGTAAGTAGCCTTTAGATTGTACAACGTAGTTTTCATACACAGTATAACAGTTTTCTTGTGTTCGAACAAAGAGGGTTTTTGAAGTACATCTTTTGGTGACAATAGAACAAAATTGAGGTTTTTTAAATTTTAAAAAGGTAATGTTTGACATTCACCCGTACATCGTTTTTCATTCCAGTTTACGGACAGACGCTTCTAAGCATGTGAAGTCCTAATTCCTTCAGCTACAGATTACTGTCGACTCACCGATCTCGAAAATTCTGAGCCTAATAACCGAAGACGTCAACAGATGTGTCATGGGGAATTATGTCCCTTTTACTACACACCTTTAAGTGGATCCGAACGTTCCCAACATAAGGAACTGTTCTCAACACGAGAGTTACTTAGAAATTATAGGCAGGAACTTCAGAATTAAATTAAACCTTTGGTTTATGTGAGGATTGGACATCTGTCTTGAATCCCTGCCATTAACAACCATAATTATCTCTGTGTGTACCTACTGATGGATTCGCTTTTGTGAGGTGAATGTAACTAGACCTCTCGAAGGTTTGTTTCAACTCAAAGCATTACTCATTATACGGAACTAGAAACCTGTTGCAGTTATCCCTACAGTCTATCACTGTAGCCATTGTATCCCTGCATGAAAATGTCACTGGTTAGAGACAACGTACAGCAGAGCATTCCGAAACTTCACGTATACGTTTAGAACACAGTGAATTTTTTCAGACAGCTTGGTAATCACACAAATCTGGTAGCATCCAGTCACGTGAAGAAAAGACGCGTGCAAGAGAAATTATTGCAGCACAAAGGACCTCTCCAGCACCTGACAAATTCCTGGAACAACAGAGCGAGAACGAAGTATTCATGCAGAGGATAGAACTGCAGGTTTCAGGCCAACCACTTGAGAAACAGAAGCGCAAATTGTGGAACACAGTATTTAGGAAATCTTGCGGTACCCCGTTAGTTTTAAAAACTTGGACGTACTGACGAGCAGACAAGGGGACTAAAAATGTGGTGGACAGGCAGACAAACGAAGAGACCAAAACATGATCAAAGGAAGAAAAATAACATAGATCAGGCCAGTGCATTATATTCTGTCACAGAACGAAATTGTCACAGATTAATCCCACCTCTCTAACAGACAAGACCGAAGTCAAAATCTACTTGTAAGGAACCCACTTTCGGAAACTCAATTTCGTCCTTAATGTAAACGGAACAGAATACTAGACAGCAGATGCAAGGTTTGTCATCTTTGTCTTATTCTACGAGAAAGCCATTTTGAGGAAACAAAAACCTGATTAATGTAGTTTATAATGCACGTGGACAGCTTATCAACTCTGAGCTGGATCACTTGAATCTTTTAAACGAAAGCAGGTCATCTCTATTAACATCGATTTCAACTCCTCTCAATATCACAAGGTTCATAAATAGTTAAATATTAAAACAAACATGAAACAGTCAATATACAGTTTGAAAATAACGATAGCTGCCCTGCAACTGAAATAAATAAAAAGGACATAGCATGACACGTTCCCACACGAAAATTGAGTAAACCCTGATATCTACATCCGGTTCAACTAAAATGAACACATGAAAAAGGAACGTGATTTGTTTGCAAAACGACTGATGTTGTAGTTTGATAACTATGATACGTTCCATGCAGGCTTAGTGGAACAGACAAAATGTAAGCGTAAGCACAAGAACAGTTGTCAATCAGATATCAAATGAAATTCACACATTGATATTAAACATTACTATCAATATTAGCATGCTTACAATTTTTAATCTTATAAAGGAATTTCCATCTTAGATGAAGGAGTCCTCTTTATTCTCCTGGAATTAGCAGATAAGACTTTTGGAGATGTTGTGAACTAAGGTTCAGGAAGATATTTAGCAGACCCCACCACCTCCACCTTTACCACACACAGACACCCTTTCATTTTTTTCTTGGGTTCGAAATTTACGACCTAAACATTTCCTTCGTCAGAAAACCGGCAACAGCGACATATAAACGTATGCCTTTGCTGAACACACAGTCTCGAATTTGTCCAAAGGTGTTGAGTTGTTGTCAAAGGTAGGGAATGCGTTTTACATCACGCGAAGGGTGCAGTAATCAGTTTCATCGCTTCCGGGCGATGGAGGACGCCTGTCTTCATTTCTATCGTCAAAGGCGGGGAGCGTGTAGATAAGACCATCATCGTTTTCCCAACGGCCGTCAGCAGGACGGGATACGTTCAGCATCCCAGAAGCCTCGCTCTGAGAGGAAAGTAGTTGTATATCCAGGTGTTCCTTATTGACATAGTTTGGTTCACTGTCACCAGTGCGCGCGGCGCCCTCTCCACCTGGCTTAACCTGCGAAGACATGAAGACTGATACCTTCTCACTGCACCGAGTTTCAATATACAGAAAATTTACCATACATCCCATCATCTCAGTGTTGCAGTTCTTAGGTCTTCTACAGTGGACGCATATTCTTTTAAATAAGGGAACGCGCAAGACTGAGTGTGTATCCAATGAAATGACTGAGGAAACGCAAGCATGATGTCGACTGTGTGATGTGAGCGATACCCTGCACCCTACTTCCCCCTCCCCCCCACACACACACGCACACGCGCACGCACGCACGCACACACAGAGTGAGTGAGAGAGAAGAGGGACAATACCTATAATCTGACACTAACCTTATTCCACCGATCTGGAGAAAGAACAATACTGGTGCTTACTAATTGGTCAGGTGGTCAGCATTGAGAAAAACAATATGATCAGAGTGTTGCTAACAGGTACTGAACTTTGCAGCCAGATTCAAACTTTAATTTTTTTTATTAATTTCTACATTACTTGAAACCACTAATGATGTGCAACACAGAAATTTTTTATCTTAAATAATTGTAGAGAAAACGACTTGCGAATAGCTGGGACAGAGACTGCTAATGATGGACTGCTGTATACACATGTATTGGAGGCTTCTTTACTGTCCTATAACTCGTGACATTAATCGGTTAGTCTGACGAGAACCCAGCATAGGCTTCTGGGATGCTATAGGGTCGGTAAACAGTTTCACCTTTTTTTGTTTTCGGACACTGATCCTTGTCTGCCCTCTGACCTTTCGCACGTTTAGCTGGAGTTTTACCTCTGGATTTATCGACTACAGCGTAAATTGCGTTTGTATCTTGCTGTAACGACTCTGAATGTTCCTTATCTGCACAGATGAGTAAATGCGATTTATTAATTATTGAGTGGTCATAAGATACTCTTTTCATTAGAACGGATAATAATATTTATTTAAAAACAGAAGTACTTGTATAAACATTCTTTTTCAAGACTAGTCAATGTGGTAAAGGCTTTCCGATGGATGGCAGATCGAGTGACATGGAGAGATCGAGGGTTATGATCAGAAAGAGAAACACAAAGATAGATGCACCGCGAACATTTAAACCGAGAATATTTGGCTGTGCTTTAGTCTCAGTGAACATTAGAGTTTTATTCAGTGACCATAGCGAAGTTTTTATCTTATAAATAATGCGGAACTCCAAAATGTCTATCCATCAATATTTTCTGCTAATGATTGAGTCTCTAAAGGTATGGTCTATTGACTGACATCTCACCTTTTTTGGCCTTTCTGCTCGTCTTTTTGATCTTGTTCACCACAGCGTACAGGGGCGTCTGACAGGCTTGCAGAGAGTTGGCACCCGTCTCCGCTTTCAGGCCTCGCGTCCTAATCTGACCTGAAATCGAAAATCTTTTCTCCATTTGATACGATTTCCAACGGAGAGACTTTATTGGAAGTAAGGAAGTATTCGTAAACACAGAGATATATTCACATTAGAATACTCAAGTTTGCTATGTAAATGCTCTTGTTTTATAACTGGTGTCCTTATGAACCGCAAAAATCGCATTAGATTCTATTTAGCAGTATCTTAATAGAAAATTGCTGTTATTACGCTTAGATTTCACTACTTTATTCACGATGTACAGTAATGTATGAATAAAGTTATACTTAAAATGTTAACCGACAATTTGGTAAACAATATTGCTAAAAATCTTACTGTAGAGTATTTAAAGATCAATAAATAATGTAAAGCATTAACCTGTGTCCCAGGGATTTTCATATATAATTTCAGGTGCTTGGACTGGTTGGCCACCTGGAAACAAACAAACACATTAACAACAACAAGGGAGATGACTTACACATTCGATGAACCCGAAATACAATGCGATATCCACATGGATTGATGTGACGAAGCAATACACAAAAATATATGATCCAAACTGTCATTCTGTGTATAAATTCTGCACAATTTGGCACCAGGCTAAATCATATTTTGCTATAGGAACTCGGCTGTTTGTTTCCTGCGTGTATTGAAGTCGTATTTTTGCGTCATATTGTGTCACAACAGGAACAGGAACTTAGAGACTATTCTACATGTACTTGATGGGTTTCTAAGGCAACCTTTTTTGTTTGTTTTATTCAGTTGCTGGGTTTTCACAATTCTTGCTTAATAATTTGATAATAAACTGAACGTAGCAGAGAAATGAACAGCAATAACGAAATCGATCTCTTTTGAGTGTATACGAAGACACGCATTTGTTCGCTGACTCCCCCTGTAAATTTCTGTAAATTCGTTAGTTTGCTCGATCTTATTTCTTTAACAGAATCCATGTAAGTAAAACTGTTTGTAGACGGGTACCCCAGGATGCTCGGAAGTGCAAACATGGTTGCACACGAACACACCGACACCCACTTCACAAACAGTGAGAAAGAGAGAGAGAGAGAGAAAGAGAGAGTCTTACCCTCATCGTTACCACTGTTCCAGCCAACATTTTGCGAGTTAGTCGACAAGCTGGGCATAGAACAGAAGATTATGATGACGACAATGATATTGATAATTGTGTGATGATGAACAAGATCAGATAAAATTAACCAGTGGACCAACCAACCAACCAACCAACCAACCAACCAACCAACCAACCAACCAACCAACCAACCAACCAACCAACCAACCAACCAGCCAGCCAACCAACCAACCAACCAACCAACCAACCAACCAACCAACCAACCAACCAACCAACCAACTCAGTTCGTCCGTCATTCATCCAGCCAGCCAGCCAGCCAGCCAGCCAGCGAGCCAACAAGCCAGCCAGTCACTCAGTCCGTCAGTCACTTGAAAGTTATGGGAACACCAAACTTCTGGAACTTACATGCGTTCAAACGTGGAAGATTCTGCAAAATTTCGGCACTCACGCACGCACCAATTCATACACACAAAGCATACGCACGCAAGTGCACACAGTCGCCCACAGAGACATACATCAGATAAAGAAGAATGTAATGAAATTAGAGCATTATTTGAATGACGAGATGGCTTTTAAATATATTGACAATGAAAAATCAGATGACACAATTAAAAAATTAAAAAATAAAGCTGGAAAACGTGTACGTAGTACAGCTCTTTTAAGGTTCTCTCTAGAAGCCACTGATATGTAAATAAACAAATAAAAAATTTTGCTTAACTTTCTTGTGCAAACAATGTCATTTCATTTAGTTTTTATTCTTGCAAAATTTGTCACTCGGCAAATTCTCATGTAAATGACATTCTGGAAAAAACTAAGGAGTGATTATCATGACCTTGTGCACATGGACGGTTCAGATATATGCAGTTAGGCCTACACTTTTTTGAACAATTTTCTTAAGACTGTATCAATTTTAGTAATAAGTACAGAAAGCAATGGACATTTCTAATGTATTGATACAATCAGCCAAGTGTGACATGCTTCGGTTGTTGAAAGAAATGTGTGTTCTGCAGCTGCAATAAGGCGAATACAAAGGGACTTTCCAACACGCGGTCGACCTCCGATAAGATACAGTGGAATTTTCTAAAAACTTTGGACGAATCTTAACTCTGCAGACTGAATGAGCAGTCCAGACATACAACAGCACACTGCAAAGTTCTGCAGAGTAGACAGGAATTCTGATATTTGCAACAAAATATTTCAAAAAATGACATTGCCCTTTCGTAAGCCAGAATCGTAAACCAGAAAAAAATCCAGGGACTTCAAGAAATTGATGCAGCACAAGACAAACTTCCTGGAATGGAGCGAAACTCCCACACCTGGAAGAAGTTTGTTTAAAAGTTTTGAAAATTTCTTTTAAAATTACAGCTGTGTACAGCGTTTCATTTAGCATGAAATAAGTAGAAAATGCAGGAGCACTTTAGACATCTTGTGTCAAAAACCACTCCTTAATTTAATGAAGAAACGGTGTTGTGTATGCGTGCTTACGTATGCGTGTTCGATTTTTTAAACGCCCAGCCACTCACAGACAAACACAAACTGTGGTTCTATTTCCACCTTTTACTATGACGCAAAAGAAAATTATCAAATGAATTTAGAAAGTACTCACTGTAACACTAAAGAGATTCTACGAAATCCCACGAATAACACTTAGTAAGATATCTTCTTAAGCACAGGCACAATCCTGAAGAATGGTGGTTGAAAGAAAAGTTGCAATCCAGTTTACAATCTTGTTCGAAATATTCATAATGTTTCACAGTTAACAGTCCGATGGTGTCAAGAAGGTCAGTTCCCATACGAAGAGATGACGGCTTGTAGATCTGGGAGGAAGACAAGCGGTGGAACATCTCCGTGATGTCCAATCAAGTTGTGGCATGCATAACTATCTAGTCTTTCAAACAGCACTCTTGAATAATTGATTATGTGATCGTACACCAAATAGTCAATCTATGACGTACAATGAAGGAGACGATTGAAAATCACCTTAGCTGGGGTAAAAGTCTGCGGAAATTTTCTTAGAATAAGTTACATTGACGTCTGGCTTTCTGGAATGAGGAACAAACCCAATATAAATTCGTGGATTAATACGGGGTCTTGTCGTGGTCTCCCATATCGCTTCTGTTCGTCCGTAAGCCCAGTCACTCTAGCGGACGAGAAATCTGACGATCTGTGATCTTCACAGCTCCAACTCCGATAACAAGGTCTTCCTCTCGGGGAAACTCATGCAATACAGAAACTCTGGTTTTGCCATTCTTCGATCAAGTTGTTGGACTCGTAGCCTGTCTTAAGCTCGAGTTTAGTTGCCATAAGGCTCCGTCGCCTTCGATGGCTGACCGCGAACTTAGTTGCTTAATGTTGTTAGCGTCAACGAAGCTGAAACCCCCTACCCTCCCTTTTTTAAATGCATGCACTGCTCGCCAGCCGTTCCTGACATTCACAACCAAATAATTTGGTAAGTTCAATGATTTCGTAAGTGCAACAGAGCGTTTTAGCAAGAGTTTTTAAAACATGATAGAGTTCGTCAGAAAGTGTGGCATTAAGCTAGTTAGGAAACACCTGCAGTGTCTGTTACGTTGTAGAAAGTTTCCACAGCGCTATTGTTATAATAATAATAATAATAAATGTGGATTTGTAACGCGCGAGAACACATTTCATGCACACTTCGCGCGGACGAGGCACATTCTCAGTGAAAACAACGAAACACACACACACACACAGAGGGAGAGATGAACGCAACAAACACACAGAGGGAGAGATGAACGAAACACAGGTTGGGATACAGATCGTCCTTCAGTCACAGATGGGTGGAAAAGTATCATAACAGAGGAAGTTGTAGGTTAATGCAGACAGGCAGTCGCGACGTCAGTCAAGGTACTTTCGGAAAAGAAAAGTTTTTAAGTTACGTTTGAAAGTCTGCAGTGATGGGGAGTGGCGAATGTTGTGGGGAAGTGAATTCCATTGGGTGGATGCCGAGAAAGTGAGCATGCGCTGTCCTTATGTTTTTGTCTTGATGCGGGGTACTGAGAGAATGCGATCGTCGGATTGTTAAAGAACTTTGTTCCCTTTTACTCTATGTTCTCATTTCTTTGAAAGTTTCCATTCAAGAAAGTTGACAGCCGTTATGACGCAGCGAAAGTACGTAGTAATAGGCGTAGAGACGTCATTTTCATTATCAAAAAACGCGTAAGACTCAGCTTTCTCCATCCAATGGGAAGGGAGAAAGCTTGGTTGTCAAGGGGAAGGAGGGAGATCTCGTGAGTGGTTTAACGCTTTAGGTCAGTCTAGTATGGGAGAGTGAGGAAAAAGGACGCGTTGTTAGTTTTGAGAAACTGTTCAACGGTCATCTGGAGATATATTTTTCCTCGCTGTGGGCTAACCTCGCATAGAAGCATAGCAAATGTGTACGGACTTGAGCAGAAAGCAGCGAGAGATGAAGACGTGTTAATAGTTTTGTGAAGCTCTAACCGTCAACTGTTGCTATACATTTCTCGCTGTAGGCTAATCCCGTATAGCAATTTATCTAACCAAGTGTGGAATATCTGTTTCTGCTAGTTCTCGTCGTGGGAAGATTTTGTAGGCTTCCACGCAAAGCATTTTGTCAACTTTCTCGAGTTTAGAAAGAGACAAGAACGTTGTTGGGCCATCGATTGCTAGATGACCCAACTGTGTAGCAGACAGAGCTATATCTCCGTGTTCCTGCAGCTCGATATTATTAGTCTAGTAGTAGACTGTGAGTGAGCAGACAAGAGAACTTTTCCACTAGTCGAGATCGGACATTCTTCGTAGATCAGAAATCTACGAAGAGCAAGGAGTTTTACCTGTGACGGTTGGTCAAGGACACTCCAAGGGCACCTAACTGAACTCTATTTTACGTTGTTCATCGTACGGGATATCCAGACGAGGACCTGGTCCTACTGCTGTGAATCGTCGTCGTAGTTAGCTGGGACTTCAGTTCAACTGCAACCACGCATTCTGTTTTCTTCCTGAGTCTACGCTCTGCAGACCGAACTTTGCGTCTCAGCGAACCAAAGCTACTGTTGTTTACTGTCTTCGCCTATGCTACTGCGGACCACTATCGAGTGCGAACATACATTGGATTAACTGTTCTGTTCCTGAGTGGATTATATATTCACCGCAAGTAGTTTTTGCGCATTGTAGTAGTTTGATTTTATTCTGATCGTAGTTCTTACTGTTCTGAGAGTTGTAACTTACCTCACGCTGCTATTACCACACACACACACACAGGCACTGTTACATCTTTGTTCATTTACCTCTTTCCTCCCCCTGCTATCATTTTTAATGTTCATAGTTCAATAAATGTGTTGAATTATCTGGTCGTGTTCCTTTTGGTGGGGTTAGCTTTAGGGGATTACATTTCCTATCTCTTCCCTAAAATCCAGCACACCCGATAAAACGTTACAGTGTCAGTGACCTCTCCAGCTTCTGGCAGAACTCTGGCGCCACAGAGCGAATATCTTTGTTAAGAATGAAACCGACCGGAGCAGGCTTCCGGCGCTGTTGTTTCAGAAACACGCGAGCGACCTCTGGAACACGTCAACGGTTTCGGAAATCGTTGAGGACGCAAACTGGACTTATGAGCTCGATGCTGCGGGCGGGCGGACGGACGGACGGACAAGCGGATGGACGCGGACGGCAAAAATAGGCCTGCGTGTCCCAATCCAAGCACATCTTGCGGGAAACTAGTAACGAATTTATGCAAAACCGAAACAAAGGGAGTAGAAACGAGAAGAGGAAGCAGAGGGTGGGGAACTGAGGAGCTCGATGTTGCGGGCACGCGGATAGGCGGATGGACGCGGAGAGCAAAAATAATAGATATGGCACATCTGTCCCACTCCAAGCGTAGCTTGCTAACACACGGGAAAATAGTAACGATTACATAGAAAACAGAAACAAGAGCTGTAGAAACGAGAAGAGGACACAAAGAGTTGGGAACTGCGAGAAGAGGGGGTTGTGAAGGAAGAGAGAGAAGAGTTAGAGGAAACCGAGATGGTGAGCAAATTGGTTCTCTTGTGATATGCCTGAAAGAAGGAACTGTCGATAACATACCTTCTCTTTTTTTCTTTCTTACTGTTACAACGATGAGCACAACAACCATTAAGGTAACAACGACACCAGCAGCCGCACCCACAAAAATGGTAATTTGGAACTTTTCTGGCTCATCGTAATCTTTGCCTAAAAACATCGAAAAGTGATGTTAAAGGTTTAGTTATATAGCTATAAATATACTTAAGGAGATAGAAGTATTAAGGGTTATATTGTGTCTAAACAGAAATTCAAAAGTAAAATGGAGTTGACATACTGTTTTTAGCCATAAACTGCTTCTTCTACATGTTTTGAGGTGTATAATGAATCTATAGATGATATAGCTGATATGCTTGAGTCTTAGTGAAAGCTGCCTAATCTCGTTGATTATTTTACAATTAAAAAGCTGTATTACATTAAAAGAACGTGTGTCGTCAAAATCATTAGATCCTCTTGTTCTATTGAGCTTGTTTTCAACATCCCACCAAGAACGCTCATTTTCTTCACGTGAATGAATACGAAGAAATCGTAATGTCCTTTGTTGTCTGCCTTTTCGGTGACAAGTGCTTTCAAAAAGCACCAAAATGCTTATCGTCACAGCGCACTGATCAAGCTCAGCTTAAAGTCGGCATGAAAAAAAGATTAATGACACTAACAGTGGGACAAAATACAGAACACTGGCATTGGAAAACAAAATATTGAGACCGCTCAGAAACTCGGGGACAGCAAAAAGCCTCTAAAGACACTGACTCTTCGTTGAACGCTGAACGGCTGGCTGAATGGTCGGTTAACTCTGCGATATAATATTTGAGGTACTGGATTCGAACACACAAAACTTAATTTTTCGAGTGCACGCACAACCACCAACCTAGGAAGCACTTCCACTGAGCAAATGAGCGGTGGGATGCAGAAAAAAACTTGATTAAGGGACATATGTTGATTTTGAAACTTGCAAGTTAAACTAAAACGTTGATACATTTCTACTCATTTTCTTGCCACAAAGACGAAACTCAGTTTGGATTTAGAAACTCTTTCCTCACCAAGCAACTTTCTCTCAAGGTGACTGTAGCAAAATTTCGTCTGAGAAAAAGATCTCATAAGGTTTTCTGAGATTAAATCATGTTTTGTTGCAAAAAACTGCTCCAGATCTTTAGCACAGTATTCGGCCTGCTCCAACTATGAAACACAGTAACAGAAATCTACCCTTCCTTGTCCTTTTCTCAGACTGCACATCACGTTTCTCAAAAAGCATATTTCTATTAAAAGCAGATATGATCTTTGTAGCAAGGTAAAAACGGTCAAAATGATACAATTATATGATGTCGCATATACAAAGGTTTCCTGCGCTTAGTTTGATATGACCTCAGGAACAGCATAAACATGTTGTCTGGACAGGCTATAGAGAGTGAACTCGATGCGGCTCTCTGTGTAGCTGTTGAAATAGTTGTCCATTGCTTCAAAGGTCTTCTCTCCTTTTTACAAAATTAGTCAGGGCTTGAGATTATCAGACCCTAATAATTCTTAAACCTGTCGTTCACTACCCTTTGGGGAGACCTGATACCCAGTATTTAGATACCTGGGACACAAGTAATCTATACTTGAAGAAAACTGACATTTTCACAGCAAACTAAAATATTAAAGCCATCTTAACTACTGCAGGTGAGATCGTCTAAAATTAGTAATAGTAATCTAGAAGAAAAGCGGAACGTCTTTGTAAATTAGAAGAAAGTGATCGAACAGTCCCTACAATCACACGGATCATAATTATACAGTATAATTAAACAATAACATTGTGCATTATGTGTACGTACTGTAATTGATCTTTACAGTGAAATTCTGATCCCCGTACTCATTGGTGATTTGCACGGTATAGAAGCCAGGCTGGGAGGGAGCGCTGAAGCTTTTAAGAGTACAAGTGGACAGGTAACGGTGCTGCGTGTGCGCTCTACAGGTGACATTCAATTCTGAGTCTATAACTTGACTACAGGTGGGGTCGCTGTCGTTCCTGTCCAGCCCTACAAACCACACTCTGTACTCATGAGGCACAGGATAAGCCATGAGATCAAAGTTCAGCTCCCCCGTATTATTTCCAAACGTGACACTCCCCAAGTCAGCGATAGAAACATTTCGAGGTTTGCCTACGAAGTAAAAGAATAAAATTCATTCAGAAGCGAGTTATTGAAGAAAAAAATAGAGCTTTTATACATCTAATTCCATATTTGGTTAATAATTGATGTGAGCGTTGATTAGTAGCTGGACATTTATTAAAATTATTTAACCTGAAACGGATACCTCACAAAAGTCTGAAGTAATTGAATAAGCGACTAAAAAATTTAGTTTAACACCTTCTAAAGTGTAACTGGCGATCGTGAAATAGAGAGAAACAAAATTCAAGAAGAAATCTAATGAGATTTGGTTTGGAAGACTATAGATTAATTAGTGGATGTTTACTAATACGTGATGATAATACTTTTCCATGCACACATCTTTACTCGTGCTACATTCATAAAAAGAAAAAACAGCAACTACCCAATCTCGCGCCCCAACGCACTCACGTCCACCCACCCTCGCAAACACACTTTACATTCTGACCAAAATATTTTTTTCTCAAAATCAATACTTCTGTCTCCCACTTACATCTGACATAAAGGTCCAAGGGAGCAGAGGCGGCCATATTTGACTGAACGGAATACTCATTTCTGGCATGACATTTGTATGTGGCCGCGTCTTCACAGCGAGCGATGAACGTGTAGTTGCCAGGAGACGAGTGGCTAAGCAACTCAGTATTGTTGTCATGGTTATAGATGCGAACCGTCGGTATGGGTCGGGCATCTGACTCGCACACAAGGTGTATGTGATCGCCTTCCATTACTGTCAGACTGAAAACTGCCTCTATACCTCCGGCAGAAAGTCGCGGTTTTCTAGGGGAGTCTGTCAACATAATCACTAACGCATTAAAGAGATAACACATCTGAAATCTTTATTTTTAGGAAACTTTAACAGCCTATAACACAAGATAGGCCATACCAGATTTTTAAAAAAAAACTTACATCCAACTTGAGCAGTGTAGTTTTCGCCTTCAACCGTCTCCATCCCCCAAATGACGTCACATCTAAACCAGGTGTTGTTGTGATCCGAAAGGGTCAAGGTCTGAGTGTAATATATTCCATGTGGCTCTTGGCTATGTTTGTCCTCATTGCTGGTTTTCCTGTGGCTTGTCTGGTTTCCTATGGTCCATGTCGGAAATCCTGCTGGTTGTCCTAGACTGGTGGTGCTACAGGTACAGTTGATTTCAGAGTTTTCTAACACGTACGGCTGTGGACTACAAAACAGGGTTGGCGACCTTGGCCGTACTGAAAAACCCAAATATGAAGCAAAAACTATATATATATTTTTGAAAGCCTTTTAAATCCCTGGAAAAAAAGAAAAACGAGTAGAGGAGACAAGAAACGCTTTCCCGAGCTGCTTATTCTGAGAGGAAATGTCTGTGACATGAAGGAACAATGAGAACGATGATACAAATTTGATATGGTTAGCTCCATATATCTGTGCGTTGGATTGTCTGCATGGCGGGAATTCGTGCCTGCCCCAATGTCTACTTGCAGAAAGCACACATTTGTTTGGATTTCTTTCTTTTCCTGACGGAAGTTTGCCTATTCACAAAAAATTGTGTATACATTTACCAACAGGGATCTTATCTTCTCCTGCAGAAAAATTGTGTATGCCAGGTGAGATATTCACTGACAAACTATAGTTCCCTTCCACAGTTGGGAGGGTCGTGTTGAACTGACAGACACCGGACATCTGCTCTTCGTTTTTCGCGATCTTCCTACCGTTCGGTGACGTCACAATGGCCACAGTTTCAAGGCTGACATGTTGTAACTGGAAAGAGGACGTCAACAGCTGAACTGGTTTTAACAGTGAGGGAGTAAAGCATTTATTGGCTTGATAGGAAAAGCGCGACTGATTCCTCCATTAACATTTATCATGTATTCTTTTCACAGATAGCGTCAACACTATATGTGCGATACACATCAACGTAAAAGGGCGTTTGTTTTAAATAAAGGACATTTTTGGATCATTATTATAAAGACTTGCCTTGGTGCGATGTCGATAAAGCTGACACTTGTAAATTCTGCGTGAGGAGTAGATGCTGCGTATGTAACATGACACATTGGCAGACCATGCGCCAGCAGATGTGCTGCATACCACCCCCTCAGCTGGATCTATCAAACAAGAAGGTCGATGATAACATTCAAGATCACATAATTTTATGTTCAGCAACTACAAATAATACACTGCAAAAGCGCTAATTAAATGCTTCTAAATATCATCATTTTGGTTGTTTGTTGCGTAGCGTAGATCCCGTCGCAAACTAGGTGCATATCAGGACGGTGTTGCTTAGAGAAAGTTTACGTGCTGACACACGTGGGACTGATGGCGCAACACGAGCCTCAGTCCCACCCAGTCACATTATACTGACACCGGGCCAACCAGTGATAGTACTGTTCCCTGTAGTGCCAGGCGTCTGGCAGGGCTGCTACTAGACTGACAATTTTTAAGTCTGAGGTATGACTCGGACTGGGCACGAACCACCGACCTCCGACACCTAACCACTAGACAGATGGTGTCTATCGCCATTTTACCCAACTGAAAAAAACCACATTGGGCATAAGAAAAGGACACTGCAAAACTTTCAATGTAATCAAACAAAATTTGTTGGTGTATCCCACATGGATGCCGGAACTGATGAGACATTTTCGTAGGTTTATGTGGTTATTTTTGCTCAGTGCGAAACTCCGATAGTGTTCACAGCAAGTGGAGCCTGTTCCAAAGCTACTGCTGAAAACGACCAGCCAAAGACTCCCCTGCTTTATTTTTCTGGCTGTAATTCCACGCAATTCCTGTTCAAGAATTGACAAACACTGAAAACATCACTCACACACATATTCGAGTCCACAGCGAGCTGACATGTTGTCTGGATTAACGCCACCACACTCCAGGCTGGAGTTCAGGACCTGGACATACTTATATAACGTCGTGTTGTTGAAAGGGTTGATGGTCATCGTGCTGGTGTGAGAGTCGATACGTCTTGCTGTGAAAAGCCCGTCATAGGAGTTCTCCTGAACACAGTCTCCATCACATAATGACAAGAGGAGTGGAATCTCACTGCCATGGCGTAATCTCCACTGTACCTGCCCCCCAGCCGTGCAGGTGAAACTGGTTGACTGGTTATAAAATATTTTCCTGATGCCATCAGCACCGCATGGTAAGAGGTTTACACCTGTAGATTTTCAATGACATTGTTGACGTTCACATACAATCTGTGTTGAGAGACAGAGACGGAGAAGTAAGTAGGAAGAGGAAGTAAGAAAGTGGTAAGCCTTCCATGATCTTATTGAAGTCAATGTTAAAATACATGTTTGTGTAGGTGTAGTTATGTAGGCATCAGGTCGGATCCAATTGTACAAGTATACTGAAATGAAACAAGATAACAGAAATTATTTAATAGAGAACTCTTTTAATTTCCTTCCATGTGACCAGTGGGTCCTGGATAGCTCAGCTGGTAGAGCTGTGGACTAACAGGTTCATTATTCGAATCCTGGTGTGGCCAAGTATTTTTCCTGCAGCTTGTCACGACCTCCACCCCCGTCCATGTCAGACGACCTAGTGGGAGCAGGTGTTTTGTGTTCTTTCACTCTCCTGTCACTCAGACAAAACTCGTCACTGGGTAACATAAATAGGACCCACCACTATTTATTATCACCCAGGAGGACTGGACGTAGCTTCGTACCTTAACCACTTCACCTCAAGTTTCAACAACCAGAAAAAAATTTCACTTTCTATTTAGTTCACACAACTACCTCAAACGATCAAAAAAATTCAGTCATCCTATTCCAGATCAAAACTCACTTGTCCAACACTAATTCTCCCTGCTCTACACTCCTACAACTTTCACATCCTGGTCTTCATACCAGCAGAACAGAAAATATATCCACCATTTAACTATAGGTATATGACGGATCACAAAACCCTCAACAATACTCGGGACATCTGTCCTTCAGATCAACTGTTAAAGTTGACTTTGGGGTTACAGTCAATTAGCGTTAGCTTTTCCTTTCGACCCTCTCTCAAAGTGCAACATAGGCTTCCCCCAAGTTATGTTTTAACACAAGCGCATTTTTAAAGCATCAACAACAACACCAAAAAAAAAACAATTTCCTTTTTCATCACAAATAGCCGTCGGGTCCGGCTGTGTCCCTCGGGACTAATAAAGTCCCTAATATTTATCTACCTTAAGTTCCGTCAGTTCCCCCTCCTCATGAATTACACGTCCACAACCTCAACTTAAAAGTTCTGACGTCATCAATCATACGGGTCCGAGTAGTCAGCCCTTCCTCCTCAGCGTTGCGTTTTCTGTGACGTCACTGGACCTTATCTGTCGTCTCCGCGAAGTACACAGTTCTCACAAATTACAGTTCTATATGTTCTAAACGGTCACTTCTACCTCCCCATGCGATGTCTACGTGAACTACAATCCTCGAATTTCACAAAGTCTTCACAACTTCAAGTTCCGATATTGTATTTATGAAAGATCACATCGGGCAACTGTCCCTTCTCGTTATCTCCTCTCCGTGATATACACTCGTCGGGCACCGCCGTGCCCGTGAAATTACACAAAGTTCTCGCCTACCTGGCTTGCCCCACTGTTACGAACGTAGGCCGTACACCTCACTATGCGTCATCGTCGTTGACAAGGCGGGACCTCACACAACTGACCCACCGTCCTGGTCGCGGCCACGTGCGACACGGTCGGACTGGTGTCATATGCTCCTACTGGCCCGGTCACGAGGTCGACTCTTGTACGCACCTCTTTCAACTCTCACGTTCCCATTAACAGGCGTCGGCTCTGGGGGG
>SMGT01001575.1:34466-46242 GCA_004794575.1 Lanistes nyassanus | reverse complement strand
TACACTCGTAACTGCAAGAGAGCTGGAGTCTTCCTTTTGGCAAGATGGCGACTGAGGTCCGTAGGCTAGCACGTGGTCGCTTCACTGGGTCTCTTCCTAGGTGCACATCCCTCTCTGTATGTGTCCCTCTCTGTGTCTCTCCTCTCCTCCCTCTCTGTGTCTCCTCTTTTGTGTATCCTTGTGTCTATCTCGCGTTTTTTCCCTCCTTAAATTCTAACCCCCTGACGCCTTAAAACTGGGCTAAACCGGTTCTGGTCAAACTCGGTGGAGCCGGCCAACGGCGCTGACCAATGGCGAGCTTCCAGCTAGCCACTCAGTGTCCAGAAAGGGCGGAGCGATAGCCTGGTGATGACATATCTTCCCCCTACTAGCTTACAAAGGGAGGAGCTAAAAGGCTTACCTAGGAGTGACAGGTAATAGCCTAGGGTGACATGTGACATGTAGTTCCCACTGACAATAGTTGGCTCGCGTGCGTGGTATGTGTTGAAGGCTATACACGTGACTGTCTTTCCGTAATCTCTGAGTTTTGGCCTCAGTGTGCAAAAGTTTGCTTCAGATTTCACGCAAGGAATGTCACCGCCCCACTGGTACGTAGGTTCGGGATGAACACCCAACGCTTTGCAAGTCAGGTTCAGGAACTGATATCCATTAGTGGAGAATGAAGAAGGACCAGATATGAGGACTTGCTCAGGACCATCTGCAGAAAATTTAGTTTTTGTTTAGTCAGAACCCTAGCTATTCATTCGCCATACTTCGGCGTCTCTTCCTGTGTGCCTGCCCGCCTGCCCGCCTGCCCGCCTGCCTGTGGGATTCCACACAAGTAGCGTAGTTTAATCAAACATTATCATGCACTACACATGCTATTTCACATTTTGTTTAAATGTGAGGGCGCATCACTTACACACATAAACTGTACATAAAGCACTTGTACAAAAAAGCCCTCGCCTTTTTCCCTACTGAAATTTGACATAAGTAAATAGCGATCTAGAAAAAGACAAACTTACAAGCAACCTGTAGCGTGTAATTGACTTTCCTAAAATGCCAATTCCATGTCATCGTGCATGTGAACACCGTACCGTTATCACCACGGGATACATTCACCTTTTTCAAAAGTTCAGACTGGCCTTGAGAATTCCATTTCAAGGAGAAGTCAGGCGGACACTGAGCGTCTGGGGGGATGCAACTGCATTCGAGCGTCTCGTGTTCCACCACAAAGTCTTGGCAGTTTGTGCGTAGCCCAGATGGCGGGACTGAGGTGAAAAAGGAAAACAAGTTAGTGTTAAACTCTAATTGCCTAATGTGCTTAAATTGTAGCTCAAACGCTTTCTGGCAGGACAGAGACCAGAAACTCTAATTGCCTAATGTGCTTAAACTGTAGCTCAAACGCTTTCTGGCAGGAGTCCAGAACTCCGAGGACAAAGATCACAAATATGCCCTATAGTTAACTATATAGTTATAATCTTAGCCACCGACATTTTAAAGGGAAATAGGTTTGGAAATATCGCACACAATGCGAGTTAAACGATTCTGTCTCAGTGTTCAACGAAATCATTATCGAGTCGGTATTCATCCTTCCATCCCTTTTCCTTTTACGACTTTTTCTCTATTTTTTTTAATTTTTCCGGACATTCAATAGCTAATTTCGTTCGTTCGTTCCTTCCTTCCTTCTTTCGTTCCTTCTTTCGTTCCTTCCTTCCTGCTTTCCTGCTTTCCTTCTTTTTTTTCCTTTCTTTCTTTGTGTGTGAACACAATTATAATCTTTACTCATTTGTTTCTTTCATAAAATATTTGAACCTTTAGTCATGAGAAGTACACTATTTATTTGTTTTCATCTCTTCCTTTTACCCTCTGATTTAGATGAAAGCATAGTCTTAATGCGAAAGCATGCATTTTAAGATGAAGATCGGGTTAAGGACTTTCTACATTTTCATGCCTTCCTATGTACGTCAACGCAGTGAGTAAATTATATATTTTCCACGGAATGCTAAGACTTCACAAGTGTTAGAAAGAGAAAAATGCTTACAATGGGTTCGTGGGTTAGAAATTTGTCATGCCCATGTATTTTTCTCTGGATAAAGCATTTGTTTGCAGGACTGAGCACCGGGTAGTCCACCTCCTTTTCTTATTCTTTTTCTCTTACATCTTCATCGTCATATCAAATATCTTCAAATGCCTAACCCTTTGTAAGATACACATCTTTTAATAATACTAAGCAACAAAAATAGTTAGTAACTGCTTTGTATTAACTCTGACCGGAAAAAAGTACCTACCGTCCTGTACTGACGCAACAACTGTTACAGCCGTGAAAAGCAATAAAATAATGACCATGGCGGTAGGTTAAATCCAGAACCTCAATAAATTTGACATGTTCTGAAACACCACAGTCATTTCACCAAATAATGGCTGCTTCGCTCATGATAAATACTTCCTAATCATACATCTACTTCCTCTCACCAGGTCATCGGACCTAAATTAAGCGCAAGACCCCCATTATTATCGTGTTACTCATTTCGTAAATGTCAGACCTTTCGCTCCAGGCACTTCGCTATGGCCGAAGCATGCACATCTGCAGTGTGCATGACACATTTTTTTTTTTGGAGACGAGGAAGCGCACAGCGGAAGTTCTGGGCAAAAAGGATGTGGTCGTGGATATAAACATTTCGCCGAGAAATAGATATTTAATGTGTGTGATAAGTCGACCAATGTCTCGTTCATTAATAGATTTGTGTAGCAGAGGAGAAACGTTAATGATAGCAAAGTTATTTTGAATAAAAATGCACTGTTAAAAATGTTTTTGACTACCAAGCAAACGTATAGATATATATAACAGTATAAAGACCGAGAATTTATTATACCGCAGAAACGAGGCGGGTGACTTTGGCAGGGAAGAATTTTTGTTTGGGTGTGGCTAAACTGAGGAACTACACAACAACTTAAGTGCTTTGCTCATTTCGAAAATTGAATTTTTAAATAGTGACCCTTAGCGAGTCCCAGCGCCTGTGCCTACACTGCACGTACATGATTGTATTTATGTGGACTGGGGATGTGCGCGCTTCTGTTGGTACGCACTTGCAAAAGGGAGGTGGGGGTAGCGATCTGTGTCTTATCATGGACCCTATAGCTACTTATAACCGTATGTATTATCATGGGCTCTATAACTAGTTATAACTAGGCAAAGGGAGGTGGGGGCAGCGATCAGTGTGTCTTATCACGGACCCTATAGCTAGTTATAACTAGGCAAAGGGAGGTGGGGGCAGCGATCACTGTGTCTTATCATGGACCATATAACTAGTTATAACTATCAGCATCTCAAACTAGACATTTCTGAGCTGTGTTAACCGACTAGAGAAATTGACGGGTCACCTGAAATCCTTTAAGCTAATATTGACAATTCGATGAAAGTTCTCCATATAAGGTACTACAAGTGACACATTTTTCTTCTCGTAAACACAATCAGCTAAAGTTGCCTTATTATCACTGTTATCATTGTTACCGGAAATATTTGGTGACTACAGGTTTCTGTATAGTACCATGCTGAAATTAGTTTCTTCACAATATATATATATATACTACACTACACTATAACAAGAACAGCGACTTTACTTAACTCGCTAGAACACGCCTATAGCTTATAATGATAGCGTTTTATCTCTTGCCTTTATATGTAAATGTATTTGCTAGATTTATACCAGGATACCAACTTTAAGCGAAGAGAATAGGCAAAGCAAAAGGCATCCCTTTTAACTGAGGTTTGCTTGCAGTCTCATCTTGTGACATCTTGTAACAGTCGTAACTAAATTATTTGTTGCAACTGTGCTCTAGGATCAAGTACTGAGTCCAGAAAGGCTGTGCTAATTTTCAAGTTAGGGCTGTCCTCAGCTTTCACATTGGGTTTCAGCAGAAAATAAATAGGAAAACGCGAGGATCGGTACGTCGTTCTGTTACTTCCTATTAATCTTTAAAAGATTGGGAAACAGGAAATATCGTTAAGGAATTGAAACTGTTTTAAATTCACACCCCCCCCAGCTGTTTGCTTTTAACTTCCTGGTTTGGGTGGCATGATAAGAGCAGATGATAAGAACAGTTTGCAGACCCGTTCATTCTGCATAATTTACGTGTATCTTTACGTACAGACAAGAGGTATGACTGTTTTCGCAACCCAGTTTTGCACGTTATAGTTTCCTCTACTGAAAAGGCGCCGCCATGTCTACAGACGCATGTGAAACAGCTCCTTCATGTTTTTTACGTTACACGGTAGTTATGGAAACATCAATGCACAGGTGTGAATGGGTGTTTATTTATCTTTGGATGTAGAGTACAATACTATTTTTCTTCCACTGAATAATTTTAAACGCGTTACATCGTATATAATAGAAATCAGAATATGCGTTCAATGGATATCATTTTAACACTTCACATAACACATCATTAAAGTTACGATTTACTCAGAAAATAACAATCTGTCCATGGGTGGGGGGGGGGGAGAAGAATATACGGACGCGGACAGCTGTACAGATGGACACTCTGTCTTATTAGAAAACCTGCATCTCGAAGCTATTGGAATAATAACTGGGGCGATTAAGGGGACAAGCCATAGGAAGCTGTATGATGAATCAAGCATGACCAGTTTGTCAGAGAGAAGGAAAAAACATAGGTTGATCTTATTTTTTAAAATAGTAAATGGCTTATGTCCTACCTATTTGTTTAGTCTACTTCCTCCGCTAACTTCCTCACTAAATCCTTACCACAGACGCAGACCCTATGAAAGACAGAATCCTTCTTTCCATCAACTACATCTGACTGGAATGCTTTACCTGACACCTTTAAAACGACAACTTCCTTGTCTAACTTTAAGAGACTGTTAAACCAGAACGACCCTTGTGTTCCTTCCTATTACTACTATGGAGATCGGAAAGAACAAGTCTCACATTGTAGACTTAGACTAGGCATGAGTAATCTCAATAAGGATCTCTGCGCGCGTCACCTGTCCAATAATTCAACTTGCGCCTGTGGCTACCTATCAGAAGATGTCGAACACTTCTTTCTCCACTGTCCAAATTATAATAACCTTAGAATAAACACAATCTTTGCTATAGACCTCCCCCACCAATTCCAGTTAGATGCCAACCTCTTGCTCTTCGGCCATCCCTCGCTCTCACACAACGGAAATCATTTTATGGTTACTGCAGTTCATAAATTTATAAAAGTTTCTAAACGATTTAATCAATAATTTGTGCATGGTCTCGGGTGCCCATAGAGCTCCCTTCTCTCTTTCCTCTCTTCTTCTTCTTTCCTTTCCCTCCTCTTCCTTTAACATTAAATTAAAATTGTACAGTTTCTTTATAGCCTTGCACATCACTTTCAATAGCGACTTACAGCATGCACACATACAAACCACTCAGGACTCTCTCCCCCTATCTTACCTACAATGGGAATGTACCTAGTATGGTGTTGCAACTACTATTTAATGTATTGTCTCCACAATCATTGTGTCCCGCCGTCAATGTGTAATTTTTTGTCCCTGGTGCCCGAGTATAAGATATTTTTCTTTTGTGGCACCAGTCTTGTTGACAGAATGTGGTTGGCGGTTTCAGAAACAAACAAACAATTAAAAAATACATACAATACGTGACAATAAAGGACTGCATGCTGGTATGTTGTCCTTATTTATTTGTACTTTTCTGCAGTTATATGCTGCATAGTCCGAGTTGAAAATCAGTTGGCGGTTTCTGCAAAAAGTCTGTTTTTCTATTAACTAAACTGTCAAATACAGGAAATAATAACTAACACATGGGATTAAAACACATGCAATTTGATCATTCCACTTCTCCTATCATTCGTAAAATTTAATACTTCAAGCTTAACACGTGCAGGAATATGGACGACTGCGAGAAGCTTATGCTTCCATATCCCCAAAGCTGGTGTCTGAAGCATCGGGTCTGACATGATTGGAGCCGGCTGGCTGTCTGTGGTTATTAATCGAGTCCATACGAGGGTAAAGTGGCTGGACTCCCCATTCATATCCAGGGAGATGCGATCGTTCACTTTAACACTGCAATAAGAGTGTTCTGGCTTCTCCTGATTAATTGCTTCTTACACAGCTGAGCATAAACAACAACCCAAGAAGTGTAGACAATATGCAAGTATAAACATAATTATAAATAGTTTTGTTCATAGTTTTTCAAATGCTGCAACTAGAGATACTTGTTGATTTCAAAACCGCTGCTTCTTTTCCATGCACACCACCCTAAACATTAAAAAACTGAAGGAAATGTAAAAATAAATAAATATTCATGGCCATGTTTGGAGAACATGAAGGAACTCGTGTTCGTCAGGTTACGAAAATCCTTTAGGTGCATCCGAAAGTTATACTTCTGGAATAGTCGGGTTCGCAAGTGGATGCCGCGTGGAGACAGACACTTTTCTGCCCTTGAGACCTTTGGATGTGTTCACAGCAGTTGCGCTTTCGCCTGAGTATAAGGTACAGCCTATTTGAAACCTAACAATAACATTTCTTACCTTGCTAACATAAATACTAGTAATAAATGATAAAGAGATGCGTGTTTATAACTTGCTGCTTCCACGCCAATCAGTCTTTGTTCACGGAGCCACAGGAATCAGATACCCCCAGAAGTGCACTGGACGCGTATGCAACAGGGAAGCATTACCTTTTTTACTCCTCCTGCTGCAGACAAGGGACAGAATGATGACTAATATGACGTTCTCTCCCACAACGCCCACAGCCACCCCAGCTACTGGAAATTGGTAGCTGGCAGCACATCCATTATGTCCCGAAGTCAGCTTCTCGAAGTGAACTTCGCACAAGGTTTTTATCGGAACTTCGGTAGATTAGAACGCGGCATTTTTCTGATAAAACTCGACGTAAAAATAGTATTTTCAGTTGGCCCGACTGTTACTTTCTTTGCTACATTAAAGTTCTTGTAACACATTTGAATAATTGTGTTTTTCAAATCACTTTTATCGTCTTACCTTTTCCACATCCAGGCTTCTGACCACCGTGAGGGTAACTGGTTCTTTCTGAAGAGATTTAAAATCAGAAATCAGTGTTGTTTCTTTTGTTCTTGTTGTTATCGTCGCCGTATTCATCGTTCTAAATGTACAGCTCCCCCAAAATGTTGCAAGGCAGTTTATGACAACTTGATGGCTACTTTTTAAAAATCTGAAAGAGCTGATCCAAACAGACAGAGCTGGAATTGTCGGTTCTTAACAAAAATTATTGCCAGTCTTTTCCAAAGACTTACTTTTTCTCTGTCTGTAGACAATAAAAGCAGCAATGAAGATCAAACAAATCACAACAACTCCCGACACGCTCCCTCCAATGGCCGCCACAGGGACTCATGTGATTCCGTGGACTGTGTTAATTGGTAAGTGCTTTCAGATAATTCCTTGATGCCAATGGTGTGATCTGTTTTTGTGTTGGTAGTATTCCGCACACTTGGCAATGCTGTTTGATGTGAGTAATCTTGTTATATGTATATAAACTTAGATATTAATTTAGTTATCATGTTTTATTCTCGCAGAAAAATATTACCGCTCAGCTGGGAAGCGCGGCACTATGGCACTATACGGAGGAGGGAATGAGATGAGGGAGAAATAGAAAGAAAGAGAGAAAAAGAAACAGAAAAAGAGAGAAATTACTCAGGGCATTTATGTGAATATTTGACAAGCTACATCGAGTGTCTTTTAGGAAATTAAATATATTTTACGATAAAACGAGAACACGTGTGTGGTGATTGCGTTGACAAGATTTTGACGATAACGATAAAATCACTCAGCAGCCAGTGACAACATGACTGCTGCAATCAAACTAAAAACATAAAATGTAGACTGTTTCAGACTGCTGTTGTTTCCATTAGGACGTTGTGCTTGATCTTGGCAATGTCCTTTGTCAGCGCCTGCCGGAGAGAGAAAAAGGCTTATATATTTAATAGACAATGGCACAAACTCGGTTGTATGGGTGTGGGCAGAAAGAGATTTATACAAACTGCGATTCATCTCTTTCACGCACTGTCCGGTGACTCAAAATCAACGAGTACACCATAACCTAACGTTACGTGACAAAAAACCTAAAAGGAGTAAAAAGGAAATGAGATAAAGAGAAAGAATGAAGGACGAAAGCAGTAGAATTACTGACAGCGGGAGATGCAGAATTAGTAACGATGTGCAAGATATTGGAAGGTTGTCTTGTGTTGCGCAACCAAGAAAGGGAAAACTACTTACAGTTAAGTATCACAGAGCGTTTTGTAGTGTGTTGGTAAAGACTTTCGTCAGTGTCCCACCGAGCACGGCACGTGCAAGACAAGTTGAAAATGTCTGTAACTGATGGACAGCTGACGTTGACAAAGCTGTATATTTCGTCAGATGTCGCCTCAGCGGTCACTTGATAAGGGGACAAGTCAGCCCTTGATGCGCCAGTTTCACTCGAGCAGGACAAGTTCACAGCGGACACTGCAGGTCTGCCACCCATTGCCTTACAAACAATGATGATCCTCCCTTCGCTACAGTTTCTCGTCATGATGGGAGGAGATGCTGGGGGGTCTATAACCATAAGCAAATATGACGTAATACGGGTTGTTATCGCTGTCAGGGATAAGAAAAATAGAGGTATGTAATATTACCCGACACCCCTTCCACTTGAAGAAAATGCATCCATCACTTTACCGTCGAATATGTGACATTATTCACTGACTACGGTACACGGTTAGAAACTTTTTGTGTAGAGATGTCTCCAAACATTCAACACATTCTGCACAAAATGTTTCCAGCCTAAGAAAATCCAAGCTCACACACACACACCACACCACACCACCTCACCCCACACCACCTCACCCCACCCCACACCACCCCACACCACACCACACACACACACACACACACACACACACACACACACACACCACCACCACCACCACCACCACCACACAGCATCACCACCCACCACACCACCACACACACCACACACCACCATACACAAGCGCACACACCACTCACACCACCCACCATAACACACACACACACACCACAACACACAAATGTGCACACACACCACCACCACACACAACACAACACACACCACACCGCACGCACGCACGCACACCACACACACACACACCACCATCACCACACAGATACACACATACACACACCACACACACACACACACACAGAAATTACGATGCACACTTACGCTGAAAAGACAGGCTGTAGTTCCCACTGACAAAAGTTGGCCTGCCGACGTGGTACCTGTTGGAGACTCTACACGCGATTGTCTTTCCGTAATCTTTGACCTTTGGCCTCAGTGTGCAAAAGTTTGCTTCAGATCTCTCGCAAAGAATCTCACCGCCCCACTGGTACGTAGGTTCGGGATGAACACCCAACGCTTTGCAAGTCAGGTTCAGGAACTGATATCCATTAGTGGAGAATGAAGGAGGACCAGATATGAGGACTTGTTCAGGACCATCTGCAGAAATTATAGTTTTTGTTTAGTCAGAACCCTAGCTATTCCTTCGCCATACTTCGGCGTCTCTTCCTGTGTGCCTGCCCGCCTGCCCGCCTGCCTGTGGGATTCCACACAAGTAGCGTCGTTTAATCAAACATTATCATGCACTACACATGCTATTTCACATTTTGTTTAAATGTGAGGGCGCAACACTTACACACATAAATTGTACATAAAAAATTTGTACAAAAAAGCCATCGTCTTTTCCCCTACTGAAATTTGACATTAGTAAATAGCGATCTAGAAAAAGGCAAACTTACAAGCAACCTGTAGCGTGTAGTCCACTGTCCTAAAATGCCCAATCCATCTCATCGTGCACCTGAACACCGTACCGTTATCACGACGGGAAACATTAACCTTTTTTAAAAGCTCAGACCGGCCATGAGAACTCCATTCCAAGGAGAAGTCAGATGGACGCTGAGCGTCTGGGGGGATGCAACTGCATTCGAGCGTCTCGTGTTCCACCACAAAGTCTTGGCAGTTTGTGCGTAGGCCAGGTGGCGGGACTGAGATGAAAAGTAAAACAAATTAGTGTTAAACTCTAATTGCCTAATGTGCTTAAACTGTCGCTGAAACGCTTTCTGGCAGGACAGAGACCAGCATTCCAAGGACAAAGATCACAAATATGTCTTTTTTGTCCGGCCTTCAAACAGTTATAGTTATTATCTTAGCCACAGTCATTTGGAGACATGTTTCAAAATATTGCACACAATGAGAGTTAAACGATTATGTCTCAGTGCTCAACGAAATCATTATGGACTCGGTTTTCATCCTTCCATCCCTTTTCCTTTTGCGACTTTTTCTTTTCTTTTATTTTTCCGGACATACAATAGCTTATTTTCCTTTGTTCCTTCGTTTGTTCTTTCGTTCCTCCCTTCTTGCTTTCCTGCTTTCCTTCTTTTTTCCTTTCTTTCTTTGTGTGTGAATACGATTATAATCTTTACTCAT
Organism: Lanistes nyassanus; assembly: GCA_004794575.1. NCBI lineage: Eukaryota > Metazoa > Mollusca > Gastropoda > Architaenioglossa > Ampullariidae > Lanistes > Lanistes nyassanus. The sequence continues at coordinate 35,774 of SMGT01001575.1, read as the reverse complement.
TTGTTTCTTTCATAAAATATTTGAACCTATTGTCATGAGAAGTACACTATTTATTTGTTTTCATCTCTTCTTTTTTACCCTCTGATTTAGATTAAGCATAGTCTTAATGCGAAAGCATACATTTTAAGATTAAGATCGGGTTAAGGACTTTCTACATTTTCATGCCTTCCTGTGTACGTCAGCGCAGTGAGTAAATTATGTATTTCCCACAAAATGCTAAGACTTCACAAGTGTTATCAAGGGAAAAAACTACAATGGGTTCGTGGGTTAGAAATTTGTCATGCCCAGGTATTTTTCTCTGGATAAAGCATTTGTTTGCAGGACTGAGCACCGGGTAGTCCACCTTCTTTTCTTCTTCTTTTGCTCTTACATCTTCATCGTCATATCAAATACCTTCAAATACCTAACCCTTTGTAAGATACACATCTTTTAATAATACTAAGCAACAAAAATAGTTAGTAACTGCTCTGTATTAACTCTGACCAGAAAAAAGTACCTACCGTCCTGTACTGACGCAACAACTGTCACAGCCGTGAAAAGCAATACAATTGTGTCCATGGCGGTAGGTTAAATCCAGAACCTCAATACGTGTGACATGTTCTGGCACACCACAGTCATTTCACCAATAATGGCTGCTTCGCACATGATAAATACTTCCTGCTTGTACATCTATTTTGTTTCACCTGCAGATTGGAGCAAGACCCCCATTATTATCGTGTTACTCATTTCGTAAATGTCAGACCTTTCGCTCCAGGCACTTCGCTATGGCCGAAGCATGCACATCTGCAGTGTGTACGACACTTTTTTTTTTTTTTTTGGAGACGAGGAAGCGCACAGCGGACGTTCTGGGCAAAAAGAATGTGATCGTGGATATAAACATTTCGCCGAGAAATAGATATTTAATATGTGTGATAAGTCGACCAATGTCTGGTTCATTAATAGATTTGTGTAGCAGAGGAGAAACGTTAATGATAGCGAAGTTGTTTTGCATAAAAATACACTGTTAAAATTGTTTTTGACTACCATACAAATGTATATATATAACAGTATAAAGACCGAGAATTTTATTATACCGCAGAAACGTGGCGGGTGACTTTGGCAGGAAAGAATTTTTGTTTGGGTGTGGCTAAACTGAGGAACTACACAACGTATTAAAGTCTTAAGCGCTTTGCCCATTTCGAAAATTGAAATTTCAAATAGGTGACTCTTAGCGAGTCCCAGCGTTGTTCGTACACTGCACGTACATGATTGTATGTATTTGGACTGGGGATGTGCGCGCTTCTGTTGGTGCGCACTTGCAAAAGGGAG
>SMGT01001575.1:11256-22199 GCA_004794575.1 Lanistes nyassanus | reverse complement strand
AACAACTGAACTGGTTATAAACGTTGGCTAGACATCACGGGGTTGCGGGAGGGGGGGGATCAGGCGGCGCAAAGGTTAGTGCTTGGCATCTAAAGATCGAAACTTGAACAGTATAAAATGAGGTCAGACCTCGTTTTCTGCATACGTGTTCTAACTGTTCAAGCCATTTTTTTCTCTCAGGACTGTTGCTGACGCGACACGACGAGCTTTTAACAATGCGACATGTAGACTGTGTGTAGTCGCATACATAAAGCCAGCGAAAACAGCCGACGTACGACATTGGCGGAACGCGACGCGTCGTGACGAACTAAAGGCCACGCGGTCCAGTTGACTCTCACAAAAGACAGATACGAGATATTCCGAAAGCGTACGTGTGTCTTCCTGCTTTAAGCTCTGCCAGCACGTGGGGTATCGTCTGTCCCGCGCAAGAATCCCGTCGGTTCAATAGTTTTGTTCAAGTGATTTAAGGACCTCATGCTCAAATCTAGACCACTGCGTCATGGCGTGCGCTTTGTCATAGGAAAACACTTTGACCAACGCGCATGCGCCAATTCTTCTTGTCGACAATTTAATATTGTGTTCCTGGTTCACACTGTTTAATTATTGCCTGCGCCTGCGCAGTTTTATTCCGATAACAATAGCATTAATCATTACAACGGTCTTGTTGTTCCCCGTGCATGCGCACTTAACTGCAAACTAAACGCTCTAAAGCAATTTAGCCCTACAGGTTCCTTAATTGCAGACCTAAAAGTGACGGTTGTTTATCCTGATAAATAACACATTCCACCACCAAACCAGACCAGACCAGATTCCGCGAGACTAAAGAGAGCCATACCGATAGAATTACAAACAAAGAAAGCCATATGTTCACAATATCATCTAAGTCTTCTGTGGGAGTAAACAATTGAATAGGCTTGAACTGCATGAAGGTTGATGGACTTTTATATTAAACGTAAATATTTTCGCTCACGTCATTCGAAAAGAGAAAGAAACTACCTGCTTTCGTACCTGATCGGATAACCTTAAACAAACACCCAGAGAAGATGGCGACTGCTACAACTGCAAGAATACTCAGACATCCAACAAGAATTGCCAAAGGGAAATCAATTTTTCTGTCTTCTTCTGAAAGTAAGAAAGAAAATAAATATTTAAAAATGTTATATCTCTGTCTGTCTGTCTGTCTGTCTGTCTGTCTGTCTGTCTGTCTGTCTGTCTGTCTGTCTGTCTGTCTTTGACAGCCAAACCAGGATATATATGTATATATTGAACATGAAAAGAACCGCAAACTGAGGGATTTTTTATTTGAAAATTTTCCTTTCACTCAAACGGGTTTGAATCGATTACTTTTCGAGAAGAAAAGTCTTTACACAATTTGTGTTTATCTACTGTGCTGAGAAAGAGTTCAGAATGTCCCAAACGTTTGAATTCAAAGTCAGTGGCGAGTGTGTCCCTCATTGGCGTCAACAACGGTCTGGCACCTGGCGGGCACGGATCTCACCATACGGTTCACCACCACCATAGGCATGTTTCCGCAGATCTGCCTGAGGGCCTGCTCCAGCTGGCGAGCTGTTGTCGGTTTTGGATGGACAGCGTTCAGCTCTCTCTGCAAGTGGTCCCATGATGCTGGATTGGGTTTGAGGTCTGGGCTCATGGAGGGCCAAGGAATCACCTGAACGTTGTTCTGCTGCAGGAAGACTGTGGTGAGCCTTGCCGTGTGTGGGCGGACATTGTCATGCTGATCGGTGAGGTTGCCGTCTGCTGGATGCATGGCCCGACGTGAGGCCTCAGCACCTTTTCCACATAGCCATGTGCTGACACGCCGTTTCTTCGTCCAGGGCCGATGTTCTGAAAGACGACGGGGCCCACAAGTCGGTTGAGGCCAACTCCACCCCAAATCATGATGCCGGGGTCGTGCTGCAGGATCTTGTTGCTAGCGTACCTCTCGTCCCCCCTCCATACTCTGATGAAAAGCGGCTTTCATCAGAGAAGAGAATGTCTCGCCATCGCCGCCATGTCCAATTCAGGTGCTGGGCCCACCGCATTCTCTGCTGCCGATGTCGTGCAGTCAGCGTTGACGGCTGTGCAGGACAGCGGCAGTATAGCTCAGACAACCGGCGACGAACAGAATTCAAAGTCAGAGACGCACTGAAGACCCAGCGACGCCTTCGACAATGATTCGCAGAAGTTCCACCTGGTTCTCGTGTGGATTTCCGGGAACGATAAGCAATGTAGTACAGAGTTCGGTTTCATACCCTTGGAGTGTCCGTGACCAACCGTCACAGGATAAACTCCTCGCTCCTCGTAGATCCTTGATCTAGAGGAACGTCCAATCACAACTAGTGGAAATGTTCTCTTCGTCTGCTCGCAGTCGACTACTACCTCTACACATCGATGGCCTAACATCGTTCTTGTCTCTTTCAGAAAAAAACGAGAAAGTTGACAAAAAGTCTCCCCGTGGAAGTGCACAATAACTTCCCACGACGAGAAACAAGCGGATACAGTTATACCACAAATTGTTTGATAATTTGCTATACGGGGCTAGCCCGCAGCGAGGAACGTATAGCAACGGTTGACTGTTACAACTTCACTAAACTAGTAATACGTCTGACCTTCTCGCTGCCTACAACTAGACACATGAAAAGCGTTAAAACCTCCCCAAAATCCTTTTATTTCCATGTGAACCCCACTTTCCGTCTTCCCATTGGCTGGAGAAAACCGAATCTTACGTGTTTTGATCATGAAAAATGACGTATCTTACTACTGTCTCTATGTACTTTCTCTGCGTCACTAACGTTGTCAAATTTCTTGAATGAAAGGTTACAATAATGTGTGAACATACAGTAAAACAACAAGGTTCTTAACAATAGCGCTGGAAAAACTGTCCACAACATGACACTGACAGGTGTTCTGTCTGGGAGTGTACGAGTATCAGTGTTGCTAATGGATGGTGCCCTCTGTTTCCAAAACAAAGTTCTAGTCTTGTTCCTTTTGTTTACACCGCACGAGCGAAACCCACTGTCCGGCTTTAGAGCGCCATAAGGGACTACGCTCAAAATGCATAAAATTTGACTACTCCTTGATCGTGTGTCAGTTTGGGTTTCTTTTGCTTTGAGTATATATATATATATGAAAACACATATAAGGCATCATTTCCTCAACATCTACATTGTCTGTTAAAAGAAATGCTATCATATCACTTATCATATATGACAAACCTATCTGTTGAATGAGTCTTTAAAACTGATTTTGTGAAACAAGGAAATTGAACTGGGTAAACCTTTATAAAGTGGACTACTTGTAGAGTTGGTTGTAAAGAGAAAGTCATTAGACAAAAAACAACTGACGTACCTTTGAATGAGTAAAGTTCGAATGAGTAAGTAGCGGTGACAACGTAAGGGTACATGTCTTCCTGTGGCGCCCACACACCGCGGCACGTGCAGACAACGACCTGGGGCTGTACCAGTGGGAAAGCCAGAGAAGAAGAGACTAGATTTTGCTGATCTGACGCAGGTGGCACGATGAAATATGTGGAATTCGCTGTGCTGTTACAAGAGAGGTGGACCTTCGAGACCATTGGCTTTCCACCTGTGACTGTGCAGGTAACTATGTCCTCAATCGTGTCGTTGTGGTTCCCTCTGTTAGTCATTTGCGGGGGAAGATCTGGTGGATCTACAGTAAGTTGGTAATAAAGGAGTTAGAAAAAGTACGCGATAAAAACTGGCATCAAAGGAATTATGAAATCAGCAAGGATAAGTTAACGTGGAGCATATTGACATTTCATAAACACGTATTTCACCTTAGAATAAGAAAAACTTAAAGCGCGAAACACAGAATACCCTACAGTACAGAAATCGTCTTTTTTTAAAAATCCATTCAATTGCATTTGTGGTTCTTGAAATTTATGTCCAACTTTCGTCTCTTTATATCACCATTTCGCTCTCCCTTCCCTCGCCCCTCCACAGTTCTTCCACCACCCAACGAAGAACCCCCTCCCCCCTGCACTTTCCCGTCTCACATCTGTCACGTCTTCCATCCTCTGTGTAGTCATTACTTTCCTTTTCTCTCCTATTCAACGACAGTGCATAGATGGTTGCTGTCAGTCAGTCAGTCAGTCAGTCAGTCAGTCAGTCAGTCAGTCAGTCAGTCAGTCAGTCAGTCAGTCAGAGTCAGAGCCAGAGAGTCAGTCAGTCAGACAGACAGACAGACAGACAGACAGACAGACAGACAGACAGACAGACAGACAGACAGACAGACAGACAGACAGACAGACAGACAGACAGACAGACAGACAATTACGTACACTGTTGATGAAGAATGAAGAAGGTAGTTGCTGAGGTCGGTTTGTTTGTGAAGATTTTACTGACGGCTGTACATGAAATGTTTTGTCCGTCGTCCTTTCCTTTCCGCGGTGTAAACGCACACAACTCGGCTGGGCTGGGTGTGTCACATTTTACGTTTCCCCAAAATAAGTTAGGCTCTGGATAAGTGTTTGTCGCCTCGCACCTCAAGGTGATAGACTGAGAACCGTTGGTGATGAAAGATGAAGGTCCCGAGGTTGTCACGTTGTCTGGGCCATCTGAACATACACCACGAAATGGAGTTCACACCTTTTGTATTGTTATTATTTTGACAAATGTTATATTATTGTTGAAAGCAAACTATTGTCATCAATATTTAAACTATTATTATGTAATTTCTGCTCCATTTTACCATTAAAAAACAGGAATCAAACTAATATAATAGATAAACAACCTACACGTGCAGAAAACTAACTAGAACTCACAAGCAACACGTAAGGTATAGTTCACAGCCGTTTTCCGTCCGTCCCAGGCCATCTCACACGTATAGACCGTTCCGTTGTCATGGCGATTGACACTTTTCTTTGAAAGTGTTGCTGACCTCTCAGGCTGGTTTCCCCAGAACAACGAAACAGTTTCGGGAGAAAAACCCAAGGGGAGCATCGCATTCACAGGACAGTGATCCTCCTTCAGCAACAATATCTGGGCAGCTTATGGAGGGAGTAATTGTTGACTCTTTAAAAAGATATGAACGAATCTGCTTACAACATGATGTATTGCAAGAGTTACATAGGAGTTGTTTGTACTGTATGTTATATACCACGAAAAAATAGGCGACATTTACATTTAATGAAAATGAGAGGAATTTCCGATCACAATTTGGGATTGCTGAATGCCGTTTGCTCTATTCTTTTATTTTATGAAATCATTATGGTGAGGAGAATTGATAAACGAATCTTTTTGTAACATGCAATTTAGCAATGTGTACATAGGAGTTGTATGTATTGTATATTACATACTCAGGAAATCTTAATAAACGTGCAACATTTACAAATAATGAAAAGAACAGGAATTTTCGATCACAAATGGGAAAAGCTACGTGTTGTTTTTGTGTCAAAACCCAAAGTTGAAACTAAGGTATTGATGCTAAAACAATAGCCAGCTTTATTCCCGCCCAGCAAATGCAAATCGTTTGATGCTGGAAGCGATCTATATCTGAAGATCCTAAAAGGCCACTTAAAAAAACTGAAGTATTATTCACTTTTCTATTTTCTTTTATTTTAGGAATGCATTTCCTTAATATATCAGGTTAATATTAGATTTAGCATAAGAAAGAAATTAAATGCGCAAACTTACCAGACCAGATTTTCGAGATAAAATTGCAGATTAGAATGACTTGAAAACAGAAACCATGATTTTCGTTATCTGTAATTTTCATCCAATACCACATGATAAATGTGTGTCGTCGTGTAATAACACCATTAATTAGAACGGTACAGATCTGCACACTTCTGCTGCTGAATGCTCAATGCGGGATCGGAGTTGCGGATCGAAAATCTTTTTGAAAATAGGCTCTTCAGCTTTGTAAAATGTTTCCTGTTTACTCCCACCTTCGTGAAATCCAGCATAGCAGTCTATGGTAGATTGACCATCAAAATATTTCCGTTTAATTTTTGGAGTACAGACAACAGCTTTGCGGACGACACTGATGGTCTGCTTATAATGATGAAGAGCCTGCCGACATGTTAAACCTTTCGACAAAATCATCAACGCCCTAAGACGCGAAGATCAATGATGAAAAGACCAAAGAGATGACCAACGCCACCATTAGCATCGGCAATGACATCAGAATCAAGACCCACATGGTGCAATAAGTCTACAGCTTAAAGTACCTTAAATCCATTGTCACTAATAAAGGCTTAAAGACGAATGTTGTTGCCAGAAAAGCAGAGATAACTGCAGCATATTTTGCGGAAAAACTTACTTATTGAAATGTTTCTGAAATGACCATGTCGCCCTTTGTTTTTAAGTTTAGACTGATGTGTGTATTTGTCATCTCCATAATTATTTCTCTAGTCTTTCGAGCATGAACCTTGACAGCCGATCTGCATATAAGGATTAAAGCCGTAGAGATGAGATGTTTCAGAAAAATCCTTTATTCTTTCAAAAATACAACATTATCAGTTAGGCAGTATAGCACATGTACAGCAAGACCTCGGACCATATATAGACCTGACGACCACGGTGGAAAAATGTAGCATTGTCCGTCTTGATGCCACAGCACCACACCGAGACATTCACCACTGCTTTCCACGGACCCTTGTTCTTTGGCCATCAAAGTCTTATTCATCGACGGGGGTGAATCAGTGTGGCGGGCTCAATAACTATATACAAAAGGGCCATAACTCCACTCAATAACTATATACAAAAGGGCCATAACTCCACTCAATAACTATATACAAAAGGGCCATAACTCCACTCAATAACTATATACAAAAGGGCCATAACTCCAAACCATGCATCGTCCACTAGGGTCACCAAGCATGCAGTTGCCCACCACAGCCACACGTGCAGATTGGAAAAGGTCAGCAGTAGACATTTAACTCTGTTATATAAACTCCAGTGGAGAGACATAGAGAGATATATAGATAGAGAGAGGGGGGAAAGACACAGAAGGATGAAGTTTGATAGTCTGAGGGACGCGGAGATTTACTAAGAGAATATTCTGCTGGAGGTTCTGGAATATAAAGCCCCTTTCCACGTGGAACTGATCTCAATGCAGACGGAATGTTTGGGTCATTTGTGTGGTTGCTTGGCTCTCTCCACACCATGGGGACTGCAAACGGCATTGATGGAGTTTTGCCATTCAACCACTGTGAAAGCTGTGTTATACATGTAGCACAACATATGTGCGGGGCCCACGGCTTGTCTTGGTCACCAATCTTGCATCCGAAGTAAAGATGATATGCCTTCTTCACTTGATATGCCTTTTTCTGGTTGGGAAATGTCACTTCCCCACAAAATTTGTCCACAGTACTAGCGCACTTTCGATGCATTAGTGTTCTGTATTGTAACTGAATGGATAAAATAATAACAGTTTTAACTGTATCGCACAAAGTCTGAAATATTTTAAATGCTCAACCTTTCCGACTGGGCTTTTATATAGTACTCTGCTCTGCTGGCGTCAGCTTACTTCAGCAGCCGCCTGGCAGTAGTACTGCATTGCATCAGAAAATGGTGAAATCAACTCTGGATGTTGTGTGGATGATGGTATTCTGCAATACGATGCAATATTACATCATTCTAGGCTTATTTAGGATGTTGTTACAATTCTACTGGAGATATTTAAACGGTGAAACATAGGAAATGAATTATATGAAATAAACAAAACGAGAGCTAACTTTTATGGTCATATTCGTGTTCAGCACACCAAGATACTACAGATTAGGACCTTTTTAAGTCAGTAACGATTTCAGTGTTGACCAGTGTAACGATCACCATTAAAAACTAATACCGCCACCAGTACCACCACCGGTATTACCAAAACAACAACAGCAGCCACAACAAAATCGCAAACGTTTTCGCTACTTCCCCATTTGATATAGCTTTGCCCTACCCCCTCCCAGTGGTCACCTTTGACAATATTGCAGTACTTTTACTCCTGCCCCACTTTGCACTACTTCCAAGACGACGTTTCTGTCATACAGAACGGCCCCAACTGTGTTTATTATAAACCTGTTGTTTTTGCTTGCCTACAAAGGGAGATAGTGCTTTGGGAAACCTGCTTTGCAAAACTTTTCCTAGTTACTGCCCTTGGGACGGCTGAAGGGGACGGGTCACATGGTTTCGGCGGGCCATGCTTATGTCAACAAAGGTGACAAGCGAACAGAAGATCTGCAGTAGAGGAAAAGATACCTGTCTTGTCAATTTACATTACCGAGGGAAACATTATTCAAGGCAGGTTTCCAAAATTTGCTTTTTTGGCTGCTGCAAGTGATGTGATAGGTGAAAACATATCAATTAACTTTTTTCTTCTCTATACGCGTACCCCTATACTGGAGCGGCTAATCATAAAGGGGCCCATCCTCGGTTATTGATTTTCTTTCACTGTGAAACACTGCTAAAGTTTAGTTTCTCATGGGTAAAGTTCTGTGTTGTCCTTAATTTCTCCACGTTGAAAAGGAAGCACTCTGTAATAGGTTTTTTTACTGTCATAGATTAAGATGATCAAGACTAGAACGCATGTATGTTCTTCAGGTTTTTCGATTTCCACGATCTACTTTTTCTATCCCAAAATAAGAAGATGTACGGATGAACGGACGGAAAGTTGAACAGACATACATAACATGTTAAATTATATATGCAATCTGGCTTGATGTGCGTGCGTGCGTGCGTGCTTACGCCCCTTTATGGGAGTATGCTTGTATCACAAACACAGATCATAAATAAGCACATGATACGCGTGGTTTTTAGTACAACAACAATACGTTCCAAGTATAGTTATATCTTTTGAATTTCTCTGTCCTATTTAACAAACAACGATACCATTTACCAGTTACCACTTAGAAAGTATGGGAGAGTCGTTATGTAACTTCCGACTCTACGAAATTAACATTAAAGGTTTCCACAATGCGCATTCACTGACTAGCAATAAATGAGGCGAGGAGAAACACTTGTTTTTAAACAAGACTACAGTAAAAATTCCTCCTGTGCAAACCGCTTCTTGCACACACAATATGCGGTATTATTCTTTTCAACATGTTTAATAGTGTCTTTCCTTCCCCCCGTCAGGAGAATGATCAAACTCAATATATATCTCCAACATAGGTGCTGGCAGCGCTCAAACATAGCCGTATGCAGACGTATGTGCCCAAGGGAGCTTACCGTACCCAAACACGTAGCAATTAATTAATTAATTATAATTTGCACCTTGAGGATTTCATGTATTTGTCCTATGTTGTGTTCGTCTTTGAATCCTAGTTGTCAACACATGCTTAGTGAGCGGGCTGACTTCATTAACATGGACTCTCTGTATGCACACGTTGTGCACCGAGGGTTAGCTGTGTGAAGACTATACGTTAAGCGCCGTTATAAAGAAAGGGATGGTAGATCTTTTTGAGGATCTGCCAAGTTCCTTTCTTCCGGCCCTCTCTTTGCTACGTGTTTGGGTACGGTAAGCTCCCTTGGGCACATACGTCTGTATACGGCTATGTGTGAGCGCTGCCAGTACCTATGCTGGAGTTATCTTTCGATAATTTAAGCGCTCGGTCCTTATTTGTTCTTTATTAAGCTCAATATATGTACTACAGACGTGAGAATTGTGAGAATTAATAAGAACAGAAATCTGATAATATAGCAGCCATGAAATCAGAAAACATAGCTTAACGCAAAACATCTTACAATTGCGTAGCACAAGCAAGTTAGTCAACGTAAAACACAATAAATCGCGCAAGAATCCCGTCTGTTCAGGGTTGTGCAAGCTGTTTATCGATGTCAGGCTCAAAGCTGGAGCCCTGTGCCGTGCAGTGATAAGAAACGACTTTGACCAGCGTGCATGGGCCTAGTTTGATGCTCGCTGATTCAATATTGAGTTCCTGTGTCACAGTTTTGAAACTATTGTCTCCCCTGAACAGTTCTGTTCCGATAAAAATATTGTTAATAGTGACATGTGTCAAGTTGTTAATCCCCGTGCATGCGCACCCAACTGCAAAACATAGGCTCTGCAGGCTCCTGAAAACACACAAGTGAAAGTTTCCTGATACCTAATACATCCCAGTATCAAACCAGACCCGACCAGACCCGACCAGACTGCACGATACTATAGAGACCCAATGTACGGATTAACTTTTTTTAAAAAAAGAAAGAAAGAAAGACATGTGGAAGTTCAGAATATAATGGAAGTCTGTTGTGGGAGAAACAGCTGTATAGGCTTGAACTGCATGAAGGTTCAGGGACTTTTACTAATATCATGCGTAATCTCAAAGCAGTCGGTTTCCGAGAAACTGGAGGCGTTGATCAGATCATCTATGCAATTTAAAATCTATCAGGATAGTTGTGTTTTGCTCAAACACAGTAGACAAGCAGCTGCATATTATCAAAGAGGTAATTTAAGTCATTACTTTTTAAGATCTTTGTGATATTTTCAGTATCGTGTTATATTTGTGTGAGATTACTTAATTTTATATTTCTCCATGAACCAAAAGAGAACTGTTCATACGCTTACCTGTTTTATTTTTCAGATTCCCTAAAAGTTTATTGATAGGAGGAGGAAGGATTGGGCAATGAGAGAGGGAGAAACATGTCATGGCATAAGATTATTTGTCGTTAGCTTATTCTCCTCACGTCAAGTGATGACATATACCGAACATTATAATTACAAAATACAAAAGACAGCATTCAGATGCTGTTAAATGCAAAGATACTTAAAGATCAGAGATAATAACAGTTAAAAGATATATTTCCTACGCTGCTTCTGATAATATTGGCTAGCTGACAAATAGCACGTGGCTGCCAGACCAGTTTGACTCCGCTGACGAAACCACAATCCTGACGTTTATCAGAATATTTTGGACAAACAAAAAGAAAATGTTATTCGTCTTCCTAGTGCCATCCGCAGTACAGACCGTACTTTGGTTGTTATCATCT
>SMGT01001574.1:0-24989 GCA_004794575.1 Lanistes nyassanus | reverse complement strand
CAGGAGAGGACGGAGTGGAGGAGGGGGCAGTATCCCCTACCTCCATGTCCTCCAAGAGACCACGTCGCGCCTGCCCCTTTGGAGGCCGGGACGTGTTTTTCGGACCCTGAGAAGGCCGACGTGGGGGAGAAAGGGAGGAGGGGCGGAAAGCCCTAGGCTCCATCCCGGTGTCGGCAAGAGTCGAAAAGCGGTTGTGTGAGGACCAGGCAGATAGAGAAGCAGAGGGACGGGCAGCGGGTGCTCCCGACCCTGGGGTGCGAACAGAGGCAGACTTCTTAGTAGATGGTGGTGCAAGTGAAGGTGTAGAAAGTGTGTCAACAGAAGAGGTGCGTGAAGAAGTAGAGCGGGGGGTGGTCGAAGAAATGGTAGTGGATGTGCCCTGGGAAGTGGTGCGTGGCGTGGACTGTGAGGGGGGTCGAGAGCTAGAACTGGCGGAAGGAGGGGGCATAGAAACGGAAGACAAGGGGCGAGGGGAGTCCCCGACAACCCAGGTGACGTCAGTCTGACAGGAAGAAGAAGTTGTCGGTCGTCGAGAGACGACGGAGGAGTAGGAGACAGAAGAGGTGGGGGAGGAAGAGCCAAGCACCCGCTTGCGGGCCTCGGCGAAGGACAACTTGCCCTCCACACAGACCCGCTGGATGGCAGACTCCTCCTTCCACCGAGGACAGTCACGAGAAGTAGCTGGATGGTCACCGTGACAGTTTAAGGGGTTGGAACAGTCAGAAAAGGAGTGGTCAGCGGCTCCGCAACGAGAACAGAGAGGAACAGATTTGCAGGTTTTCGTGCCATGGCCAAAGCGATGGCACTGAAAACAATGAAAAGGATTAGTAACATACAGAGAGACAGGTACCTTAAGATATCCGATGGACAGAGTAGAGGGAAGTTTTGGAAAACAGAAAGTAATAAAGTAGGTATTGGTGGGAACGACCGCCCCATTACTCTTGCGAGTCACGCGGCGAACGTTCGTCACCCCCTGAGACTGAAGCTCAGCCTTGATGTTGAGTTCCGACATATTGGCCAAGTCAGCACAGCGAATCACGCCGACAGAAGAATTCAGCGTACTGTGCACAGAGACCCGGATAGGTCGGTCTATGAAGAGTTTGGGATCCCATTGGCGAAGGGCATCCGACGCCTTCTGGGTTCCACACTCGACAAGAAAAGAAGTATCACGGAACCGCTTGATAGACAAAAAGGAAGAAGAAATAGAACTGAACCCCTTCTGGACAGCAAAAGGAGTAAGCTTCGTGACGGGTTTATCGGGGTCAGCACCCTCAACAACAAGAAAACGGGGCCAAGAGGGTTGTGCAGAACGAGAAGAAGCAGTCTGTCGGACCTCGTCCTCACTATCTGAGCTAACACTAGTTGGGAGGTGCCGCTTGCGCGGCGGAATTTTTGAAGCCATACCGGAAGGAGAAAGTTTCATCTCTTCTGTTCCCCACCCACAATGGAGTCCAACAAGGGGATGCGGCCGAGCGGTACCACGGGGGGTATGTCCAGAAGGGCCGCACCAGGGCTACAGAAGAGGTATACTCTGGCCTAGATAAAACTACACCAGATTGACCCAGGCAGCAGCCTTCTAGCATAGCTAGGGCTTTGCACGACCAGCCGATTGATTGGTGTGGGCCACACCAACCTCCCGTCTAGGAGAAGTCCGGGCCAAAGGAGTGTGTTGGTGTGATGAGAAGCACCCATCAGGGACCTCAACCCCCAGGATCCCATTCTCCCCCGACACGGGTCGCCCTGCACGGCAAACGCAGGGGGTCTAAAGAAGACCGCAGAGAAAGAAGAACCGTGAAGAGAGGGCGGATGTGAGAGAAAGAAGAAAGAACAGGCCAGGACAGGCAGAAAGACAGCAAAGAAAAAACTGCAGAAAGGAGGGAGAGATTGGGGTGGAAAAGAAGGGAAAGGACCAGAGAGGCAGAGAGAGGAAAGTCAAAGAGAAAGGGGTGGGCCAGCTTAGCCACCCAGCCAGAGAAAGGCTGGGTGCTCACCCCCGGCACGTGAAGCCGGGCCCGCGGGGGCTGCAGGAGAAGGGAAAGAGATTCTTCAGGGAGATGTTTCAGAAACTGATAGTGGATATTGTCAGGAACAGGGGTGGAAGGGGAACACTGACGGAGAGCTTGTTGGAGTTCAGAGAGAGAAAAGGGGAGATTATAAGATTCAGAGTCAGAAGAAGAAAAGTTACAAGGGGTAGATTCCCTGACACGTTGGAGGCGCTGAAATGAAGGAGAGGAAGAGGAATTGTGAGCGAAGGTGCATGCAAGATGATAAGCAATGTTGTGCTGGTCTGTGAGGGTCGCATCGCCATCGCGGAGGTGACCAACGGAACCGGAGGAACGTTTCCCAGAGAGGCGACGAATTGTTGCCGAGACCTTGGAAAAAGGGGTGTGGACAGAGAGAGAGGAGACGAAACTCTGCCAACCCTGCCTGCGCTGTTGTTTAAAAACAAACCGAGCACGAGCCCGGAGGCATTTAAAAGAAAGGACATTATGAGCAGTGGGACATCGGAAAGCACGACGTTGTGCCCTCTTCCGATCTCGCTGCACTGCCCGACATTCCTCAGTGAACCAAGGTACGCGAGGGCCACGGCGACCCTTGCCAACGGTAGGAACGGCACGTCTCGCAATTTCAAGTAAAACTTGGGTAAAAAGGTGGACAGGGTGATCTCCGGCCACCTGGCAATCGAGGTTAAAATCAGATTGTAAAGTCAGCCGGGAGAGACAGAGTGAAACAGTGACCAATCAGCCTTGGAAAGATTCCAGCGACCCGCTGGCCCGGGTTCTGCAGAAAGGTCGGCTGACAGAGTGATGGGGAAGTGGTCACTGCCGCACAAGTCCCCGGTGACGCTCCAAGAATAGTCAAGAGAAAGAGAGGGAGAACAGACAGAAAGATCAATGGTGGAAGTATACCCACTATGAGGTTGACAGTAAGTGGGACTGCCGTCATTCAAAATGCAGAGATCCCTCTCAGCAAAAAATGAAGCTAAAAACTCCCCCCCGGGCATCGCTGGAAACACCACCCCACAGGGGATGATGTCCATTGAAGTCATCCAAAAGAAGAACAGGAGGGGGGAGTTGGTCTAGCAAATCGTCCAACTCGTAACGGGAAACCCAAGCTGACGGAGGAAGGTACAGACAGCAAATAGAGATGGTTTTATGCAGCGTGACTCTAGCAGCCACTGCCTGCAAAGAAGAGGTGAGAGAAATGGGGCTGTAAAGAAGGCTAGGATGGAGGAGGAGTGCAACACCGCCAGAGCCAGTGTCGGCAGAAGAAGCATGACGAAGAACATGGAAAGGACCACATGAAAAGGAAGAACGGCAGGGTTGAGAGAAGAGATAAGACAACGGAGGTCCTCATAGTTAGCTCGGATTCCCCGACAGTTTCATTGGATGATGGAGGACATGTTAACGAGTTAGGCTAGACCGGGGATGAGAGTTGACAGGAGAAGACGGAGTGGAGGAGGGGGCAGTATCCCCTAGCTCCATGTCCTCCAAAAGATCACGTCGCGCCTGTCTGTGTTTTTCGGACCCTGAGAGGGCCGACGTGGCGGAGAAAGGGAGGAGGGGCGGGAAGCCCTAGGCTCCATCCCAGTGTCGAGATGGCGGAGCGAGTAGGCGAGGATGACACAGCGGCGAGGGACGCAGGACCGCAGGTGGATGGCAGCGCAATAGGTGCCTGAAGAAGAGCATCAGGAAGATCCGAGGATGTTTCTGAAAGAGAAGTAACGGTGGCAGAGGGCCTCCGGTTATCATTGGAAGAACGCACACGGTGCTTACGAATGGATGAACTTGCTCGTGCGCCAGATTCACCCAAACTCGGGGCATAGTAGCGGACTTTTTTTTGTCAAAAATAAAATAACCGCACAAACTGTAAGTTACAAACAAAACTTTGCTTAAATTTAACTTAGAAAAACGAAAGAGCTTGAGCACAGGCGCAAAGGAAAAAAAACGACATACTTTACTGTGTAGTAAGAGGTCGACAGGCGAGAACACAAAAGCACTCACTGCGTAAAATCTGTTTAACTAAAGAAACAGAGAGCAGACAGAGACTCAAAAGGGATAGAAAATCGCACTTCTCTTAATCAACGGAGAGCAGTTGGAAACTGTGGTTGGAGGAAAACGCAGCACCTAAGATGGAGAAGCGGGAACACGTCCGCACACGACCAAGGCGCTTGAGAAAGTCAGTTTGAATTGTCCAGTCAGTGCATCGCATGGGGTGAGGCACTCGAATGCGCATGCGTGGAGGGGCCTTACCAGGGTTTGTAACCCAAAAATTTTTTTTGGAAGGTGCGTTTAGGGTTCGCTAACTTGATAATTAGTATTCTGGGTCATGGTACAGTATTGTAAGAAGAAAATACTTTTCTTTAAGAATAGGCTGCTTGAGAGTGTATGTCAACAGTTCTAAAGGCCTACGTTATCAATAAAGTTTAAACCAATAGTTCGCAATCTCTTCTGTCACGTGATGAGATCTTGTGGCTAGCTATGCAAATTGGAAAATGGACGCTATCAGTATACCTGCTCCGTTTCTCAGTTCACAGCGAAATCCGCAGAGCTTAGATTTTCAAGATTATGTGTGAAACAGAACTGAAAGGAAACAAATTATCAGATTTTAGACTAGGTCTTTTTTTTCCGATTAGACACGCTGGAATTTTCTTAACACTTACGAAACCATTTTTTCTAAGCAGACGGGACTCTTGAACAAAAATAAATTTTGAAAAAGGCAGGGATTAAAACCTCAAAATTAAGAAGATGCAATCAAAAATGCTTAATTAGTCCAGTTTTTCAATAATTTATGCTACGGGTTACTTAGCTTCTGTGTCACGAGGTTTTTGGGAGCGTTTATTTTGGCCTGCTCCAAGTGGGTTTAAAAACAAGCATCACTGGAAAGATGTTTTAACGATAACAATTGTTATCGTTTGGATGATTTTTTTTAATGTAAATATTTCACATATAATGAAAATCTTTGGTTCCCTAAAAACTTGGCTTCAAATACTCATGAGAGTTTTGCAGGCTGTGAGCCCCCTCTGACCTAGATTGTCACGTACCTAGACAATGTGTACAGCATTCAGGGAATGCTAGTGAACTAGTAAGAGAGGAGTAGGTTTGTTTCAGCCAACAACAAAAGCTGTATTATGACGTGGATAGGATGGAGGAGTCAAACCTCCCCACAAACATACACACACATATACATGGTCACACATATGCACAGTCAAGCTGTAAATAGGTACAACAGAGCAGTATGTGTGCACTGGACTTACCTTACCACTAGTTTCCGAGTCGCCTCACAGAAGACGAGAGAAACCAACAAAGAAAAAGAAATGAAGGAAGGAAGGAAAGACGAAAGAAAATTAAATATGGACTGACATTGGGCAGCTTAAAGGACAAGTAGCATGAGAGTCAGACTTGAAAGATGGCCATCCGAGGAAGACAGGGTGAAATTGACAAAATCAACGTACCCTTGATTGCTGACTTCATTCCTGGCCTTGGGTGCCGGTGGTTCAGTGGCACGATCGACATTGAAGCCTAGCCACCCTGCCATGTGATTGCCATCTCTGCCTGGAAGCGGAGTAGTCGTAGTTGTTGGAGGGGGTGGAGTATTGCCAAAAAATCCACCAGCCAAATCTGCAGCGCTTCCTTGATGCATAGTCTATTACATTGTAGACTTGTTTTAATTGAAGAAATCATGTTTAGAAATAACGATTTTTGTAATAAAAAGAGCGATGTCATAATTCTGAGTCATACTCTATTAAATAAAGGGGATTAATTTCTAAATACAGAGCATCCTTGGCCAGCCTGCCTGCTTGTTTTCTTATTTTTTGCGGCATGGCAAGTGGTATGAAAGTGGCAACGACAATTATGAACTAAAAAATCAAATCAAAATTAAAATCAGCTCATGTGGTACAGCATCGCTGTTTTGTCAACCCCAGCACTTCCTGCAAACTGCCCTGACACTCCTATTGGAAGGCATTTTTTTCGTTCAGATCGGTGCTAGTTAGAAAAAGACATGTAAGACCAAGTAGACTTTTGTCTAAGAAATTGTTTCTACTTGCCTTCTGGTCCAACCCAATTTTTTGTCTGTTTAAAAATAGATCCATCTAGCCAATGAGTGGTCTCATTTGATCATGCTTAATTCTCTCTCAGAGAGGAGTGATTTGACTGTAGTCAACTTGGTCATCATTTCATACCCCCCATCTCTCCACACACACACACACACACAATTTGCCAAAAGAATGCTCAAACAACTGTTTGTTGGGTGGGAATGGATAAGGTGGAGTAGTCTGATGAGGCGGTTACTCCATTTGGCGAGTTCCAAAAGTCCAGGAAGTGACAAAACAATGCGTTGTCTTTATATAAATGCAAACTGATTGTACATGTATAAGAGGGTGTCAGTGATTTTTAGTTTGTTCCTTTATTTAAAAGGGGTTGAATCTATAAATTTTCGAGAAATCGGGACAGCAAGTCTTTGCACAATGAGTTCATCTGCCATGCTGAAAAGCGGATGTGTCCCCTATTGGCATCGAAAAACCATGCTGACAAGAGAATTAGTTTGTGAAGATGTTTCATTTCATTACCATATTGATTTTAAAATATCTTATAGTTTACAAGTAGTTGCTGTCACCTTCTGTAAATGTTATCTGCAGTGGGTGCTGGATGTATTGGTTTATGCATAACTTCAGTTTTACCATCTGGCATTATATCTCACACTCTTCCGCTCACCCCTCCCATTACACACACACACACACACGCACGCACTCATGGGTGCACTCATGCAGATAGATAAGGAAATGAGAAGTGGCAAACATGTGCCAAAAAAATTTCCAAGGACAAAAGGACCACCTCAATAATCTGTGTTGTTGGCTTTGGACGATTTTGTTTGCTGGGGTCCAGACTTCTGGGATTAGGCCCGATGTAGAAGCCTGCCTGGATCCCAGCTGGGTTGACAGCAATCAGATGGGAAGGGGTAGTGGTTGTCGTTGGAGGGATCGTTGTGGCAGGAACTGCAGCATTCACATTGAAGCCAACCTGCCCCCAGTCTCCTGCCCCCCAGCTCGCTGATCCCGCTGCAGGCGTTGGAGGTGCCACAGTTGTCATAAATGCCTGATTGGTATGAAAACATTAGCTGAGTGACAAGTTAATGGATGACACTGATCTATCTGGACTTGCCCTAAGCCCCCCCCCCCCCAAAATTGTTTCCGTTTATCCTAACAATTTTTACCCTGGTGGAAAAAACGCACGCGCAGACGCACGCACACAAAAAATTTACACCGAACTACCTACCCTGTTTCTGGCCTGTGTTACCTGAAACTTTTTTTCGGTGGGGTGGGGGGTAATAGACATATAAAAATGTGAGATTGATCATTCATGACTTGCATCTACACTCTGAATCATTAACTCCTACATTTACAGCTCTTCATTCTACATTGTTCGTTCATGGTGATCTTGCACCTGCAGTGTTTCTGTTTGCACTGTACACCATTATCGACCCATGCAACTGAATGGTACCGACAGCTAAGTTCAAGTAACAGCTGATTCAACTTTTATGTTTAAAAATGTTGCTAAATACTGAAACATTCATAAGATTTCATCTGTTTCTATTACAAATCTTTTCATTAACATTGCTTGTGTAGTCTGTTGTTTTCGCATAAAAAAAGACTTTGCTGCAACCCATATAATTTTTTTTTGTATTTCTTCCCGCTTGGGTAGGTAACATTTTAACAACCTTGATCGTTCCAACTCGTTCTTTGGCCGACGGTCGGGGAAAAAAAAATTTAGTTTCCGTGCCTACACATTTGGGGGCAGACTAAAATACACGTAATTCTACAGGCATACTACAGACCTTACATATACAGGTACTTCACTAGGGCAATTTTAGTCTGCCCAGTTGCTTGCGATAACTCTTCACCAGGAAGTTATCCAGCATGAGCAGGGGTTATGGAGCAAAGCACCAGCTTCAGTACATTATGGGCTTCCAGATTTAAAATACATTCAGCATTTTGTTCAGGAGCTAATTGTACAAACAGAAGAAGCAAACCAGAACGCAAAGGAAAGACGTTTCACGTATTTCCTACAGACGAAGAAAGGTGAGTTTAATTAGTCTGTGGTTACCCTGATTTTAGGTGGATCGTGATTGCAGCACAGACCTTATATTGTAGCCTATAAAGTTATGCTATAGTGTTTATCTCTATACTTCATTTGCCAATTAACTTTACTTTCTCCATAAAGGTGCAGACGCTGGGTTTTCAACACCAGGAGAAAAAAAACTTGAGAATCTGTCATGAGTGAAATTCGATCTAAGGGGTGCATGCTTTGCAGTGACCATTTTGAAACCAACTAGTGGACCAACAGTGAAACAAAACATTTAAACTGGAATGCTGTGCCAACTCTATTCTCAGTTCCCAATTCCCTTCAAACTCCCCAAAAGAATAGATTGCCAAAGACCAATTGTGAATGAAAAGTGACTCAGACATGCTTCCGAAGGAAGTTTTGAACCAAGGGAAAAAAGACAGAGAAAGAATGTTGAAACAGGTATAACTAAATTTCCCATATCCATTTAAGCAGTTAGGATATGTAAACATATCAGAGGCTAAACATTAACATAATTTTTTTAAAACTATTTTCATGGCAGTCGGTTCATTATTTCCAGTAAATTGTCAGTTCTTTAGTGTGACATAATAAAATGAAAGTGACTTTTCATATTGAGAGATGACAACGTAATCTTTTAAAAGTGATTGTAATAACTTTATTGCATCTCGCAGGGATAAGAACCAGCGAGATCTAGTACATTCCAAACTTAAAGCCATCACTACCCTCCCCCCATCATGCGGCTCCACCCCATGCAATGTCCCCCGTTGTCACACTTGCCCCTACCTGAACACCAACACAAAACTCCACACACCCAACACCACTTTTGTCATCAAGCGCCACTTCACTTGCACTGACAGCAACATCATCTACGCCATCACATGCACCCTCTGTCCCACTTTATTCTACATCGGGGAGACAGAACGCACACTCAACACCCGCTTCACAGAACATCTAGCTGACACTAAACACCGCAGAAA
Organism: Lanistes nyassanus; assembly: GCA_004794575.1. Lineage (NCBI taxonomy): Eukaryota > Metazoa > Mollusca > Gastropoda > Architaenioglossa > Ampullariidae > Lanistes > Lanistes nyassanus. The sequence goes on along the minus strand of SMGT01001574.1, from coordinate 15,928 downwards.
CACACCAGTTGCACGTCACTTCGGCACACCCCCACACACAGCCAACAACATGAGGGTCTGTGGTATCTGGAGAATGAAGGGCGATTCCATTGACCGTATGAATATGGAATCCTACTTCATTACCCATTTCGGTACCATGGCACCCACTGGACTCAACCTCAAACACTGACCCTCCACCTTCCTCTTTTTCTCTTTACCCCTCCTCTCTCTTATTTCTTTTCTCTCACCTCCTCTCCCACACTGACACCCCCTTACCCACGCTTCTCTCTCCACCCCGCCCCCTCTCCACCCCGCCCCCTCTCCACCCCTACCCTTCCCTACCCTTTCCTACCCTTTCCTACCCACCTGGCGATTGGCTACCCCTCTTTTTAACCCTGTTTACTCACTGTCCCTTAGTCATTTTCCTGCTGTCCAGCCTATGCGCCACATCTACTGAAGCTAAGTCTTTTTCTTCTGTCTTCGTTGTCGTTTTTTCGTCGTCTTTGTGTCGTCCTGATGAAGGGGTAGTGCCCCGAAACATGTAGATTGTCTTTGTCTTTGTCATGTCTTAGCTTGGTCCAGTTCCCTTATTTTAAATTTAAGATTTTACTCCAAGCGGCAGTCATCTGTTTTTCTTGGAACTTTATTGTTGGTTGTTTTCTAATAAAATATGGCATTATGTATATTTTAAAATGTAATTGATGAATGAATGATTTATAGAAAGCAGTAAAATTTAAACATCCAAGGTTTTTGGCCTGCTGTGTTATATGTATATATTTTTTTAACAAAAGCAATCTACTGAAGGTTAGGTATATGTAGGAAAGTTGCAAAAAATCATAACAGCAGCCTTTCTTATAGCAGTGGAAGAGAAACAACAGCTAGCAAAAATGGATAACTTCAGTGGGTACCAAGAAGGCAATCTTTCAATGTGTTTTCAGACAGGTCAATAAAATATTCATTGAAGAGTTGGGTTGATGGATTGTTTTAATGTCTGGAGTCACAGACTAAGCCGTTGTCCCATTGTTTGCTTTGCATTTGCAGACAAGTCAAAAACAAAAATTTGCCATTACTAATCACTCTGAGGTGTGGGTTACAATAATTTACACAAAGTTTTTGAAAAGTTTAATATATAAACTGTTACACCATACAGGTATGTCTATCTGTCTTGATGTCTGCAAATGTTTACAGTAAGGTAGGTAACATCTGATTTTTTAAAATGCATTTTAGGCTGTTGTAAATTTTCCCATGTTATTCTTCCCATACACAAACTCATGCAGTGTGCTGGATCTGATGGTATGGGCAAAAAGTCTGTTAAAATACATTTCAATAGGATTATGTGTTTTTACAGTAGTTGGAGAATTTGCTACATAGTTCATTTATCTGCTTGTCAGAAATAAGAGTTATGCAATGGAACAGAAAATGTAAAATGCTAAGGAAGCATGTAAATGAATATTTAGTGTGTGTGTGTGTGCGCTTGCATGAGTGCATGTGTTTGGCACAGTGAGAAAGCTTTCCCTGTGTATAACCAATTGCTGTGTTTAAGAATGTTCAATCAATAAAGTAGACAAGCAAGATCAGAACTTTTTGTTTTAGCTGTATGTGTGTATGTTAATTTTTTTCTAAACGACTTCTTGGTGTGTGCATAAACAAAACAAGTGAGTGCATTCAGGACCACAAGGAGAACAGGATTAATACAGTGCGATGATCATTAAAACCTTCATGCTGGTTTTGGCACAAAACAACGTGACCAAAAGGGATGCAACTCTAGAAGCACAAGTTGCTTCCCTCAACTGGACAGATTTTCTTAAAGCGCGCAGGAGTGAAGTATCTGTATATGTAAGGTCTGTATGCATACTTAACGGCTTAAGGGAAGTAAACTGTTTCATTGTAAAGTCCTATCACTGGTTGTATCCCCTGCACTTCTAAGGCAACAGTTTCAGCTTTCCGATTTCAAATGGCTGCTTGAACAAAAGGTCAAATTGGCGCTGTGGTCGGATTTAATTTGATTTGGAGGACAATTCAAACGAATCTGACAAGAATTACATAATTACACCAATAACAGATTCAAAATGGAATATGCCTGATTATTTTATTTACCTTGTGGAAGTGTACAAGCAGCGACACATGGAATTAAAAAAAATGCATAAATATTTTGATGTCCAAAAACTGATCTTTCCAAATATATACAGTTTATTGCTGCAAGTAATTATACAGAAATCTATGCAGTGTTAATGGGTTTTCCATATAATCTCAGCCCTCGGGAACCATCAATTTATTCAGGAAAAAAAATTCAGATAGTCTACCTGCTGCAAAACGGGTGTGTTACAGAAGCTACATAACGAATGTAAGGCGACTAGAAACAAATACAGACAGAAAAGGACTCGAAAGTAAGATTGGGGACAGTGAATAGATGACAGGAAAGGGACAATAGTAGGACTCTACCTGCATGTATCCATGCTGGAAGGCCTGGACATTAAAGCGGTTGGAGAAGATGTCATGTGGACTTCCGCTATCCAAAGCTGCTGGGGAGTTAGAGCCCCAACCGCTGTGGGAAGAATACGCCTGCTGATGGCTGTACGGCTGGGCATGTGCCGCGGGGGGCACATGCTGGGCCACATAGGTCTGTGCTGCAGGCTGCACGTGATGCGCGTGGACACCGATAGGAGCATGTGCAGGCTGGGGCAGAGCTGGCTGAGACTGAGCGGTCCTCAGAGACCCAGGGCCAACGCGAACCTGTGCTGGCGACACTGGAAAATGGCAGATGATTATATGGGAAATTTCCATTCCTTTCTGTTGTTGCAGATGCATTTCAGTTATGTATACCACTTGACCTTGGGCCTGGTATTCGAGTTGAGTTGGTTCACTGAGCGGGCTTGACACCCCTGCCGTGACCTCTCATTATGGTTATCTATTTTTTACTCTTTAATCTAAGTTTTTGTATTGTTTATGCGTCATAATCCCTTCATCTGTCTGTGTGTATATGTGTGTGCGTGTGTGTTTTGTGTAGTCATTGTTCCCTAGAGTGTGTGCCTCGTCCGCGCGATGTGTACATGTAATGTGTTATCGCGCGTAAAAAATCTCCATTTATTATTATTATTATTATTACCACCGTTTTGCAGCTATCTTAGAATTTGTAAAGATTACCTGTTGAAACCACACGAAGGATCGAAGGCGTGCACAAGAGATAACACAAAAACATACATTTGCGCAATATAACAAACTATTAATATAACTAAAGGTAGTCCACTCCGGAATGACATAAAAAGTAAATTGTGATAATGCATTAAAATGTTCTGAAACCTAAATTCCATAAAGAGGAGTAACGCTTTTGCAAAACAGATTTATCTGTTCAAATGGTAATGTCCAACGTTATACCACGAAAGTGGACAGCCAAATCTCTGGCCAAATTGCAAATTTCTTTACCTAAATTTGTGTTTCTTTAGCAATACTTACCATGACCCAAAGTGCTATATTCTCAATTTAGCGATCCCTAAACTCACCTTCCAAACAAAAACAACCCACATAGCAACCCTGGTAAGGCCCCTCCGCGCATGCGCACAGCTCACTGACCAGTTCAAGCTGACTTTCTCAAGCCAGAAAAACATCAGCGGGGAGGAGGATGGGTCTTTGATGGGTCATGGTAAGCATTGCTAAAGAAACACAAATTTAGATAAAGAAATTTGCATTTTCTTGTCACAATACTGTACCATGACCCAAAGTGCTGATTCAGCACAAAAAGGAGGAGGTGATGCCACCTTAAAAACTGACCAGGGTGAGAAGGACGGAGACGACAGAGGTGCAGGGAAAACAGCCGCCTACACCTTAAGTCCGTCCTCCTGGCGCAAAGACAGATCCTGAAGGAGGATCGTCCCAGCGCCTGCAGACCACCCACTGAGCTTCTTGGAGCGCGTGCACATCAGAAGCGAGGAGGGTGGTCCACGCCCGACCCTCCTGTATGCAAACAAATTCTAGGAGGGTTCTGCCATCCCCATCTTTTAGTGGGAGGTGTAGGAAGTACACCCCACAAAAGGAGGTCTGAAAGCAAGAGAGCGGGGAATCGACTCTCTTGCAGTCAGTCAGAGTGCAGAAGAGGCGTCTCTGAGGGGCAAATGCCAGAGACGCGTCTGTATGCAACCAAGCTCAGTCCGGATCAGTGACAAGGTCAGGATTGTGGACCGGGGGCAGAGTGACTGTCAGTCAGAAAGACTGAATCCTGACCAGAGAGCTGGCCAGGAAGACAGAGGCACAGAGCCATCGCATTGCGCACTGTGGCATGTTCACCCGCAGGCGAGGTGCCAGCTCCATCGGGAGTGGAGAAGTAGCTTGCTTCTCATCCGCCATCTCATTGCCGTGGGCAAATGAGACCAAACCCCCGTCCAACTCATCCAGTATCATCTCAGGAGAGGAAACAGGAGAGCTGATAACGAAGCCCTCTCTGCTGGATGCAAGTGCATGGTGTGCGAACTCGGCAACCGTGCACGCCCAGCAAAAAGGGGTGGGCAATTGTTACCCCGCCTGGAAACCGTAAGCAGGAAGGGGTGGCTGCACCATGGAGTACCCACTGTGCACTCTAGCTCCCATGATGGGAGAAAATGGTCTGAGTGAGAAGCGATGCCCTCGCCACAGTAAGAAAGTGCGCAGCACAGCCCAGCGTGGAAGAGAAAAGGCGATCGCTTCCCCAAGCGGAAAGCACACGATCAGAGGCGGGTGAGGCACGAAAGTGTGCAGTCAACTCCCTCTTCCCAGCAGTCGGGCGTGCACTACCGGGCACTACCAGCGACATGCGATGCGGGCGATCGCTCCCCGACCAGAACATACACGGGCAGAGGCGGGTGAGGCATGCCAATGCACGTAACTGGAAGGGGGTTGTCGGTGTGACTCCACACCAGAAGCGCGGTCACTTCTGGTGGGTGCCCAGAGGGTTGAGCGGCGTCTAACTGCGCCCCGCCCGAGCTGGCGGGGACACAGAGGGATTCACGCTTCTAAGGAAGCGTAAAAAGACGCGCTCGAGCGCCTCTTCCATCACGACTGACAGTCCCTCTGGCGGATGACTGACAGCCGTGGCAACCAGGCTGAGAGGGACAGGGACTTCAGCTGCGAGGCTGCCGCGGTAGCTGTGCAGCGAAGCAGCCCTTTGCCCTGGATAGGAGGCCAAAGCAACTCTGACCCCAAGGGCGCGAGACCAAGGAGCGACCAACTGAACCCGGCGGTAACCTGATGGCGCCCCTTCCCCGCGGGTCCCGCAAGAGTGCCCACCGCACCACTCTTTAGCGCCGCGAGAGAGACACTGCTTGCTCTGGGAGTGCTGAGCAGGTCCCCCCCCCCCAACATCGCTAGTAGCCACCACGCTACTCTAACCACCACGGCGGGCGGTCACACCATTAACCAGCACGAGCACGGAGCCCCCGGAAGTTTGGTGACACTGACGCCAAGACGCTGTCGTAGAGAGGCGGCGACGGCAACGAGACGACAGCGGCGAAAAAAGCCTGGTGTGCGGTGGCAAAGCAGCAACGTCAGCGGACGAGACCGAGGCAAATAGCAACGGAGACGGTCGCCAGACCGAAGTTGGTGGAGATCCCAGGAAATCCATCCAAGCCGGAAGCAGGGAGGGATCCACGCTGTGTAGCTAAGTGGGAAAAAAAACACCTAGCACAAAAACAGGGGGAGTGACGAAAACACTGTCACAGTCCCGCCAAATAAACACAAAGCGTGGAAAAGGGAAAAAACCCACATTGCATCACTAGGTGACAAAAAAACACTTAGCACAAGAGATGGGGAGTGACGAAATACTGAGTCACGTACCCCCAACAAAGCAAGCGTAAAACGTTGGCAATGTAGGTAAAAGCTACATGGCTAAGCGAATAGTAAAAACACCTATCGCAAAAGTCGGGAAGTGACGAAAGCACTGAGTCACAGACCCCTAAAAGCAAGCGTGATTACAAGGAGAAATCCTGTAATAGTAGCATGGCTAAGTGAAACCAAAACAGCTAGCACAAACGACGGGGGGGGGGGGGTGTGTGTGACGAAAGCACTTTGCGTCACAGGACCCTACAACAAAATGCAAGTAAGGTAAACACGCCGGGGCTGAAAAACCCGCGATGTGTATACGCCCTGTGTAGTTACTGTTAGCCGGCTAAGACGAAACAACTGTCTAACGAAACAGAGTTACGTAAAGACAGAGTAACAAGGAGAGAACACAAAGCGCACTTTCCTTTGTTCAACTTGAGTAGCCTATAGTCGGGAGGGCGCAGGGACTGCCAGGCAAAAGCCACGTCAGAGTGAAGGCAGGGACGTAGGGGACCAAAGGTGACGTCCGAACAGCCCAACGACGCTTGAGAAAGTCAGCTTGAACTGGTCAGTGAGCTGTGCGCACGGGTGGCATAGGCTGTGCGCATGCGCGGAGGGGCCTTACCAGGGTTGCTATGTGGGTTGTTTTTGTTTGGAAAGTGCGTTTAGGGATCGCTAAATTGAGAATATAGCACTTTCGGTCAGGGTACAGTATTGTGACAAGAAATAATACTTTATATTGTTCTGTTCTCTTTATATAATATCCAAATTTGTCAGTACAGTTTTTGTTTCTTTAGCAATACTTACCATGACCTAGAGTGCTAATTTCTCAATTCAGCGATCCGTATTCGCATCTTACAATCAAAAATGTTTGACAGCATAACCCTGGTAAGACCCCTTCGCGCATGCGCGCACCTGTTGAGTCAGCCGTGAGAACTACTCACCGGCAATTCAAGCTGACTTTTGAAAGCGGGGAGGAGGGTGAGCTTATGATGGGTCATGGAAAGTAGCTAAAGAAACAAATTTAGTTAAGAAATTTGTATTTTCTTGTCACAATACTGTATCATGACCCAGATAGCTGAATGGCACAAAAAGGAGCCCGGAGGAAAAAAAAACAGGGCAAGATGCAGTCTTCTGCTACAGATGTGGGACAATCACCGCGGTCGCTACAGCAAAGTAACCGCGTCCTCTATACGACAGGAGTGATCCTTCATACAAATTAATGAAAGTCTTCTGTCCGCCAGTAGGCTGCCTGAACCACGTCACAGAGAACATGACTGGGACGCCAAGGAAGCAGCCCAAGCCTTCAGCTCTTGCGTTAGAACCGCAGAGAAAGGTAGTGAGGTGAGGTGAGGTTCCCCCCCCCCCCACCACCCGCCTGAAGGCTATCAGGTCCCATGAACAGTTCGTATCGCCCTAAAGCTACGCCCATCACTGGCGATGCTCGATGAGCCTTTGACTTATTAGTTTCCGTATGGGCAGTGTATGCTTGCCTGCTGCCAAACAGCAAGTAGGAACATCGCGCGGCCAGCCGTCTGGCTACGACTGAGGGAAGACGCACCATAACTTTTGCTGTGTTATTGTCACACCAGCTGAAAAAAGAATAAATGGCATGAAGAGGAAGTATTTTCCGATTGAAAAAGAAGAATCAGGAGAAGAAAATAAAGTTACAAACCATTAGAAAGAGAATTTCGTGCCGACAGTAACACGAAGGTCTCGTACATACGTACTATACTTTGTATAATCGCCACTGCGGCTTTCAAATAAATTCTGTGTTCGGTCTATCTCCCAGGCAATTGGAAAGTGTTCACTGTACTTTGATCGGCTCCAGCTTGAATTGCCGCTGAGTAGTGCGCACGGGTGACGTAGGCCCTACCAGGTGTGCGAATGGGCCTTACCAGGGTTATGCTGTCAATTTTTTGTTTCTAAGGTGCGGTTCGGGATCGCTAACTTGAGAAATTTGCACTCGGGGTCATGGTACAGTACTGTGACAAGAAATGTTATTTTATATTCTTCTGATTCCAGCTGGCCAGCATTAATTGCAGCTTAACTAGTTAAAATGTTCGGCAATAACTTATTCCTGCAACTAGGAAAAGTTTACGTTATAAATTTAAAATATTTGTAAACGTCTTTGTTTTCACTGAATAAATTCTATAACTAAAGAATTTATTTTATAATTGTAGAATGAATTCTGCAACTATAGAATGAATTCTATAGAATGAATTCTGCAACTATAGAATGAATTCTGCAACTATACCAATGTAGTTATATAACAGTTTATTCTATCTGTACTATTAGCCGAAAATGCTATACAATTAATTCTTTATATACAACCGAAGGCTGCAACTATAGAATCAATTCTGTATTATACCATGCCAATTCTTAATGAAAAGGTAAGCGACTTATTTGTGCCAAGCGACCATCAGGGGCCCCTAACCAGAGTATTCACCTACACATGCAGGTACTACACACATACTGTCCATCAAAGTTCATTTACAGAATACGTAAAGTTAAGCACACAAATAGCAACTACACATCGACAGATTCATAATAACCACTCTAAATGCGCTTTGGTAAATGTGTAGTAGTTTGTTGGGTTTTTTTTTATATTGTAGTTCGGTGTTTGGCACCCGTCGTCTGCTAACACACCTCGTGCCGCACAAGGTGAAGGCCGTGAGACAGTGCGACTGGGACGGATTGGGGCGGCTGCAGTGGCTGGGTAGCGCGTTTGCAGACGACGGGCGTAAACACCTCATTCTATAGTTAAAGAATTCATTAGTTATAGAATGAATCTATTATTCATATAATGCAATTCTTTATATACCAGGAGAATTATACCCATTCCCCTCTCCCCTACACGAGAGCTGATTTTCCCCAAAATAGCACATTTTGGGGAAGGGGAAAGGGCGAACGTAAACGATAACATGCACATAGATAAGCTATGCATAAGAACAAAAAACTGGTTGTGTATTTTGCAAAATGCTTAAGAGTATCAATTTAAGGACAATTTAAGAACAGGTTACAGTTACCCATTCGCATAGGCAGGTCAAAAGACTCAGAACATATATGGCATTGCATTTTAAGCGAGGAATGCACAAACAGCTGACAGAACTCGCCAAGAAGACTACTAATGTACGTTTCTATGGTGAGGGACGTAGCATTTCGTTAAAACGAGCAATACACCGACACTCCCATGCATGCACGCACGCACGGATACACAGCACAGGAATAAAAACGACTGCCGTCCCGTCACCTGCAGTGTGGGTCAATAGGAATGGACTTAATTTAGCACCATGGCCCCGTATCGTGCAAAGCACCAAGCTAGCCCCTCGCTCTCGTGCACATTTAATATACCGCGTCCTATTGAAGACTGAAGTTGCATCACAGCGATTATGTATTTTGTTATTTACAAGCATCGATTTTTTCCTTAGACCCCAGAGAAAAATTGTCACATATGTTGGTAACAAACATGGTGTCTGTCTTTATTACTGGGACAATGCAGCCAAACAAAACATTAACAGATTACCAACCACATACTTTTACAAATAACCAGCTCTGAAGACACCATATTTAAAAACATTCAAAATACTCAATATTTTTCTAACATCGTTGCAGACGATTACTACTTAATTCTTTCTAAATGTATGGCTGTGAGCAAAATGTAAACACCTCTCTGATTTACAGAAAGTTGTCGAAGCTTAGAAAAATAAACATTTGTTTTCCTTGCAGATTTAATAGGTCGTCGTCAATTTGAAATAGGTAATCTAAACAAGAAAGGAAGAAACGTTTATTTACAGGGAAACATAGAAGTCCCATGATAAAGAAACAGTACTTAAGAAACTGCCTAACTATATTTTAGGTTGAATACCTAGTGCAGTCACTTTTGCAAGCTATGGGGGAAAAACATGATTAAATGGTCACATCAAGTAATAGGCAAAAGGCAGTTTTTGTCTTCTAATAATAAAATTAGGAGAGGTTAGTGCTTTAAGTTCAGTCCTTTGGGGGACATGAAGTTCTCCTCCACACAGTTCTTCACTCCCCTTTCTCTTGTTTCTCTTTGTAACACACCCCCTACCTCTTATCTTCCCCACTCCCTATGGCACGCCATACTATTGACTGTAGGCCTTCTCGCCACTGATTGGTGATTTGGGACACTACTTCCTACACACTGTCCCCTTTCCCCCCATTTTTTCCCCCTGTCCAGCGACCGTGGAGGACCAGGGTCTGTCAGTTAAGTGACCCATTTTGTTTGTGTCATCCTGAAAAAAAGTGGCGTTGACGTCTTGTCTAAGTCTCGCTTTGCTAAGTTCTCTTTGTTGTTATCTGTCAGCAGATAAAACGTGTGCATATTTTTAAATCTTACAAAAGATGCTTCAGTTTACTAAAATGTTAGCCTGGGATTATGAAAGGTTCTACTGCAGGCGATACAAATCTCTCCATCAACTGTTTAGTCTTAGAGCACAGTTATGCAGATTCTTTTTTTTTTTTTTTTTTTACAACGTTGGCTTTCTTTGCAGACTTAAAAATCTGACCGAAATTGGAAACTAATATTCTTTCAGATAAATCAGAAGTATTTTGCTTTTCATATCATTTTACTTTTTACTTATTTTCATGAAAACAGTTGATGAAAAGCTTGATGTGAGATATGCAGCAGGAAAGTGGGTTTCGCACATAAATACTGAGGGTAAAAGGGATGGCAAGAAATAAAGCAGGTTCACATTTTGTGGGGTTTAAAATATAGAAAATAAGGTCGAACCATGATCTTGAGCACTGAATGCTGGGTGTACGGGAATTAAAGGCGTGATTGTTGTCGATATGGATCCTTCTATCTCAATCTCTCCTTTCGGTGTGGTCTGGGCAGAGTGGTGTTGCCAGATATAAGGTCTTTCTGGGGAATGGGCTGGACCAGAGTAGGGAGGAACCCTCTGATGAGCTTCATTCAGTAATGGCCAGTTCCAAGATGTTTGTTTGTTTCCTTGTAGCTCTTTTATATGGACGGAATAGCCGTCCACCGGTACATGCGAGCCCATCACATATGTCTGACTTAGTTGCTGAGTAGGGGCCCCTTGCTGGATGACAGAGGTTAGTTGGTGCTGAGGTGAAGGTGCCTTCTGGTTCTCTCTCTCCAGAAGCATGACCCGCTCCAGTAGCAGTTGCACAGTTCTCTTATGGCTGGGAGGTAAGCGGACCAGACGCAGCTTCTGTTCTGGGGTCAATGATGACAGGTTACGTAAAAACTGTTTTTCTTCGGCGGTCAGCGCCGTTACCTGTGGGCTTTGAACTGACAGCTGAGGCTCCAGCGGATGAAAGGCTCTTAATTTAGACTGATCGCCTGCAGCTGACATTTCTGAAAAATTGTTGCATAATCCTAAAGGAGACTCGCATCTTCTACGTCACACTGTACCTGCAGACATCGTGTCGATTTAATATCCCCACCCCCACCCCACTCTACCCTACAAAAAAGTAACTTTCCACACAGAAGAGCGTGATAGAAGAGCGTGAATTTTCCCCATCCTCCACAATCTCTTAAACACGATCTATTGTGACTCCGGTTTAAAAAAATAAAAGCCTAAAGCTCAATTTTCAGATTTTACTGAGCGCCTTATGAATTTTTTTCTCATCGAGACTATTCCCTGGCACGCACACGCGCGCGCACCACAGAGGGAGAAACCGATTCAAAAGGTTAAATTTTGTTTGATCCAAAGCTTTTAGCAAAATATTTTCAAGATTAGATAAGTAGTTTATACTAGTCTTTTTGGAATTACTGATTTATAAAAGTATGCACTGCCCAGTCTTGATTCCAGTAGGCAAAGATATCTTGTCATTCTACCCCCCCCCCTTCCCATATTCTTTCCTTCATGTGGACACGCAAAAGTTTTTCCTGCACAGTAAATAAAATTGTCACCATAAAATCCTTAAGGACTAATATATCAACGCCTAGCTGTTCTGAGGAAGAGGGTTACTGTGTCATGTCCTCGGGACGATAGTCAGATTTCCCCTTACTCAAAAAAATTTAAAGCACGATTTACAGATATGCTAAAGCTGCAAACACATTTGGACAGTAGAAGAGGTTTTTCTGGCTTTCGTGCACAGCTCCTACACAAAGAGGTCGAATAATTGTCAAAAATTAATCGCCGAAAGATGTTCGGAAATGAGTTTTGGCAAGCGACATAATAGAAAAGACCATCCACAACATGCGTGTGTGGCTTGTAAAGTGTTGTCACATGGTTTGAATGACTTAACTTTGTGCCTGATCAGCCTGTTTTAAACAACCCATTTCGACGACAGGTAGATATTTCGATCCGAACTCCACAAGTTCTATCGGTACACTGTTGAATTTGTTTTTATTCCTTGGTCAACAAGCCACATATTTGTCTACGTGACACCCGCCCAGTCTTTTTTTTTTTTGGCGGAAATTTAAGTCCTGCTGTCATCATCAAACACATCGCATGTATTTTAAAGTGTATTAAACTAGCCAGCCACGTGAGTTTCTGGCGACAGGCGAAACGAAGAACGTAAAAGGAGGCAGTCTAGTTACATGTTTGATACGATGTGTAACGATCAGCGAAAAACAGCGTACACAGTTAATATATATTACAAACATACGTCAGTCTTTTCGTGACTTTTGACACCCACTAAACAGTGTTGGCTGCTGACAGACGACAATAACAATACAAAAATATTCCTCGTGACATACACACGTATTTACATGTACAGATAAATATCCCTCTCCCTTCAGTAGATTCATTTTGAAAGGGTCATGACGTCATCAGGTACCATCTTGCCTGCCCAACTGCCAAATATGATTATCATGTGATGGACGCAGCCATCACGGAGACGGTTTTGCCACCACCCGCTCACAGCGGGCGGTATCAGGTTACAGGCTGGGTACCGCCAGCGGCACGTGACTGTGACGCGCGGCGGCATCTTTTAAACGTGCTGTGCTAGGCTCACTCTCTGTAAACGCTTCTATACTCTTTTAGAATAGCTACACACATTAACAACTAACATCTTAACTCAACAAACATCTTAATAGATTAGGTTAGTTTGTAGGCATATTTCCTATCTTTATTTACCATAGCTAGCAAAACGGTAGCTGAGCGCAATTATCTCTATTTCCTCAATCTACTAAACTGTCCTTTACACTAACAGGAAGAGTGAAGAGCACTCTATTCATCACATATTTCCATGTTCTTGTATATATATATTCTTCGTTTTTTATCCGTACTTTTGTGCGCGTAACAAACACAAAATGTGCTACGCGCGACACTTCCACCCGCTAGCTCGGGCTGTTGCTGGCAATGGTTTCGTTGTGGCTCGCCCCCACCCGATAAAGGTGGGGGGGGGGATCGGACCGGACAAAGGGGCAGTGAGCCGTGGGCCGACGGACAGTGTTGGGCAGCAACAGCGGCGGCACTCAATAATGTAGAGCGAGCTTCAACAAAAGGCCTGCTCCTCTGTTGGAAGAGAGAGAGAGGAAAGTTGCGAAGCGAACCCGCTTCATCACAATCATGCCAGTCAAACAAATGCATGGTTGGTCATAGAATTAGAATTGTGCCATTATATCCAGTGTCTGTGGTGGGGATTTGTTTTACATTTTTTAGATACCCAAATTGACAACACAGACAGCGTGGCAACTTGTGTAGTCTCGGGTCATCTTTTTTTTTATCGCGGTAAAGACAACTATAAATGACCCAAAACCGTCTTCAGGTGACAATCACCTACTACCTGCTTCTATAGGCTTTCCTCCCTTTCCGGAGGTTTAACCCTACAAAGCTTAGCAAATACAATGAAAATATGAAAATATTACAACACTGAAGTTGTAATTTCGTCCGCGTTTGTACGGTACCGTTTTTATTTTCCTCAACCAGGAAGATTATTACGACCACTGTCTGCGATGTGAATATTTTATCTTAAAATATGTGTAGTGTAAGCAGGTCTGAAGTTTAAAATGGTAGCTTGAAAACTATATTGAAATGATTGATAGACTGATTGGTGGATCGGCAGGTGCTCGGTGTCCTTGCGCAGTTCTAGCAGTATATGAAGAGAATAGTAGACAATTTAGTGACGAGCAACCTAAATAAACTCTGCAGGTAGATCTGCGGATTAGCTTGTGATGTTGCTGGTTCGAATCCAGGATGGGTCGAGGTTTATTTCCTCGAGTTAAACATTGTGCACACATTGGTGACGTTCTGCTTTTGAGGGTTTTTCGTTTGTCACAGAGACCAAGGCCAATGGTCATATCATCGAGTTATAAACTGTGCAGACTCTACAGCCATCGCCCGAACATCAAACTGCCTTGCGGAATTTATCTTATTTCAGCTGTCAGTCGAGTGCTTGTTGCAGTGCAGTGGTTGGCTTTTTAATAGACCCCTTTCCCAATAACGCGAAATCAGAAATTGAAGCGCTGAATGAATTAATAATAAATCAGAAACTGTCAAATGATTTGAAAGAGTATATAAAGAAATTAAATTCTATATGGCTTATAGGATTCCTTTATCATTGTCATAAATCCTCACAATTTAATTAAAGTTTTACAGCCCATCAGCCGTGAAATGACTATAGATACAGCCCAGCAGACGAAAACCCATGCCTAATACTGTTTTTCTATTTTGAATCAGAGTAATAGCTACGTACAGTAGCGATATACGCCATTTTGGTATTTGCTGGCGCCGATTTCCGAAGGTGGCGCATTCTAAGCGAACTGATCGATCCTGAATTCTGTACCTCGATTTTAATGTTAGAGAGTAAAATGCTGACATGCGTAAATGAACTGGTAAGTTCTGAATGCTTACCATTTCACAATCTGCAGGGGTTCGAAATAGGCATATGATGACGTCATTTTTTTTTAAAGAAACACATGGTAGAGCTATCTATTACATTCAACCTTAACGGAAGCCTTTTTCTTTTGCAGTATTTGATTTGATCCTTTTCTTTCTCCCTCCAATAAATTCCATCTCCACGCACGTCTCGAGGCATGATAGCTACATTTACTATCTATTTTCTGAAAAAGGTACCGGGAAAAGAATGCATATCTTCCTTGCCTTGTTGTGCGCCGTAGTTGATTCCTGTCTTCCAGGCTGCAGGAGGATTTGGAGGCCGTTGGTAAGGAATGGGAACGTGATAGGCTGGCGGTGGATGTCGTAACAGTGGTCGTGGAGTCGTCGTGGTCAGTAATTCGGCTTCTATGGGCTCCACCTCTACTGGTGCTAAAACAAGACAAAGGCAATTCAGAAAGTAAATTATCAAGGAGAAAGCACCAAATAATCTAATTTGCACCTCAGCTGGAACTATTATCTTTAAAATATTTGGTTGTAATTTTAGTCCACTCTTTTTGTCATTTTACCACTAAGCCGTTCACGTGTTAACCCCATTTGTCCTTCAGCTAATTAAATCTCCAATTCATCGGAATACAGGTGTCTCATCAATCCAGGTGCCTAGGTCTAACTTTTTTTTAGGTCCACAATCCATAAAACTCGTGTTCTTTGTCTACTCTTGACCTTGCTTCGTGAAAGGTCCAACTGCTCCGCACTGCCGCGGGGTGGGTCTGTTGAAGCCAACCCACTATGCATCCTTTCTGCAGTTGTGACGTCACACATCCCAGCTTTGGGCTGCTAAATTTTCGGCTCTACCATTGTCATGGGGGGGGGGGGCCATTAGTAATGCTGAAAGAGTAATCGTAGCCAGATTTTGCTGACATGACAATACAAAGCACACGGAGGAGAAAACAGTGTAGTGCACCACAGACACCCGCCCCCCTCCGCCCCCGCCGTTTAGGAGACAAACCATTTCAAGGAAGGTTTGTGACCAGTTGAGAGAGCAACTACATGTATTTTCACAAGTTAATTTGTTACAGCACAGGGGTTGTCGTGCTGTTTTACCTTGATGGACCACTCACAATCATTGTTTTGTTCTGCTGGAGCGCTCACAGAGAGTGTTTTGTCTGCTGTACCAGAAGAACTGGTAAACATGACTGTTTTAGCGTCAATATATACTTTTGTTAAATGTGCCATTCGGGACAGTGTTCGACCTAGCATTTTAAGAGCTCGTCAATTGTGCTAAATGTAAAATAACTTCGGGTTCTTTGGCCAGAAGAGCTGGCAAAAAATGCAAATTTCTTATCTAAATTTGTGTTTCTTTAGCAATACTTACCATGACCCAA
>SMGT01001573.1:0-25073 GCA_004794575.1 Lanistes nyassanus | reverse complement strand
GCGGGGAGAGCAACACGGAGGTCGGTTGTCTCTTTCAAAACCCCCAGTTCGCAACAGGAATCATAACTGCGAGGAATGACTGAACATTCAGAAGTCGTCACATACTTATTTTGGTTTGCTACCACAGATGTTTTACTGTATTATTTTGACATATGGCTCATTTGCATTCTTATTTTAATAATTTTACTAACATTACTACAACGGTCTTTTTTAAAATCAAATTCTGTTGAAATTTTAAACTGTAACTTGTACTCTAGTTCAGAGCCAATGTCTCTTTATTTGTTTATGGGTTATAAGGTTTTACTGTAAAACCAGAAATTATTTTTTCTCCAGGGTTGATAGCGAAATGCGTACACCTGGAAGACCTGGAATGCGAGTACAAATCGGGGTTCAGTGGCAAAATACATCCCGACGGTATCAGTGCGACAATCACGTTGCCTGAGGAATTTAGACAAGAATCTGGACAATTCAGATGTGAAGTGTCAGGGCTGTCTGATGTCAAGTCATGTCAGTGGGGTCCTCCTGGTAATATTACCTATATTTTTATATTTTGTAGTGTTGTCTTTTCGATAATGTAGAGAGTTGCAGATCTAGACGATAAAAACAAAAAAAATTTCTCCTGATTCTTGTATAAACAAATCGGATATGTTTCATCCACATTCTTGTTGTTAGTAAAATGTTGTTACAGTGATTTGTAAGGTGTGTTGTGTGTATGTGTGCTGTGCGTGTATGTGTATGTGTGCATGGGGCTGTGAGTATGTGTGCGCACCCGCGTGCGTGGGTCTGCGTGTGCGCGCGCGCGCGCGTGCGTGTGTGTGTGTGTGTGTTTGTGGGTGTGGACGCGCACTTTAATGTTTCTAGCAATAAAATTTAACGGAGGAACTATGAGCCCGACAGCAGACAAGAGTACTCCAGCACAGCCGGGTAAGCGTTAAATAGCGGATTCAAAGATAAAACACGCACGAGCATGGCTGGGTTCTATAAATTAGCCCAGCTGTTCATTAAATACAACGGCTTGCTACTTGCTACATGTTTGTTTTAATCCATTATCAACAGCAATGTTCCGGCATTTTATTTGTTTTCTGTGAGAATTGTGGATATTGACGTGCATCGCTTTTAGATTCTGGAATGATCATGTCTGGATTTTGGCAAATGTATGGAACATGTGTGAGACACACACACGCACGCACGCACACACACATTGTTGTTAATATACACCGATTTATTTGCATGGCTAATGCAAACTTTTTCAGGAACTGGCAGCCATACTTCAACTGGTGCTGGTGTTGGTGTTAGTCTTCTAGCCATTTTTATTGCCATAGCTGCTATTTTCCTGTACAGAAGAATCAAGGCCAAGAAAAGTAAGTTCAGTAGAAACGGGACTAGAAATCTTCCCGTGCCAGTTGTAAACCACTAGCCTATCGCGTGATTGCTGCAGTAGACCACACAATACTACTACTGCCAGTAGTGGAGTTTTGTACGTGTGCTATTGAGAGTCACTGTTATTGGAAGCCCATGGCTAGTGGCTAGCCTCACTTCGCTACACATACATCAGGGAGGGAAGCATACAGTAATCCGGTGTCAGGCGGCCTCTAGAAAACCTTAATGGGTGATCAAAATAATAAATCACTAAAATATCTTATCGAAAGAGATTGTGGTGTTGTTGTTTGGCTAGAGTGTGAGTTTATGTAGTGTTGCAACAGCTTTTTGCATACACTCTAAATATTTAAACACTAGTTACATGTAAAAAGTGATAAAACGGGTGCAAAGCATGTGCTGCAAATGTTACAGTATGTAAGATGTGAGCTACAAATGTTCTACGTGTTCTTAACATGCCCCTACTTGACTGAACACTTTCTCTTGGCACACATTCGGAACATTGTCGGAACACCATTTATCATTTTCAGACCATTTGAACGCTTTCGAGAACAAAGACAAGAAAACTTTTTTGAACATCAAAGCGTTCGTTTTTTATTTAGAGAGGGGGTCGATCCCCCATCTTTAGGTGTTCCACTACCCTATGTTTGTATTTTTATGTCTAGTTTTTATATCCAGACAATGATTTGTACTAGCTGCTTCCCGTTTGCTGATTCTTAATGCGATTTAAGATTATTTAAATTAAAATGTAAGAGATAGGGAAGGTAGCTTTCCCGCTTCCTCTACCACTCAACCGCTGCATCATCTTATTAGTAAATCTGAAAAAGGCGCTTCTTTTTGGCTAATATGATATCAAAATTTTGATGTTCTTGGATAGTTGGCGTCAACGGCAAACCCAGTCTCCTCCCAAATTAAATCTAAGATCAATTACTTTTCTGTTTCAGCGTCCGAAAACTGCGTCCTAACCACAAAGTAAGTTAGTCTGAATTTTATTAATTTAGTCACGATTATTCATCATAATTGGAAGCAATCAATATTTATGAGTATACCAAATATCTACCCTGGCCTCATTTAAATGCTTAGCATGCCGACAATTTTAGAAAATGAACACACCGACATTGATACGAAAATATACATATTATTTTAGTTGATAGTTTATTCCCTATCTTACACGACAGTCACAATGAACTGAGCATAATCTTCAAATGACCAGGTTTCACAAAGTTAACATCGAAAGTCAAATCCCATAATAAAATGCAAACAAATTCACAATACGAATATAAATGTGCTTTAAATAGTGTCTGTTAGAGTGTGGTGTTCTCTCTGTATTTAGATCTTTAAATTATTCATTTTTAATGCAGACCCAGCGATAGTCAAAGGGATTATAAAGACCGATCACATGTGTCTTTACTGTCACCTGGTTGCAGAGTCATTCAGATTAAGTAAGAAATGCATCACTTGTAAGCAATTTGTCAAGTGCATCCTGTTGAAAAACCAATGTCTGCCTGCCTGCCTGCCTGTCTCTCTGTCTGTCTCTCTGTCTGTCTCTCTGTCTGGCTGCTTGCCTGTCTTTCTGATCATATACGTATCTGGCGATTTTATTTACCCGCGCGTTCATCTACCTATTTTGAATAAATGAACGTAAAAATGAGGGAATTAATAAACCGAATGAGATATTGTCTGTTTGAAATCATTGGTTACAGGGACACAGATGAGAGTGAGATTCAAATATCACATCCCAAGTTTTCAAACTCATTACGAAGGAGGTAGGAAGAACATTATATGCCCAGTTTTATTGTTTAGTTATCTATTTTGTTAATTGTAACACATACGATGTCTAACAAATTCTAATATATATATATGGGCTAACATAGGGCAACAATTTTCACTTGCCCTTTTGAGCAAGTGCTTAAAAATTCCACTTGCCCGACTCCACACCTCACTTGTCCGACTGTTAACTCACCTCCCTCTCCCCCAAAAGCAGGTTCTTTTTATATTATTTACATGTCGACAAAGATAACAACAACAACAACAACAACAACAACATATTTTACATGAAAACTTTACGTAGTAAAAAGGAGGTTAAAACGTTGATGCATGCCAGCCTTGTAAAATAGAATGAAAATTAAAGAAGATGGTTTTTCTATGTATTAGAAACATAGTTTCTTGCTTCGGGAAAATGTTGACAATTGCATTGTATGACAAGGCGCTACAGATAGCGACAAAACGACAGAGAGAGGAGTTCTTAAATAAGACTGAAAATTCCAGAATACGGCGCAAGTATTGGCTAGAATATGACAGAAATTTTATAGAAGAAGAAACTAGTGATGCGTTGGCAGTTTTAGAATATCTGTTGAAATTTTGGCAAGACTATATGCTAAGAAAAAACTTTTTTAAATTAAGAAATTTCTTTGTGAACATGAAATAGAATTGAAATACACAATTTGAATACATTAAGATAATCAAAACCAAAATGAAGTAATATAAATAATTTGTTGTACATAAATAACTTTAAATCATTTACTGGCTTTTACTTTTACTTACACATTTCTACAGCCTGTGTATAAGGAATGGTGAGGACTTTTGATTTCTTCAACTTCAGCTGTGTTTCCATCAAAGGATTTACAAAATTATGGTACAAGATCTAAGAAACACGGTAAGAAATTAGTTTTCTTTTATTATTGTAGTTAGATAGCTAGTTTAAATAATGTTTTTATTGTTTTGGGGGATTTTTTTATGAATTTTTGAAAAAAGGCTAAAAATGCCCAGTCCACTGGGACTCTACTCTAAGTAGGATTATACGTCACCAATGTATGAGGATTATCAGTCATTGAGTTGATCAACCCCTGAAAATTGCTATTAAATGGCACATTCTCCATTGGAGTTCAGTTGTACCGTTGTAAATATTTTTGCAGGTATCTTAAATTTACGATCTTCTTTGTTTTGCTTTTGTCTTTCTCTATAGAATGACGTTTTTGTTCTTGTGATCTTCCTTGGTATGGTGTCCCAGGTATGCACCTAAAGTGGGACAACAACCAGCCAACTAAATTACCCCCCTTTTGGTGCGATGAGTTGCTAAGGGTTGATCCGTGTGTCACGTGTTGGGGTTTGGTGGGTCAATTAATACCCAATAGACTCTAGGTGTGATCCAGCAACAGCCTTTTGCTAAAGGTAGGTTTAATCCTATTGCTTAAGCTCCTATCTAGCCGCGTCAGGTAATCAGTGGGAGAGTAGGACGCAGCAGTTAGGTGCCAGAGGCCAAGATCACACTTCTAGTCAGTGTGCTTAACATCTTGGGTGAGACAAGGTGTTAACGGGATCTGACAGCCCTCAGGACACAAATGGGATTGGGACAATAGCCATCAAGTTGGGGTCATATTCCCCAAGGTATGGGATAAGTTAGGTATGGGGTTACATGTCCAAGAAAGCTGCTAACGATTGTACTGTCGACCATCAAGGCGTTGTTGCAACCAAGGGGTGTGAACTGTCCAGGGGCGGGGATTAACTGTTTGCTTGAGGTGCCCTTAGGGCGGGTCGTGACGCGCCCTGTTTTAAACAAAGGTGCGTGTTTTCTGTTGTCTTTGTCCTGCTTGGTTGATGTATGTAGATGTTTGATGACCACTTGTGTGTGAATGAAGCAATGTATGTATGAAAGGTTTGAATAAAAGGACTGATTTAGAATGTCAAGTGACCTTTTGCCAACTCAGCTGAGAGATGTTTGTGGCGGATCTTTTGCTCAATCGTCTGTTGCCGAGTCTGATGGTGTGAAGCCTTGTGGCAAAACAAATGCTGCCTTCTACTGGACTTGTGCGAAATCTGACCTGTACCTGTACGTGTCTTTAGCAAACCATTTGTTGTAGTAAAATGTAATCTTTGAGGGTGTTGGATCCCTGATGGATCCTTCAAGACGGGCGTGAAACTCTTGGCACGTGCATCCTATGGTGTGGAAAATCTCTTCGCAGACCTTGGTGGGAAGGGGAAGGAGGAACCGCAGAAAAAGGGGGAAGTCAATGGAAAGAAAGGGGACAACCATCTAAAGCAGAGGCAGAAATCCAGCCTTAAAGGAAGGCTTCCTGGAACTAAACTCTAGTGAAAAGTGGAACTAGAAATTTGTTAATTGCAAATCATTCATTACATTTATATAAATAATACATAATTAATTATAATTATGTGTACTAGGCAACAAAAATGTAAAAGAAAAACACTCGCACGTACACACACACACACACAAACAAGTACGCACACACACTTGGCATACCCTCCCTTACAACCTACTTACACCTTTCTTACCTTTCTATCTGTACTGTTCCTTAGTAACTAACTCCCTCTGTAGCTAACTTCCCCTTACACGCACCCCCTCCCCCTCCCCTCCCCCTCCCCTCCCCCCTCGCCATGCGATTGGCCAGAACCGCGGAGCCTCGTCTCGATCGAAGTGGCTTCACGCATCACTTCCCTTGGTTAGACATTTTTATCGTGAGAGCGTCCTCTTATGTTAAAGCAACATACTTTTTTTTCTTTTTGTTTAAAAAGGTCACATGTTATCTACACAAAAGATGCGACGTCTCACACATAGGGATAGATCAGTAGGAAAAAGCAAGCAGGGACAGCTACAACAGCAAACCACAGCAGCCGGGACAACATAGAACAACAGCGTCCACTACCAGTTCTACCGCCGCAATCAGAGCTCGGCCCCAGCGCCCAATCACCACATTCCCCTCTCCCCTGTAGTGCGAAATTACTGACAGGCTGAAGCACTTTCCCCAAAACAAACAGTTAGCTGCGACATGTCTTGGGATTAAAGAAGAGTTTTCAAACTCACAAAAGTGCATAGTTATTAAACATGCGAAACATTGTGTACTATACTGTACATTCACAAGCTTTTTTCATTGGTCTGCTTCAGCGTTCCTACATGCGTAGAAAAACGCGCACCTCTAATTTGAATGTTGCAGGTTCTGTGGTCCGGCGACAACAGTGACTGTGCCATGTACATCTCCCCCACGCCTGTGTGTCAAGACCCTGGGTCAGGCCGTGTCGATGACGGGAGAGTTCTATACTGCTCAAATCACTCTGTTCCAAGAGCAACTTGACCTGCTCAACACGCCGTATCCCAGAGTCTTTGTAGCCGGCCCGCCCGGCACAGGTAAAACTGTGGTGTTGCTGCTGAAGGCAACAGAATGGTTGAGATGCGGTCACGACGTCTACATTTTGAGTATTTGTGGTGAAAGTCTTGCAGCGTGCAGCAGGTTGTACCACCTGTTGCTGCAGATTGTCAAGACGCAGCTGACGTCAGTGGTATCACCCGGACAGCCGCACTTCCAGCAGTATGATTTCTCTTTGGAGGGAAGGAAAGGCGTGGAGAAGGCCGTGAACGACTTGTCACTGGCGGCGAGGAACGGGTCGCTTTAAGTCATCGCTGATGAAGTTTCTGAGTAAGTTGTACATCGCGTGTGTTGAGGTCATTACTAATTGCATCACACGTTGAGACAGTTTACACGTTGTATCACTGGCACTGCTCAGTATACCATGTTTGTCTTTACCCTCTGTGTAACACTGCAAACTTTCTGCGACAAGCTGCTGACACTTGTTTCTCTGTCTTTTGTAACACTCATGTCTGTGACAGCTCACACAGCTTCCAGTCTTTCTGTGACCAGCTGCTGACACAAGTTCCGGGTCTCCATCTTTGGGCGCCAAGCTGTTACCATGGATATACATCAGTCAGTTGGCACGTGGAATATTTAACCAGACCCCTCCGCTCTCCGCCGGCCGTCGTCAGGGAGCGCATACAACCCAACAAGAAAAACAATAAAAATATCAACGAAGGAATAAAAAAATGTGATTATTCACAATAAAGTCTGGGTTCTGCTTTTATGCTAGTATGGTAGACGGCTGGTTGAAAAGAGAAGAATGTCATTTAGTTGGAATGCAATGTACTTTTTTTTTTACTGAGCCAGCATTAGCTGAGCCAGTCTACAAAGAATTTAGCATCAGCAGAATGGAGGGAATTAGAAAAATCACAAACTTTAAGATGTTAGAAAGTACAAACTTGAAAAGTGAGATCGGAGATACTAACACACCATATATCAAAAGCCCAAGCGGTAGCTGGCTACTAGTTATGTGCATTTTTTATGTTTTGGTCGGTAAGAAGGTGGTGGCGGGCAGGAGGGGGGGGGGGCAGATGAAAAAATAAAGAGAATGAGGGGGGAGGGAAAAATAAAGGAGTAGTCTAGTTTTTTTTTGTTTAAGAAGTCTAATATTTGGATATGAATATTGTCTTATTAGTAAAGAGAAAAGAAACAGATGACTGCGGCTTGGGGTAATAAAGGTACAGCAAAGAAAACAGCCGAGCGAGAGTTAGACAACAAATCAACGTTTCAGGAAATTGCCACTTTTCCCCCTTTTTACTTCCCTATATATTTACTTGTGATGGACGCAGCCATCACGGAGACGGTTTCGCCACCACCCGCTCACAGCGGGCGGTATCAGATTACAGGCTGGATACCGCCAGCGTCACGTGACTGACGTGCGGCGGCATTTTTAAACGTGCTGTGCTAGCTTCACTCTCTTTAAACGCTTCTATACTCTTTTAGAATAACTACACACATTAACAACTAACATCTTCGTATTCTACTCGATATACTCTTTCTTTAGATAGTAAACTTAACAACCATCTTTATAGATTAGGTTAGTTTGTAGGCTAATTTCCTATCTGTATCTATTCAAATTAGCTAGCTTAACTGCATTTGAGCGTAATTATCTCTATTTCCTCCTCAGTCTACTAAACTGTCCTTTACACTAACAGGAAGAGCGAAGCGCACTCTATTCATCACGTATTTCCATGTTCTTGTGTATATATTCTTCATTTTTTTATCTATACTTTTGTGCGGGCAACAAACACAAAATGTGCTGCCCGCGTTAATTTCACCCGCTAGCTCGGGCTGTTGCTGGCAATGCTTTCATTGTGGCCCGCCCCCATTCATTGTCGCTCTATAAAAGGGAGGAGTGAGCCCTGGCCGACGGACAGTGTTGGGCAGCAACTCAATAAAGTATGGAGAACGAGCTGTAACAAAGGCCTGCCCCTCTGTTGGAAGAAAGAGAGAGAGAGAGAGAGAAAGTTTGCGAAGCGAACCCGCTTCATCACATACTTCATACTTGTAAGTATATACATATAAAACACGTTTATTATATAAATACGTATAAATATAAATATAAATGCATATACACACTTTCATGTATTGAATCAAATATAAAGCCAAAATCGAAATCGAAAAATCTAAAGTCTCTGTCGTTCTTCCTAAAGTGTGATCGCAAGAGGGAAATATTCTTCAATATAATACTAGCATCGTTATAATCTGATTTATTTTCGTCCTGTGCGTATGTCCTTGAAAAGCTTCGGTGGTGACATGTCCAGGTGAAACTGAAACTGAAAAAACTGATGTTATGGTACATTTTAAAGAGCCGTTTAAATTACTGTTTCCTGTTTTCGTAAATAATCCGTGAGACCTTTACGTCTTTGTATCTAGCTTCTTTCTTTCTATCTCACCGTCCTTTTCCTCTTTCGCTAATACATGCTCCGCAAATTTACACACTCACACACACACACGGGCACACACGCACATGCACAGACGCAGGCACACGCACAGGCTTACACGCACCCACACGCACTCTCATGCGCGCGCCAAACATGGAGGCTAGGGAACAAAGTGGCAAGTAGAAAGAAGAAATCGAAAAGGCCGAGGAAAAGATAAGTTCTTCATTGCTAAAGTTTTAATTAATAATGAAATTGATTTATGGTGCAAACATACACATATATTTATACATCTGTTGTACTGTGTCCTGTTTTGTATCTTCAGAACTTCCCGCTTTTTTTCTTTTTACTATCTATTCCAACTTTTTTATACTTTTGTGCTTTTTTCTATGTTCGGCTTCTATTTATGCGTACGTGCGCTGGTTAGTGGGAAGATGCAAAGTAGGAAACGCGTGGACATGCAAAAGTTTCCAAAGATTAAAAGATGTTGATGACAAAGAATACAAATGCAAATTCTTACCTTACAACTGCCGATATGACATGTTCAAGCTCAAAGTAGAAACATAAATATCAGCTTCCATGAAAAATCGAAAGACGGCTTTCATACAAATCACGTGTTCTAGTACTGACATTTTCCAGGACCCCGTGTCTGGTCTCGTTTTGACCATGTTTCGCTCTTAAAATGAATTTCGAGTTTCAGTCGTACAAATATATTGTATGACTTACTTGAATCTTTGCTGAAACTTAGTATTGTGCTTGCTGGCCCTTCTTCATTGCGAAGAGTTAACATCCACTTTCCGTGGCCAATGGCGAACTTCTTGTCAATGTGAACGGTTAAAACAAGGTCAGGCGGAGTGCCATTTAGAGTACAGTTAACCTCCTTCACGCTGGCGCCTTGAGAAGACATCGGTGCAAACAGGCACCCATTCTCCACTACTGCAGTGTGAGCCTTTATTAGCAGTGTAAGATCATCCCGTGCTAAAGGATTTAGGATATTCGTTGAGTTTTCAATGTATTGAGGAGTACCTGTCAAAAATTAAAAATAAATAAATAAAACAAAATACCTAGAAGTAGTTAAGCTGGCTGAAAACGAAACAAGTGATAAATAGCATACAGCAATGTTTGTTTGTTCGATTGTTGTCTTCCTGATATACCATTACATAAACACATTATTAAAGATCATTGTCGAGAGATCTAAAAATGGAAAAATACTCATGTCCTAAAACGAATATTTTCAGTAACTTTCAGCCTCTACCGGTTATTACTTGGGGAATGCCGTTATGTTCAATGGAATGAACATTTTTCCACTTTTATGCAGGCGTGTAGCCAAAAATATGTGTACATTAAAGTAAGTGTGTGTGAAAAGGACAGGTATCTGTATTATTTATTTTGCTGTCCCGTTGTGTCGATCAGTCCATCTGTGCGTCCATCCATGCTGACCTAGGGCAGAAGCCGATAAGAACAAAGCAAAACTCGCTCCCCAGAGCATCTGTACTATTGCAGACATTTCTGACCCGACTAGGATGCATACTGGAAAGATTTACGTGTTTTTTTATGTCGGGAAATTTATATGGAAAATCTCCCTCACAATCAAAATGAGGCCAGATAATGTCACAGCCGTTTCGATCACAATGGTCACACTTAAAAGCAGAACCACTTTCAGATGTCAGTAGGAATTTTTACACGTTCTCCAACAATAAAAACGCTTGAAACTTACTTCCAAGGAGCTTCCACCCAAGTTTCTACGAAAAAATCTTTTCCGGAGTGTATGTGTTCTCTTTCACGTTCTCCCACACAATAATTTATTGCGCTTGCCAGTAATGAAACCAAAAGCTCAAGTAACGAAAACTTTTAAAATTGTAGATATTCTAATAACACATTGCTATCTATAAACAAAAACTCTGAGGTTTTACAAAATACCTGAAACGAACCAGATATTACTGACAACATATCAGACGCTGCATAAGTATACGGCAGTTTCATTAAGGTCATTGTCTTTTCGACCTCGGCAGTTTAAGCTCTTTAAAGTCAATATTTTATTCTTCTACAGCCTATTATTCGCCGAAAACTATGTAGATTGCGTAGGGCATTGGAAAAGAAATTAACGCTTAAACGCTTAATTTTACCCAATATTCATCATAAATCTTTTGAGGAAGTGTCTCTTTTTTTGACGAAATTCTAAAGCTTCTGTTGCTGCTTCAGCCAGGTCAAGCTTACGCGCAAATTCCTCTCCCTACCCCCACCCGCCACCTCTCTCTCTCTCTTTCTGTCTCTCTCTCTCTCTCTCACACACACACACACACCACACAAATTCGACGACAGAAGTCTCCCACTCCCCCACCCCCTGCTGTCCTCTATCGTATCAACGCAACAAAATAAAACAAAAACAAAACTTATAAACCTAAAACCCAGAGACACAGAATTTCAAGCATTTTTTTTATCGTTTC
Organism: Lanistes nyassanus; assembly: GCA_004794575.1. NCBI lineage: Eukaryota > Metazoa > Mollusca > Gastropoda > Architaenioglossa > Ampullariidae > Lanistes > Lanistes nyassanus. The sequence goes on along the minus strand of SMGT01001573.1, from coordinate 13,724 downwards.
CACATCCGTAAAAAGGAAAGTGGTGACATCATTCACGAGTCTTCTGGTGTTATATAAAATTATATAATATTGATGCACTTACACCTGACTAGAATTGACAGACGTCTGCTGTGTTTAGATCCGAGTCCCTCACACTGGATGACTGGCCAGTCGTCTTCACACTTGACAGCAAAGGTGTAGTTGATTTTTGCTTCATCTCCAATACGACCCAATTCCTTCCCGTTTTTATCCACCATATGTGACGGTGCCGGAGGGTTCCCCTTGTCGAAGGAACAGACAACCGTGACCCTCTGATCCTTGTTAATCACGTGATTACCGGTGACCTCGTGACCGTCAACAGTCAGACTTGTCACCTCTGGCGGATCTGCCAAGGAGAAAAGTTCTTTATAGTTACAAATGCATGAATACATACATAAACAAGTCTAACCTAGGACGGGGTTAAAGCATTATCATATCACTACTTATAGTGTAACATTAAATACCTTGACAAAATTAATTTAATGCAGCAACAGTCACTACAAATGACATATTTTTAACAAATCTATTTTACAATGTCATACTAAAAGAATTTTTTCCAGCATCAATAAATAAATTGTAATTTATAGTTTACAACAAACAGTTTTCTTTAGCAGAGCATTGCATTTTAGCTATGGGAAATCTCCACTAACAGTTATTGTAAAACAGAAAAGTACTGTTTAATAAGGAACATAATATTAGTAACAATACTACTCACATTGGTACATTTATTCAGGTTTCACCAAAAATCCCTTAGTTAACACAGTTTGTTACACCATTCGAACACGTGTTCCTGACGAAAATGTGTGTACTCACAAAGCGCGTCAAGGCGAATCAAACGAAGTGTCTTGAAGGTTTCTGTGCTGTTTCTGTCCGTAATAGAAAACTTCATCAGGCTGTACTCTCGTCTTACCAGCAGTGTAATTAGAATCTCAAAAGCTAACACAGAGCTGCTGAGTTTAGGAGGTTTCGCGAAACATGTTGTTTCACTTTCTGGGCTCCAGTTCACTGTTGTCACTTTGTTAGACTGTTTTCTCCAGGCAAACCTGCAGTGAGGTTTCATTTGGTTCCCTCTACAAACATCAAACTGGACGTCAATTTTATCCGAATAAAATGAGTCTTCCATGACATTAACACAATCGTGACGCAGCCTTCGTAGCTCAAACCGTCCCCGTGGCCGCAGGGTTTTTCGCCTTTTTTCAAAAATTCATTAAAAAATCCCCCAAAACAATAGAAAAATGATTTAAACATATTATCGAACTACAATAAATAAAGAAAACTCATTTCTTACCGTGTGTCTTGGACCTTGTTCCATAATTTGTAAAATCCTTTGATGGAAACACAACTGAAGTTGAAGAAATCAAAAAGTCCTCGCCATTCCTTGTACACAGTGTCACGACATTGTTTTTCTACACATGCCGGCACGTTTTTCTCTTCGTAATCACTTTCTTGGGTCTTTAAGGCACAAATACTCTTGTCTTCATCCACTTTATCATAGTAAATTTGCGAAACAATGTCATTTTGCTCTTCAGCGTGTAATTTGAAGAGTAAATCTAGCATTTCTCAAGTGACAGACCACATGTAGGGACACATCTTTCAAGTTATTACCAGAAACCAGTCGCGGCAGTTTAAACACAGAAAAGGGAAGCAACTCGTGAAGAAATGAATCAGCTTTCTAATGCAGGAGTTCTTTACCTTAGACGATTAGCGATTCCCCGTAAATAAATTTTCAAAGTTGCATCGTTTATTTCCCGTCTGTGATAGTAAGCGTGACCTATGCTGTATCGTTTATTTCCCATACACAGCGCCAATGTGTTAAGAAGATAGCTGACGTTGATGAAAGAATTTCCATTTCCTGTCTACTTTCATCAAACTCTTTGGTTGCGCCTGTAAAGTATTCAATAAAATTTAAAATATTACATATTGAAAGTTTGCTGCCATTCAGTTACATACAATTTATGACCACTTATTTCTTATTTATTAGATCTATTTAGATCACGTATCGTGTTATCTTATTTAAGGCGCATGGCGAACTATATTGTTGAAAACAGCATCGTTTTTGGCAGAATAATAGAGAAAAAGACAACATTACTTCAAACCACGTACTATAAGTTAACTTACAAGTACTTGCGTGAACACTATTCACTTGTATAATGGCAAATAGAAAACAGAAGCAACCGATTTTGTTCATTGTATCCATAACTGTGAAGGAACATGTGCAACAGACCTTCTTATCTATACAGGACTAAATGCGAACTTTGACGAATACAATGGGTGAAGTATTCTTGAAAAAGTTCCCTTTCATTTTCCGGTCTAATCTCAGATATGGGAGACAGATTTTATTGATCCCTAGCTTAACAGTTAGACAACGTGAATCATAGCAGTAATCATGATGTTTCTTGTCATAATCAGAATAGTGTTATATATTTCAATCTGTCAGGCAGTCAGTCACTCACTGAACATTAGTTTTGAACTACCCACCGATCTACCTCAACGTACTTATATAAGGCACATAGTGTGAGACTGAACGTTAAGCAACCAAATAAATAAATGTTAAATACAGCACAGCAAAATGAAAAAAATATGTTAAAATGATCCCTTTATTTTAAAAGATGTAGTTCAGTAATACAAGGAAAAAGAGAGGAGAGGGGATTAAATGTTTTAGTAAAATTGAAAAAAAACACACACACATGAATTGCATCATTTCCCAACTTTGTGTTTGAATATGTAATAACAAAGCTATCCAGGTAGCCTCAATGAAATCTTTTTCACAAGAAAAAAGTAGAAAGTTTTTAGACCATGGCACACACTTTACCTCTAACCACAGTGGACGTGTTTTTAAGGTGGTAAATACTGACGGTATGAGTTAAAAACTTCACCAATTGTTAAACGTAGTGCAGCTCCTAAGAGTGTTTTACCATACAATATACATAAAACATAGCTGATGACTTGTTTTTTTTTTCCAGTGGCAAAACTAGGCTGAGATATTTTGTTTAGAGAACTGACAATATTTAAGGCGTTCTAATGAAACTTGGTCACACACTGAGGAATCTCTGGATCATTAGCCTTTTAGTCTGTTTACAAACGAAATCGATAAAACATCGATCCTACAATTTTCTTCCGATCAAGACATACATATATTGTCAGTTGGACAGGCCAAATTTTTACTTCGTATCTTTTTTTGCAGATTTACGCTTCAGCTTTCAGTTGTCACCCCGCACCTGATGTCTCCGAAACTGTTCCAAAACCATCTCCAAACTCAAACTCTACGGATTACGATAACTCTGATGAAAAGACCCGGTCTGTCTGCTTTGACAACACTTTAATTCGCGTACTTTTTCTACTGGTTCTTCTTTAGATACCGTTCTGTTACAGTCTGGTACTGAATACATTTGACTTCACCATCCCTTTATTATATATTCAGACGGAGGTGCTCTTTAATTCTAACTCAACTCTACTTTTCTGAAGGAATCACAATATTTTGCATCCTGATGCAATGAAATTAGACCTGAGTGTTCAAGGAAAAAGGGAAAGTATAATTGACTGTAGACAGTAACAAGCGATAGTCCCAGATCTGTTTGCAGATGGCACAAGAGATGAACGTGTTATAAATAGCGAAAATTGGTGCATGGGATCCATTATCGATAAAAAAAACACAGATGCTATTTTATTTTTTAAAAATTCTTTAATCAGTGTCTACATAAATTTCGATTTCGTGTAAAGAAGTGTGTTTCTAAAACTTTATATTGGATGCTCGATCTCTTCCGACTTCTCGTGGTCGGACCCTTTATACGGAGACATGACAGCAAAAGGGCTATCAATCTTTAATAGGCGATACAACGTAGGTTGCCTCCCTTTGTTTCGTGCTGCTCCTTGAGCATGAAAAAGCGCAGAATAACTGGAGCCAATCAAAATACAGTATCACGTAAAATATGCTAATCTCGTAGGGTCACCACTGAAAACCTTGCAGTTTCCTGGAAGATCTTTACTGCCTATACCCCACCCCACCCCTCCCCCAATCCCCACCTATCCCCTACACCTAGCCCCCACCCTAACCCCACCCCTTACCCTTCCCCTAGATCCCCCTCCTCCCGGAACATCCCCATCTCCCTCCCTTCCCCCCGCTCGCCATTTGATTGGCTCCGCTTGTTACGCATCCTAAATAGAGCTCGTCATTTGGCTCCAGTAGTTCTGCGCTTACATGGTGCCTTACCAAGCACAGCATAGCGAGAAGACTGGCTTGTAGTTTTGCTTGTCATATGGAGTGACGTTCTTTTGGATGTAGTAGCGCATTTCCCAGAAACGAGTACTGTATTCGACTTTGTTTTCAGTGTCCATGCACTGTGTATTTCTCAGATATGAGTATTGTATTGGACTATAAATGTAAAACAAGGGAACTGTACCAAGCTAGAAAGGGACAAAGACGAAGACAATCTACATGTTTCGGGGCACTACCCCTTCATCAGGACGACACAAAAACGACGAAAAAACGAAAAGGAAAAAGAAGTGGCGCGTTGGCTGCACAGCAGGAGAATGACCAGGAGACAGTGAGTAAGAAAGGTTAAAAAGAGGGGCAGCCAATCGCAAACCGGCAGCTACATGACACCACCTTCTACGAGCCCCACACTGACCATACACCTGCGGCCGACACAAAAACGATTTCGAAAGTGATCCGCACCTCTATTGACTCGGCTGATTTACCACCATCAGCCAAACTTCTCATCAAGCAAGACACGAAACAACCGTCCTTCTATTTACTGCCCAAAATACATAAAGATAACAACCCTAGCCGACCCATTGTCTCTGCTTGCAGCTGCCCCACAGAAAACATTTCCCATTATTTAGACAGCATATTTCAGCCCATCGTCCAGTCGCTCCCCACCTACATCAAGGACACCACAGACACTCTAAGACTCCTGGACCACTTCAATTCCTCCCACACTTTCACACCTACCCTCCTCTTCACCCTTGACGTCACATCCTTATACACATCCATACCCCACACTGATGGCTTGACTGCACTGTCTTTCCTCCTCCACTCACGCAGCGACCCCCACCCTCCTACACACACCCTGATTAGGCTGGCGGAGTTGGTCCTCAAGCTCAACACATTCGAGTTTGACGGTCACTGTTTCCACCAGATTAGCGGCGTGGCGATGGGAACCAAAATGGGCCCTAGTTATGTGTAGCCGGGTGGTGGTTACGTAACGCCCTGGCGCCCACCCGACCGGCCCCTGAACTCCCTGTTAGTCGGCACGGCGTGGATTGTAGCATCATGCACCTTACTGGTCTTCTGTTACTCAAGAGTGGGAAACAAAGGGTATCTGTGCAGGGAAGGGCCAAGGACTCACTGTCCGAGGCCATGTAACCCTTTGACGTAATCTAGGTGCGACCAGGCTTCCCCAGTGAAGGGTAGGGCCACTTAGGGGGGTCAGGGTCGCTCTAGAACAAGGGGGGACCCAGCATCTCAGCGGGAGGCGAGGGCGAAAGGTCAGCGACAATGTGCGAGGAGCGTGGGTAACGAGAGCGAGATTAAGAATAGACGCGACCAGTTCAGTCAGAATTCTTTTCAGATGGAGCGCTTCGAGGTAGTCACTCGAGGAAGGATGTAGTCTTTAGTTGCTGTACTCTCACAGTGAGGTGGGAGAGAAATAAAAGTTTACATGTAGCTGTGGGGACGTCTTGTGTTGCTGTGTCCAGAGTGGAGGGATGATATAGCCATTTCCACAAATGAGAAACTAACAGACCCGCTACCGCTCGACCCTGTTACAATGTTTGTCTCTTCATGGGTTGGTTGGAATATAACATCCGCAACAGCTACACGGGCCCTGTAACGCCTCTTATGCGTCATACGTGTTCGTATGACAACACTCTTCGACGTCAACGACAAAGTTTATTAAATGAAGAAAAATGAGTAATGGGCGGAGGCACGGCGGTTCATCTAAAATGCTACTTCTCTAATCTTGATAGTCTAGTGGTTTTCCATCTTGGACCTGTCTCTCTAATCTTGATAGTCTAGTGGTTTTCTCTCTTGGACCTGTCTCTAGAAAAATGTCTTCTCCAGTTTCTAACTTGCCTATACCTTGCTTATCAGCTTCTCATCTTCGCCGTCCTATTGGCGTGCTCGGGGGATGACTTGTGGGTGTCCGTCGTAACATAGAGCTAGTCTCCTCCCACATCTTACAGTTCAACTATTATCTGTAGCGGAGGGGGTGGGTCGTCTTCCTGATTCCAGCTGGCCACCTCAACGAACAGACTAAGCAGTACGTCCTTCCATTTGCCGGCCATGATCCATGCCCGCAGTGTTTCCTTCTGTTCGGGCGGCTCGATGATTGCGTCTACTAGCAGTTGCAAGTGTTCGTGCACCAGACGCCCGGGCAATGTGTATACGCCTTCCATCTCTTGATTGCTGTCCTGCCATACGACGCAGCCAGAGGTTTTAACGGCGAGCAAACTTTCGCCATGAGGGCGTTCGGCCGTCCTCTCAAAGCCTCCCAGGGTCCTCTCCAGGCCTGTCCTTCCTAAGTCGCCGGCAGGCCCGCATATATTGGGGTAAGAGGCATCCGAAGTATTCTAACTAGCCTATCCCACTATTGCGTGTCCTGTCAACGCTCCTATTAGCTGCTCTCTGACAGCCAGATTTACGTTGTGGTTTCGGTCCTACTCGAGCGGGGTAATTGCGCCATTATCCTCAACGCTCGAGGTCGACCTTTGACTAAATTGGTCAACACCTCTGGGTTTCCCGATCATTCAGGCATCTTGGTAGCGGTTAATTGCAGGCCGCCAATTACCTTCCAACAATTTACAGGCTTCGTCTACCAGTCCAGCCTCATTTGCCATATCGTCTTTCGGGCTTCCCTGCAACACATGGCTAATCCCCATAGGTCGGTCCCATGATGCAGCCAAGCCTTGTCTTTCGCCCCATGACTAGTAGCGAGCAATTTCATCGTTACCACGATTAATCTGTCTTCCAAATCATACAAAATATACGTGCTGTATACGCACCAGGCACGCGTATTGTTATAGCCCCACACCAGAATTGTACAGACGCTATATCGACGACGGTCTAGGCGCCACTTCCCTCCCTGAGTCTCTGTTATTGAAGTACATCCATTACATACAACACTTCCACCCCTCCATTCAATACCCCTACACCACTTCATGCACCTCTGTCACATTCCTCGACATCAACATAACATTGCAGAACGGCCACCTAGCAACCACCATCCATTACACACCTACGGACTCACACTCCTACCTTGATTTCCACTCATCTCACCCACCCTCCACACTGCACAGCATACCCTACTCGCAGAGACTCCGTAGATTACGCTCTGACGAAACTGACTTCCATGAACAATCCGACAGAATGATAGACTTTTTTCCTCGCCCGCAACTATCCCTCCAAACTTCTACACACTGCTAGACAGAAAGTTGCCGCCACACCACGCGCACTTACACTTCAACCCTCCCACCACCACAGACACACAGAACCAAGGCCGATCGCTGTACTGAGCCACCACCCCCACAACCTCCCAGTACGTAGGATCCTCCCTTCCAACTGGCACCTGTTGTCCAAATCTGAACCCGACCTCTTCAAAAAACTCCCCCTCCTAGCATCTCGGCGGGATAAGAACCTGCGAGACCTTCTAGTACACTCCAAACTAAAACCGACTACCTCCCTCCCCCTTCCTGCGGCTCCACCCCATGCAATGTCCCCCGTTGCCACACTTGCCCCTACCTTAACACTGCCACAACACTCCACACACCCAATACCACCTTTATCATCAAACGCAACTTCACCTGAACCAACAGCAACATCGTCTACGCTATCACATGCATCCTCTGTCCCACTTTATTCTACATCGGGGAGAAAGAACGCACTCTCAACACCCGCTTCACGGAACATCTAGCTGACACTAAACACTGCAGAAACACACCAGTTGCACGTCACTTCAACACACCCCTACACACAGCCGACAACATGAGGGTCTGTGGTATCTGGAAAATGAAGGGCGACTCTATTGACCGTAAGAATATGGAGTCCTACTTCATTACCCATTTCGGTACCATGGCACCTACTGGACTCAACCTAAAACACTGACCCTCCCCCTCCTTTCCCTTAATCCCCTCACGTGACAAGTTAACTGGACTTTAGAGTGAGAAGTTAACGAAAATAGTTGAGTTGTGAACGCAGAGTTGAAGGGAACAGACTGAAGGAAATGACTGTTGTGGGGAAACGCGATGGAGCGTACTCGCTGTGTTTGATGTTACCTGCTCCTTCAATCGCTGAACTGAAGGTATTGCGTATCAGCAGGATTTTTTTGTTAATATGTTTTTTTAATGTACTAAATTACTGGGTAAAATACTGATATAAGCCCTCCAGAAATTTCTGCTTAATTGTATGGGTTTTTAATGAAGTGAATTTCATGTACGTCATGACCGTATAGTAATGGAATTTTGCTTGAAAAGGCGGTACTTTATTTGAAGTTACCTATTCCTTAGCGAGAAGTGTTCGTATAGCGAACTTGATTGCATTTGAATGGGCGCCAAGCTTGTATAATTGAAATCAAAATTTGGAAATCAATGTGTATCGTGAGGTTTAATATATACGCGCGGACGATGGACACAGACACGCTAGTGAAAACAACGAAACACACACAGAGGGAGAGATGAACGCACCACTGACCAACAGCTTGGGAAAGAGATCGTCCTTCAGTCACAGATGGGTGGAAAAGTATCATAAGAGAGGATGAACAGCGAAAGTTGTAAGTTAATGCAGACAGGCAATCGGGACGTCAGTCAAGGTACTTTCGGAAAAGTTTCGTTTGAAAGTCTGCAGTGATGGGGAGTGGCGAATGTTGTGGGGAAGTGAATTCCATTGGGTGGATGCCGAGAAGGTGAACATACGCTGTCCATATGTTTTTGTCCTGATGCGGGGTACTGAGAGAATGCGATCGTCTGAAGAGGAGCGGAGCTGTCTCACTGGAGTGTAGACTGTAAGAAGTTCTGAAAAGTAGCTGGGGCATGCACCGGCGAAAAAATTGAAACAGAGAGTAGACAACTTGTACTCGATGCGAGCCTGAATGGGGAGCCAGTGCAGAGTGCGGAGGAGAGATGTGGCATGGTCTGTTTTGCACGTTTTCAGGACAAAGCGAGCGGCCGAGTTTTGAAGTTTCTGTAACTTCTGTAGCAGATTCAGAGGACAGCCGGCTAGCAAGGAATTGCAGTAGTCAAGTTTAGACAGAACGCAGGCACATACAAATGTGTTTGCAACCTGATCGGACAGAAGGTGACGGAAGCTGGTGATTTTTCTGAGTTCAGAATAAGCGGATCTGCAGATGTTGGAAATGTGTTTGTCAAGTGTCATGTTAGAGGTAATAATAACACCGAGGTTTCTTGCAGAGTCAGCGAAAGGGATGTCGACATCACCAATTCGAACTGCTGTGGGATATTCTGTCACTCCAGCATTTCTTTTACTGAAAGTATAGCTCGAAGCTAGGTACTAAGTTAGGAAACCTTAGGAGTTCCAGGTAGAGGTACGGAGACCCCTGTACAGCGACAGGATTCGACCACCCCAGAGCCGACACCTGTTGATGGGAACATGAGAGTGGAGAGAGGCGCGAACAAGAGGCGCCCTCGTGACCAGGCCAGTAGGAGCATGGAGTGCACCCGAGTATACAGGTGAACCCAGTCCGACCGTGTCGCACGTGGCCGCGACCAGGACAGTGGGTCAGTTGTGTTGAGGTCCCGCCTTATGAACGACGATGACGCAGTGTGAGGCGTACGGCCTACGTTCTTAACAGTGGGGCAAGCCAGGTAGACGAGAATTTTGTGTAATTTCATGGGAACGGCGGTGCCTAACGAGTGTATATCACGGAGAGGAGATCGCGAGAATATAATATTGGAACTTGTAGTTGTGAAGACTTTGTGTAATTCGAGGAGTGTAGTTCACGTAGACATCGCATCGAGAGATAGAAGTGACTGTTTAGGACATATAGAACTGTAATTTGTGAGCACTGTGTACTTGGCGGAGACGACAGATAAGGTCAAGAGTACGTCACGGAAAACGCAAAGCTGAGGAGGAAGGGCTGACTACTCGGACCCGTATGATTGATGCCGACAGAGATTGTGGACGTGTAATTCATGAGGAGTGGGAACTGACAGAACTTAAGATAGATAAATATTAGGGACTTTATTAGTGCAGAGGGACACTGCCGGACCTAATCGCGATTTGTGATGAAAAATTGGGGGTTTTTTGTTTGTGTTGTTGTTTTGATGCTTTTGAAAACTGCGCATGAGTTAAAACATAACTTGGGGGAAACCTATGTTGCATCTTGAGAGTAGTTCGAGAGGAAAATTGATAGTACCCCCCAAAGTCCGAGTATTGTTGAGGGTTTTGTGATCCGTCATATGCCTAGTTAAATAGTGGCTATAGTTTCTGTTCTGCTGGTATGAAGACCAGGATGTGAAAGTTGTAGGAGTGTAGAGCAGGGAGAGTTAGTGTTGGACAATTGAGTTTTATTATTTGAGGTAGCTGTGCGAAATCGTGAGGAATTAGTGTAAACTAGATTGAAAGTGAACTTTTTTTGGTTGTTGAAACTTGAAGTGAGGTGAAGTGGTTAAGGTATAAAGCTACGTCCAGTGCTCCTGGGTGATAATAAATAGTGGTGGGTCCTATTTATGTAACCCAGTGTTGCGTTTTGTTTGAGTGACAGGAGAGTGAAAGAACACAAAACACGTACTGCCACTAAGTCGTCTGACATGGACGGGGGTGGGGGTCGTGACACAGTGACTAGAGTGCGCGTTGCTCTTCTGTTAAGGAAAGTTAAGTAGAGTGAGAAGGAAATAAAGATAATTATGTTAAAAGACAGTTAAACTAGCTAATGTTAATAGAAAAAGATAAGAAATGTGCCAACAAACTAACCTAATCTATTAAGACGTTGGGTGAGTTTAGTATCTACTGAAAGAGTATATCGAGTAGAATCCGAATATTTTAGTTGTTAGTATCTGCAACTATCCTAGAAGGATATAGAAACGTTTAAAGAGAGTGAGCCTAACACAGCACGCTGTAAGATGACACAGTTCCTCACAGCCACGTGTCGCTAGCAATACTCAGCCTGGGTACCGCCTCCGGCGTCCGCTGTGGCTGTGAGCGTGATGGCCAAAACCGTCTCCGTGATGGCTGCCCCAATCGCAACTGTATTTTTAGTGTCCATGCACTGTGCATTTCTCAGATATGAGTACTGTCTTAGATGTATTTTCAGTGTGCATGCACTGTGTATTTCCCAGATATGAGGACTCTGTTAGACTGTGTCCATGGACTGTGTATTTCCCAGATATGAATGCTCTATTAGATGTATTTTCAGTGTGCATGCACTGTGCGTTTCTCAGATATGAGTACTGTATTAGATGTATTTTCAGTGTACATGCACTGTGTATTTCCCACATATGAGTACTATATTAGATGTATTTTCAGTGTCCATGCACTGTGTATTTCCCACAAAGGAATACAGTATAAAACTATATTTTCAGCATGTATGCACTGTGCAGAAGTTTTTTTGAGAAGCCCATCAAATGTTTTGGAAATCCCAAGTTATATGACAGTCTAAGTGTATTAAAAAGTTATTTTATTATTTTTAGAATCTTTGAATTGCTTTGCATTGTTTTCGATATCTATGTAAAAGTTTTTCCATAAGTACTTTTTACATTAGACAAGATATACCTTTACAGAAGATACATGCCTATGTGTGTAACGTTTTGTGGGGTGTGCTGGAATTCTAGGGAAGAAATACGAAATGCATACGCCTAGTGCAGACCCTCACCTTTTCAATCAAAAGGTACACGACCAGATAACTTAACACATTTATTGAACTATGAACATTAGAAATGAAAGCTGAGGAAAGAAAGGTGCAGTTGAACAAATACGTAACAGTGGGTGTGTGTGTATGTGCGAGATAGCGATGGTTTGTGACACGAAACAATTGTCTGAACAAGGTATAATGTAACTAGCATACACTTAAATTCATATGACATAGCGTGATAACGCAAAAGACTACTTGCCGGGAAATGAATTAATCCAAAACCGCAACAGAACAGTTAATCCAAAAATCGTTCTCATCAGGTAATGGCCCGCAGAAGTAGTCCGAACAAGATGGGATGGTTAACACGTAAGATGCAGTTCGTAGAAGTGCAAATGTTCTGACTGACCAGCGTAGATCGGAGAAAAGTCTGTAGCAGGGTCAAAGGTGATCTGTGAGTCCAGTCGTACCGTGCCAGAAGAACTCAGGAGGTGGAGCTTGTCCAAAGGTGTCAGGAACACTGGTTACGAACCATGTATCGTACTGCTAGTCCGTTAGACCTTGAGATGTCCTTGCTTAACTGTCACAAGGTAACACTTGATGCCTCATAGATTTTAGATCTATGAAGAAAGTTCACTTCTACAAGTGAAGGGGGTCCGTTTGACTGTACACTCTCAGCCTACTATTAGACTGTTTACATGAGAGACAGGTTCACGGTGATGAATACTGGTAACTCGTCCGTTAAACCTTACACCACTGAAGATTTAATATTATCTTACGTTTCTTCATAAGACAGAGAAATGTTGACACATACTCCCTGCAGAAGCATAAAGTACTTCTCCCGGCTTAGTAATGAGTCTCTACAATAGCTTGCTATGTAGCTACACGGATGCAGCCTTCATAGTAGAACGTATAGCGTACGGCTAACCGTTGATGATGGATTCGCGACGAGACAACTATTTCATTTCTCGACACTTTCTTTCCACAACGCTATTTTTCTGAATGAGTTAAATCTATACGTGAAGACTAATTCCTTCCAGTGACCGCTGAACAATGATCCTACATTAACAGCGCGTCTTGTACTGTTGGAAAACCGTTAACAAGTCTCACAGACTAGTAACACGTCTGACTCTTCCGTATATCCAGACCAAAACTGCCAAAATCCGTTTAACCTCCCCCGATGTTTCTCCCGTTCCCCTGGACGACCAAATTAACATTTGCCCATTGGTTTCGGAAGACTGAGTCATACGCGATTTTGTTAAAGAACAAATGACGTCTTTCCTCTTATTACTACGAAACCTTATGCGTCACTAACGTGTCAACAATTCTATGAATGAAAGGATGCAATACTATGTAGAAAAAAATGATACAGTGCTTAGAACAGTCGCGCTGAAAGAAAACCTTGCGTAACGCAACAATGTGTAAATTTCCATGCATTCACCCATATAAATACACAATATTCAGAAACACACACTCTCTACACTTACCGTGAAAGAACACTGGTATAAAATATTTTCTGAATAAAAACATTACAGGGTGCATTAACAGGTCAGACGACTGTATCACCAAGGTCAGGGTCACGCAGGGTACTGGCCAGGTGATTGTGTCACGTGCGGTCGTGAGGTGGCCAGCTTCCTGCACGGTCCGTGTTCCGGGTACAGGTGTGTGTGTGTGTGTGTGTGTGTGTTGTGTACTGTGACGTGCAATGACGGAAGATTTAAATAACGTGGCAGTATTGATAAGGAACAAATGAGGACAGAGCGCTATTAATCGTCAAATGACAACCCCAACAAAGTACTGGCAGCGCTAGACACAGCCGTATGCTGACGTATGCAACCAAGGGAGCCTACTGTACCCAAACACGTAGCAAAGAAAGAGTCGAAAGTAAGGAACGTGGCAGATCTTCAA
>SMGT01001572.1:4198-25093 GCA_004794575.1 Lanistes nyassanus | reverse complement strand
AAGATTGAACCGCCAAGAAAGACACTCGATATATGTACGAGATATGTTGAATAACTCAATCCCCGAGAGGATTGACTTGCTGTGAAAAGGCTTTCGATTTCTGTGAAAGACATGTTAAGTAACGCGATCTCAGAGAAGATCGAACTGCTAAGAAAAGACACTCGATTTTTGTACGAGATATGTTGAGTGATTCGATACGCGTGAAGAGTGATGAACGGCGGTGAAGGGATACTCAATCTTTTACGACTGATGACAGTCGTGATAAGGAAACCGTTTTCTGTGAAAGTGTATGACCACTAAGTTGCGAAGATAAATGTTAGATATTCTGGTGTACAAGTTTAGTGTTAGGACGATGCGTGAGAGAAGATGCTAGTGGAAAGACGCGAACTTGTGTGAAGAAAGAAGCGTGGTTAGTTGCGTGAATGGTTAGTGTAGTGAGTAGTTGAGTGCAGGTAAATGGAAGTCGATGCGTGTATCATGATATTAAGTGCGTGAGTATCAGAGAGCGAGTGCGAGAGTGTAGTTAATAAATAAGGCCGGGTCCTTTTTAGAAACTACATTGTCTTGTTGTGTTGTGTTGTGCGGAGTTGTGTGTAAAAGAACACGCCCCCACACCCCTGGTCGATTGGAGAGAGTGGTGTGTGACAGTGGGCGCCTGGGTGTTATGTAACCACCACCCGGCTACATAGTGATGCTTAAAGAGGATCAGTTTTGACATTGTTTTGCGTATAGCTTTTCCAGTAATAGCTGTATTGTACTGCTTGACTAGATGGTGCAAGCAAATTTTGCAATAAGCTCGTGTGACAGTTTTGATGAGATTATAGACGTGATTGTTGTCTACCTCTGTATCTGCCATGTGGCTATCTAGTGTTTGAAACACTCGTCCCCCCACTTACTGAAGAATAGAATAAGCAAGTGCACTAGGAGGTCCAGGACCCTGAGGGAGACGTTGGTTATTAACAAACAGCAGTTTCTGGAAAAGTTTCTGGGTGGCAATGCAGATGTCAACAACTGACTGAAATGGCTTTGTTAGTCCGCCCTGATCTTTCTGTAAAATCAGTCCATGACTTGCCTGACTGCCATCGACTGATCTGACAGAAAGTGCAACCTGACATTCAGGGCACGTGACTATGCTTATGATCATTCTGGAAACGAATCCTGCAATATACCCCACTGCTGCTTCCCTGTAAATAGACAAGTCTGGCAGGCTGGGCATTTCGTCAAGTACAGTTTCATCAGCTGCAGAATGTGGAATAAGGTCATATGACCATATCTTCAGATTCATCTCCCACTGCTGTTCTCGTCTGGCTTATCGCTGGTGCTGACGTCAGTACAGCTGTTGCGTCTTGTGGCTTGGCATTGCCAGTGACAATGTTCACATCATGTCGCATCATCATGTGTTTGTAAGCCGCAACAAACTGTCGTACTGTCGGGTTATTGTTCGAGCCCCCATACGCACGTACAGCACCAAAGAACAGTTCCAGGTGATCCTGGGATAACTTGTATGTCAGTAAGTACATCAGGGGTTTATCTTCTCCCACATAGCGATTGTACAGTGCTTGCGTGGATTTGACGGCTGCCATAAAGCCAACGAAAGATGTTTTTTTCGGCGTTTTGTACATAGGGTTGCCAGCAAGATCTTTCAGAGACTTTATGTAGTTATAGGCACTGTCCAAAAACGACATGGCAGAGCATTGCCCTGATGGTAGATCTGGTTTCATTGCACCTTTCAAACCCTTGCCGAATTTGTTTCGAGAGTTCAACACATCAAAAAGCTCATCAATCATGCGGAGAAATACAACCGTGCCATGACAGTTCTGAAACTCAGCAAGCTGTAGACCATCGCGGCAGTACTCGAGGCTGTCTGCAACACTTTTACTAAGCGTTTGGGCAGCAAGTTTGACCTTCATCTTCTGGGATTGCCAGCACGTGGCTGTACCGGAGTTTGTTAGCAAGATGAAGGCCCTCATGCTCCTGGAGCTTGTGCAGGTCCTCGAAGTACTGCCAACGAATTATGTTATTATTGCTGTCTTTTAGACGACCGGACATAGCTAGTGTGTTTCTCATCAACTTCAGCATGTGGCAGACGTCAAGAATGACATAGATCTTCTCACCTGATGATGGGTCTTCAAAACTGGGATCTAGGTTTTCTGGATCCAAAGAGGCACCCAGTTCTTTAAGCATCGCCATGTGGCATGAAGGCCCATCACAGGTGAGAGAAATGACTTTCACTCCAGTGTCAGCAAGATGACACAAGCATTGACGAATCAAATTTGCCCTCTCACATCCAGACAGTCCGTTAACCAAGAAGTAACCAACAGCGGCTTTCCAGGATCCGTTCACACAGACAACCATGAAAACTAAGGTTTCCGTAGCCGCTGGTGCTCTGTCATCTGTGTTCCCATTGCCAATATCTACAAACCCCACCGTTTTCTTCCCATCCCACTCTATGCTTTTTCTAATAGACATGTCATCTAACATCAAAGAGCACAAAACATCCCTATTCTGAGCCCTGGCTTCCTCCACCTTTCTCTTCAGTGAACAAAACACCTCCCCGCTAAACCCAGCCCTTCTATCTACTGCCTGGAACCATCTTCTAATGGTGGTAACATGCGGAAGCTGCAGGTGAAATGTTTCCCTAACGTATTCGTAAGCCTTACTTGAATAAAACTGCAAGGTCATTGCAAATGCCTTTAGAGCAGGGTGATAACTTGAATCGCTACGTGTGCTGCTGCCCCATAACATTCTCTTCATCAGCTGAAGAGGGACACCCGAAAATATCATCTCCAGCATCTCTGCACAGGAGTCCGTAATCATGCACTTCGACTTCAAAGATTGTACTATTTCAGCAAGCGTCTTCATCTTTCTTGTCAATCGTGCGTGCTTCCTCTGTGCTTCTTTGTAGCAGATTCTAACAAGTCTTGCGTTTCGTCTAGTTTCCGTTTCCGTTTTTGTGGAGAGGGCAACTGATATGTGTGGTCATTTCCGTGTACACCACTGAGGCCATCGGTGGAAGCAGACAATGCAGGCTGAGCGCTAGTACCGAGCTGGCAATCAGAAGATTCAAGATTTGCTCTGTAGGCTGGCACCTTCCTGGGTTTGCTTGTCTGAATTTTTAAAAAAAAGTTTACAAAGAACGAGGAATAACATGGGCTAGCATGCCATGACATACAACATAGACATGCACTGTACATTATACAAAAGTATTTGCTGTGGGATTCAGAGGCAAAAAAGAGTTTTCAAAACAGGTCTCGACATCATTACTACTTAAAATTCAAGAGAAGAAGTGATTTTAACGGCTACAGCTTGTTACTCAACAGTATGTTTGATCATCTTCAAACTAACTTTTTGCAGATGTGGAGGAAAGTTGAAGATGGTTGGAACTGCAGTGTCCCTTAGACGGACAGTCTGCCCAGTACGGTCAAAGCAGGAGTCTTCGAAATGATCAGCACAAAGCACGCTATGTTTCGTAGGCACAAAATTTTCACGCCTGAGAGCGGCAATCCACTTTTTTCGCCTCTCTTCATGCTTTGGAAACCAGCATGAAAAACGCAATAGCAAATAAATCAATAAATAAACATACAAATAGTTGTGGTTTAACAGTCCTTGTATTTTACAATGCTGATGACACCCAGCTAGCTCTCTCTCTCTCTCTCTCTCTCTCTCTCTCTCTCTCTCTCTCTCTCATGCACGCAGGTAAGCACGTATACTTCCAAGATGATTTTTTCCTTCCATGATGCAAAATGTACATTGCAAGTGTCGTAGAAGATTGTGCTGTCAGTACATCTAATATACTCTGGCATTATTGTAAATAATGACCACAGAAGCTATAGTATACTCACAGGTGAAACGATTTTCCTTTCTTTGACTTGTTCGCGCAGTTCCACGCGGCACAACAAGGCATTCTCTGAAATTCACAATGTCGACAGACTTATTAGTATATACTGAAATTAAGGGTCCAACTCCTACAAAATCAATCTGACTGAGAATTCCATGCATTGGTCATGTCTGCCTTAATTGGCGATCGTCGTAGTTTAAAACAACAACAAACAAAAGAAAAAAAAAGATTATTGGCTTTTGGGCTAACTCGCTAGCACAGCCGCCGCATAAAACAGTAGGGAAAATATATTTACGACAAATACATATAAATATATATTTATATATATATATTTATAATGCTCCTCTAATTAATAATAGTTTCAGATAAAAATCTTACTCACCACAGATTCGTAAACGAAGCTTGGACCCTCCAACTATAAACAATTCACAGTGTGGGTGACTATGGCGCTTTGTAGAATGAGTCGGGATGAGGCAGGGTAAGATGGCGTCGCCGCGGGGTTACTCTGCAGGTCTCAGCGCTCGCTCTATTAGTTAGGAACTCTGTGGCGTGAACGCATGCCAGCGAAAGAGCGCTGGCCTATGCAAGCACATTTCTGCATATTCTTCAGTTTGTGCATGCCTCGGTGTGCGCATTCATGATGTGTGTATGTGTGTGTGTATGTGTTGGAGGAGGGGTCATACATGTTAATGCAGAAAAGTCACATGCGTCTAAGTTAAAATAATGCAAGAGTAAATACTTTAGCTTAAGACATTTGTGCTCAACCATTCTAACCATGTGGCAATAATACCAACACTCCACCCCTGTTTAGGTTTTATTTCTGTAAATTCGGTCTCTCTCTCTCTCTCTCCCTTTTTTCTTGATATACTCTCCATTGCTTCCTCGGCATAACAGAGTCGCCAAGCTGATGAAACAATATCTGTAGACTTGTTAAATGTAGGGGCTAATTTAAGATTATCCATTGATGATTATATAATCTGCTGTAATTACGATTATTAAAAGTAGTCAGGTTAGGATTTAGGGTTAGGGGTTCCCATCCAAAAATATTTGTCGCGCATTTGTCTGATTGGACAAATGTAAGAAGACATCGCATTTATTTATGCATCCTATTTTCCCATTGTTGCTTTGCTGTACTGTTGCTTATGTCTTGTCTTCATACCCCATTGAGGGTGAAAGAAGAAAAAAATGAAATGAAAAAACGAACAAAGAAAAACAGGAAATTGTAGGAGGAAATCCTCACTGTTATTTGTGGGAAGAAAGCCCACAAGAGGGGATTTCCTTTGTTACAAATAACTGTTCAGCTGACCTGGCTAAGGGCAGAGCCTAGGTAGGGCTTACCACTAGGGGAACTCATGCATGAAATTTAGCCGTGGAATGCACGTGCGACGTGCATAGGCTCTGCCGATGATTTCGTCGCTTACTAGCATGCGCTGTGCTCATGCATAACTTCCAGATTGTGAGGAATTCTCGGTCGTTGGAGGCTTAAAGTTGTCGCTTTCGTGTCCCAGAGCCGAGATTAGGCTGTCTTACAGTTATATCGTCTGTTCGAATATTCGGTTACAATAAGTTGCCAACACATGACGAAATACATTAGTCTTAAAATATTCTCATATCCTATGCTAGTGGTTTCTCTTTTACTACCCTTCACTGTCGTCTGTGTGTAAAAGGCTTGGGGGGGGGGGGGTGAGCGCTGTGAGTGTGTGAGGAGGGAGAGTGATGTGTATGCAAGCGTATTCGAGAGGGTGGCAACTGGATTGTCCAGTCGACCATTAGTCGTTGTCGAATTGTCTGTCCGACCGACAGTTTTTCCGGTCAACGAAAATTTGTCCGGTCCGGTTCGTCCCCAGGGCGAATGGCCTTATGAAGAATTCTTCAGTCATTGACTTGTTCACCGGCAAATAGTCCTTCGGATCCTCTGTGAGGACGCTTGAGAAACAGACTTAAATGACAGATGCAGTGAAACTTGTAATCTTAATGAATACTTGGTGTTTGGAGCACTTGGCTAAGACTTACAAGTCTAATCAATTATAAAGGAAAGGTAACAAAAAGGTGTCAGAAATTCCAGCTTTTTGCAATTCTTGAACCAAAGATACTTATAAATATTTACTGCATTTTTGTTGTTAGTACGAAATTACGGAGATTCTGAGTTGAACATGACACCCCCCCCCCCCACCTTTCAATGCTGAATAATGATTGTTAGCTCATACAGAATCTTCCTGATACAAAACTGTAAGAGTAACAAGATTTTCTAAACATTTTCTTAGTCCCTTTATAATTACAACTATGTTTATGGAAATACTATACTGCTACAGTGCTGTTCTATTTTATAGATTCTATAACGAGGAAACTATTTTTTTTCAATCCGTCCTCGAAATCCTTTATTTAGCTGCGTGCTTAGAATTTTATTGGTTCTGTTGCAGCTTGCTCTATGCATATAGCTAAGCACATGCGAAAAACCTGTGGGGACAGAAGCGCAAAAGCTCAGAAATTTTCTCGCAATGTTTCTTTTCAGAACCATCACCTTTATAACAGCCATCATTATGTTCCATATTAATTTTTTTCTCAATTATTTTAATTTAAAATGACGTTTTCTCTCCTGCAGGTACCAGGGGACGAAGGTTTACAAGCTTATGTATAATAAGTTTTCTTCTCCTTTTGCTGGGTTCAAGAGCACAAGGTTAGTACATTGTCACGAACATACGTCAAGTTATACACACATGGCAGACGGGCTCTTTCAAACTTCACGGACAGAACTCACCTACAGTTATATCAGGGACTTAGTGTACTCCGAAGGTGTCATGTTCAACTCAAAATCTCTCTCTCACACACACACAGGGCTCACCTCTCCCACTCACTGAAGTTCCTGAAGTGAAACGCAGGGCCTTTGTAACAGACCTCTGTCTGTTGCTTTGAGTTTGTAGAAGAATAATTTTTACAGGCTGGGGGGTTCTGGGCCACAACCAACCCCCCCCTCCTCCTTTTTCACCTGGGCTTGGGACCGGCCTTGGCGGAGTTAGGGGTGGTGACAGTGGGTGAGATAGGACAGTTTCTACAGGTGGTTCAGGTGTTACAAGTGTCTGTAGCACTTGTAATCGATAACACTTGGTGGAAAACAGTAAATTAGACTCGGGAAATGTGGAGGTGATGGAAGGTGACCATCGAGGGTTCATATTCTTTGGCGAAGGAGAATACTCAAGAAGAAGGTACAGGAAGAAATTTTGTGGTGCAAACTCTGTCTGGAGCGACAAGCTGCAATGGTGGAAAAATAGAAAGGGGGCTAGCTGTAGAGACAGTGTTGTGTAAGATGAGATAGATTTTTTCCGCAGTTGGAATTTGGTGATGGTAGATTTGGAGCATTGTGTCCTAGGTGACATATCTGAACATTGATTGCGTGGTTCTATGTACAAAGATTTCCCACTGCCTTTCACGAAATGTACCCCTGAAGTTCGGACCGTCAGTACAATTAGTTTTAGCTTGAGAGAGCCCATGGCATCCAATTTTTTTTTGGAAGATGATGCCTAATTTTGAAAACATTTTATTTCGAGAGCATGGTGTGGCGGCTGCAAGGTACGCAGAGGTGTTTGGACCGAGCTCGGACAGTCGGTACAATAATTTTTATTTTTAGAGATGCATGGCATCCGAAGATGATGCCTAATCTTTAGTTTCAGAGAGAGCATGGAATCCAATTACAGATATTTTTCAAGATGATGCCTAATTGTGAAAAACATTTTTTATTTCAAGAGCGCGGCGGCTGCAAGGCACGCTGAGGGGTTTGGGCCAAGTTCGGACTGTCGGTACAATAATTTTTAGTTTGAGAGAGAGCATGGCATCCGAAGATAATACCTAATTTTTAGTTTGAGAGAGAGCATGGCATCCAATTACAGAATTTTTGAAGATGACGCCTGTCTCCTAAAGTCGATCATGTGCGGAATTGCCTGCAAATCCTGCTGAAGCATAATATAGGACGGGGGGGGGGGGGGGTGCAAGGGAAACTATTCCTCGTTTGTGCAGGATTTTTGATAGGATGACGTCGTATTCATCAAAGGACAATCTTGGACGCGAAAAGAAGGGCTCTGAACCAAGCAGTAATACGGAGCTATCATCCACTCTATCCATTAGGATCTTTGTTATTTTGCAGGTTACGAAGCACAACTACAATAGCACATGACATTTCCAACCTCTAGTCTAAAGCGTTGGTAACAATTACAATAATGAATAGCACGATTCACTTTACTAGTAAATAGTAAATTGAAAAATTAATTTTGAGATTGTGAGAAAGCAATTGATGTTGAGTGAGACTCGAAGGGAGGTGAGACTCGAAGGGAGTTTCGGAGGACAAGCATCGAGATGAAAAAGGACAGAAGGAAGATGGTTTGTTTTCGGATGTAAAATCTTCAGACTGACATGTTTTGTTCGTTAAGAATAGCTTTTTAGATTATTATGGCTCAAAAGAAAAGATTATCTAAGCTGTCATTCCTTGAAGGCTTCTGTCTGCATAATACAGCACTCTGTGTTGACTGCAGGCAGACTTCTTGATCTGACCTTACCTTGCCTGTACACAAGCACATGCTTTCAAACTAAAAATTATTGTAAAATTAGCCTCGCCGGTTTCAGTTCACGAGCTTAGATGAGATAGATTATTTAGTGGACTGCGACCCCTACTGTTGCTGGTGTTTGTTGGAGAAAAGTATTAGCTCTGAGGACTGGGTCAGTCGGGCTGGAGTGCGAAGCAGAAGTACGAAATTTTCAAAGCTATTACTTACAGATGGACCGCGTGCCATACTGTGGCTGGTGTTCGTTGGAAAAAGGATTAGTTTTGAGGACTAAGTCAGTCGGGCTGGAGTGTCAAGCGGGTTTTGGGAGGACCGTTTACTGGGCGAGGCTCTCCATTTGTTGCTCTGGTGCTCAAAAGGATGATGGAGAGTATTGGAAAATCTTTCCATCTTCTGGAAGAATTTTTATCTGTAAAATCTGTCTGGAATCTTGCACAATGGTAGGTGAGAAGAACATCGATCGCTGATAAGTGTCTACGGTTGATTTGAGTGCAACGGTGGATAAATGGAAAGGGAGTTAGCTGTAGAGAAAGGGAGCTAGCTGTAGAGTAGAACTGCAATAGCTTGTTGTACAGGCAGTGGGCCTGAGTGACCGTGAGCGTGAGAAGGTGGAAAGCATCTTCCTGTGCAGGGGAGCGTACGAATTCATCTGGTCGCTGTGATCTACCCCAGCCATGTGCTTGTTGTAGTCAATGATGGCCGTTGTCTTTTTCTTTGTCGCTGTCCTGGTGTTGACAGTAGCCATTTGAGGTCTGTGGGTGGTGGTGAGTACAGAAACCTCCAGCTTGTCTTTCCACTTCATGACTAATTCTGCAACAGGCTGGGCCATGAACTCTTTAGGCAGGCCCACTCTGTTGGATCTCACTGTGCCCACTAGTCCCGTGTTGTCTTCTGCCAGGGTGTGGGCAAGTGCAGGACAGCAGTAATAGCTGTCCACATAGAGTATGTAGCCCAAAGATTTCAGTGGCTACATCAGGCGAAGCACAACATCATAGGGTCTGTTGCTGACTCCAGGCTGATGAACTCTAGCACAGCTCATAGAGCTTCATTCCTCACTTGATGGGCTCGTCCTTCATGTAGATGCGGAAACCCACTCTTCCTCCCCAGGGACACAAGGCCTCGTCAATAGAGATGTGCTGCTCTGGTATGTACGCAGTCTTGAAGTGCTGGAATGTAGAAAATAACAACTTACTAAATTATTTGCATTCTTAAAGTCCATTGCTTCTCTGTAAGAGATATACATGTACAAGCCTATGATGTGCACCAAGTAAATATATAAAAAAAATTATTTGCATTCCTGAAGTGCACTGCATGTGTAAAGTGAAGTTTGGTAATATCTGCATAATGCACATTTGATAATCACATTTCTAGATATGAAAGGGAGCAGAATTGAGGGATATCACGGTCTATTGCATTTGTGTACTTGAATAATAACAGGTATATATGTACAAGCCTATGGTGTGCACCAAGTAAATATAAAACTATTTGCATTCCTGAAGTGCACTGCATGTTTGTAAAGTGAAGTTTGGTAAAATCTGCATAATGCACATTTGATAATCACATTTCTAGATATGAAAGGGAGCAGAATAGAGGGCTATCACAGTCCACTGCATTTTTATAATTGAATAATAAGAGATATATATGTACAAGCCTATGATGTGCACCAAGTACAGAAATATAAAGATAACACTTACATGATTGAGGTGATCAAGTAGGGGCCTCACTTTGTGAAGAGCATCATGCTGTGGGTGGCCCTTTGGCAGAGCAGTTAAATTGTCATTCAGATGAAGAAATGACAATATCTGCCTAAATCTGTCCCTTTTCATTATTTTGAATGGGAAACTACAGTGCAACATAGGCAACGGCGACCAGTAATCTATAATCTGTTTTTTCTAACAACACCCATGTAAAGGAGTATTGCCAGAAATGGGGTAATCTCTTGGTGAGACACTTGTTTCCATGTGTTAGCCCATGAACTGGGTAACATGCTCTCGCCAGACTTGCGTTTTCCATCAATAATCTGTCTGGCGTACCTGTTGGCCTCAGTCTTCATGAGCTTGATCAGCTGTTTATCCACAAACAGTTTGAAGAGGTCCACTGGTCTGCGGTCCCTCCATGCAGGCAGGTTCAGTGGCCCTTGCAGTCCCGGTGTGGCTTCAAAGTAGAGTGGCTTCGGAACATTTTCTAAATTCCTACACCATTCTTTCACGTAGTCACCGCCACCTCCTTTTAGTTCTTCTATGGATAAAGATGAAGATCCAGAAACCTCTTGTGTTTTTGGATCGATATCCATAGCACCATTTTCTTGATGTTCATGTTGATCTGGTTCTTCGTCACTTGCCATCTCAACATTTGGTGAGTGACCACTGGAATTTTCTGTTTCTGACGAAGAACACGAAGGAAGGACAAAATCTTCGTCCTCTTCGTCGCTTATGTTACAGAATACGTCATTTTCGTCTTCAGACGACAGGGTTTCGAAAATTTCCAGCGCTTTACTGCCGGAGAAACGCCGAAGTTCACTATGGCGGCCGGCCATTGTCTCACGACTAAACAGTTGGCCCGAAACTGGCGGTACAGATCTGAAAACGTGGTCTACTTTATGGTCTAAGGGAGGGAGCTTGATAGAAAAATGATTCTACTATGGGAAACGCCATTTACCTCCCTTGTCCGCGAATCTCTTTTGATGTAAAAATTCTTAAAGGAAAACCTTGTGAACCCCCTGACCGCTACGCTATGAACAGTTGCAAACTTCTAACGAAGCCTACAGCCCACCCCGATGTCATTGTGTTTGGTACAAAGATGCAAAAGAATGTCGCGTCTTGAAACTGACTCCGTATATCCCCCTTACCCCGAAGAGAAAATTTTCATGCAATAACAGCCTCCTTGCAAAAGACGATAATGGATAATACTGGAGGTGGTAAAAACCTTAAATATGCTGCATAGGGATTTGTATTTTCTCTCCATTCGTAAAGCTGCGCATAAAGTACACATAAAAGACACAAAACAAACAAGCCTTACGACCGCTCTTATACTTGGTTTATGAGATCTATGTTTCAAATTCTTTTGAAACGATGCCATTGCTGTATTTACCTTCATCAATGGGCAGATGTCATATTCAGTTCGTTCGTTTCGTTCGTTTCGTTCGTTTTGTTCCGTTTTGTTCCTTTCGTTCCTTTTGTTCCTTTCGTTCGTTCCTTTCCGTTTTGTTTCGTTCGTTCGCCCGCCCACCCGCCGCGTCGGTCGGTCTCCCGCGGTTCTCTCTTTCCAGTGTTGTCTTTAAATACGTTAAAGTAACAGCATTTCGCCCAGACAACGAGTAAAAACTCACATAGAACCCCCTTTTTTAATACAAAATAATCATAGTATCTAACCTGAAACACAAAAAAATTGATATTATGATGCGACCAGTGTCCTAGCTGTTGTTAAGCTTACCTAAGTCTCAGGCGCTAAGATTTTTAGAACTCGACTAATCTAGCTGGCCCTTTGTCAATTGAGATACTGACAAAATAAACGTGATACACAATAAAAGCAATAATATCAAACAGATCGTAAGCCAGTAATTTCGGTTCATAAACTAAGTTATATGGAATTTTTTGTCTTATTTGTAGATTACACCCAAATAATGCAATACACTCTTACGTGATCCCAGAGTATGTAGACTTCTCTGTGTATATTTCGGCGCATTGAGGTGATCTTTCGAACAAAAGGTATGGATAAGAAGGTTTCAGTCCAGATGCAAACTCACGTGGATATAATTATTCATAGAATTAAAGTTTTTTTTAAAAAATCTATGTTAGTAGTGAGGATTTGGAAGGTGGACAGATTGTCACTAAACCACTGTTACTATTTGCACCGGAAAGGGGTTTTTATGGCCTCTATCTGGTGTTTAATGTGAATATTTGACAGATTCTTTTTTCTGTAACAGAGGAAAACGACATCCGCCTTGTAGATGGGCCTCAGCCATATGAAGGACGAGTGGAAATCTTTAGAGATGGTTCCTGGTTCAGCGTCTGCCCAATAAGCTCCTCCATTGCTCATGTCATCTGCCGACAACTAAATTATTCAGCGTATGTGCTTTAGTCTAGGTGTTGTGATTGGTAATACCTACAGACAAACAAAAGCAATAACCTTTTATTTGTAGGCAAATGTCGACTGTCAAAAATCAAAAAGTCTAATATCACATTTTTAAATTTTCTTGTATTTTTTTTCTCGGCAAATGATAAGCGCTGCCAGTGTCACTCCTCTGTTTTAAAACAAACAAAAAAAATCTGGACACTGTATGTTCCTGTACCACAAAGTTTGCCAGCTGTTAGATGAACTAGCAGATAATTGTTTTTTATGAGAAATGTAACAAGCTAGCTAATTCACTCACCATAAAAATTATTCTGGCGAACAACGGCTCAATGCGTCGCAATGGAACTACCGATGTCCCTCAAACTTCATAGTTGTTCTTTCTTGTTTGGAAGATGGAAAGCTATATCCTAGATTCAGCTTATACAGGTAACTAAGAATTCTGAATATAGGGTTGGATTTCATATGTTTTCAATGTTTTAAACGCGTCCGTTAGTCTCTCTGTCCTGCTTTCTCATAATCTGAAAACTGTGTCAAAAAACATTCTGACTGTTGTGATTCCTAAACACTCACTATTCTTAAAATATCTGGTACTCTTCTACCTTAAGTGTTGTTCACACCAGCTCTCAACGTATGGTTCACAAAGGATTTCAAAGCGTTATCACTGACTTACTATTACGAGTAATTTTCCACAAAAAATGTCAAAATAGTGTCACACAGACGTATTATCAAAATTAACTATCCACAAAAGATTTCAAAAGGCGTCACACAGACTTATGTAATGAAATTGAGACCTGGCGTGTAAAACTAGCCTTGTTCACTCAGTTTAAACCGGAGGGTAGTTCACTTAGTTCAAAGAAGTGAATTTCGTGCTCTCCCTGAGAACAATACGTACTGGGGAAGGGGGAGGTTAACTAGCCTCCATGCTGGTCCAAGAGTCAGGGACAGCAGGTGACAGCTTGATGACAAGCCGAGCACGATTGTACCAGAAGTGACCGGGAGGTCAACTTGGAAACTCGAGAAACCTAAACATTGCTCTGGCTGCCTGTCAGCAGATCATGAGCGAATATGCACGTGATGCTGTTTACGAGAATAGACCATGTGATGTAGAGGGCGCTGGAGTAGGAGAAATAAGAACAGAGGGGATGCGAGAATCGATAGATTCAGATTTAGACGGAGATTAGATCAAGAGAGAGAAGGATACAGACGGAAGAAGCTTGTTCGTGCTTACGCCCAGCCCTTAGGGCTTATGCTTGCCTGGTCATAGGACTTAGAAAGTTTTGACCATGAAGGCCCAAGGCAGGAGTTAGCAGGCAGAAGATCGGAGGGGCACAGTGGAGGATGGGCCACAGGGCTATCTTCTATATGCGCCTCCGCTGCAGCTGTACAATGGAGCTTTACTCTGGAAGAAGCCACAGCCTTTAGCGGCCAGGAAAAGTTAGAAAATAGAGAAGAGCAGGCTTCAGTCTGTGTCACTAATAAGGTAGACAGTAGTGAGAGAGAAGAGGTCCTATAATAGCCACTAGACTATGGAACAGGTTGCATGAGAAGCCGGCCACCACCTGCAACGGTTTATGTTCAACAAATAAAGTTTGGGACGGGCACACTCCCGTAGTTTGGCGTCTTAACGAGATTGGATGAGTACGGTGCATGTAAGGAAGAGGCGGGTGGAGAACGGAAGTGTTACACTTACGAGCAAGTCCACAAAGATTTCAACGTCTCACACATCAATCTCACTGTCAACCAAAGTTATTAGCTCCAAATGATATCAAAGTATTGTCACTTAGACCTATTATTCGTTATAATCTACAAAGGATCGATCGATTTCAGTATCCACAAAGGATACCGAAGTATCGTCACACAGACCTACTATATGGCATAATCCTCAAGGATATCAACGTTTTGTCCCGAAGAGTTATTATCCAAAAGTATCTAACCTTAAGGATCTCAAAGTGTAAGTAACACCTTGCCCCTGGCTTCTAGATCCAGCAACCCTGATCTGAAGTGTGAACAGGGTCCTAACCTGGGCTGGTGATGACGTGAGCGGCTAGATGGCGGCTTGAACAAGGGGATAATGGACCTTAATTAGGGTTGGAGGGCTCTGGATGGGTCACACCTCGAATCTATGATGCAATATCTTTGACCCACCAGACCCCAACACGTGACAGCAGGCGTAGGAGTGAGCTGGATAGTTTGACTGACAGCTTTTAGATAAACCTAAAATATAACAGAAACTTCTATAGGGTCACTAAACGTTCCAAAATTTGGCAGAACGTGCTATGTCCCCTCTTCAGAAGGACAATGACGCTTTTTGGAACTAATCAGGGGCTTAGGAGCTCCTACAGGACAACGCGGACTTAGGCTGCCCAGACGGAATGAAGATCACATTATAAATTCTATCTATAATGCTGTCTCCTTTCTGATTGCCAATAACATATAAATGAAATTTGTGTACTTTTGTTGCCTAGCTACGGTGGATCATTTGTGTCTGAACAAGAAGCTGCTTTACGTTTTGGAGTTGCGAAAAGGAGAGCCATAACCATGCCCAATATTCAATGTGAAGGAAACGAGCAGAGTCTTTTGAACTGTTCGTCATATCAAGAATATTGGTTTGTTCAAACTTCAGAAGACAAGTACAGTCTTTCCGTGGTCTGCAAACAAAGTAAGTTCTGAATTTAGATATTCTTTTACCAGGTCAACTAACTTGACATTAGGATAGTTATCGAAAGATGGGCGATTTGAAATGTTTTCAGGTATTTCTATGACATTATATTTAGAGTTCTACATAAATCTGTGCAGTATTGTGGGATGTACGATGGATTAGTTGTGAGAGCGTTGTCCCATACTGGCCGTAGTGTACGCTAAGAGACGAGGATCTTCTCCCTTCGCGTTGCCCCCGTGAAGTAGGCGGAAGAGACGGGTTCATAGGATGGGAGCCCTCGCGCATTTCTCTGAAAGCTTCTGGGCCATTTTGAGGCTCTAGTGTTGGGTCGTTTGTGAGGCCCGTGTCAACCAGGCAGATACACATCAGCCCATGTATAAGAGGGAGGGAGCGATAGGCTAGTGTAGATGGTACCACCACCAGTTCATCAGCCACACCCAGAGCCCCCATTCGCCATCTTCCCTTTCCCTATAGTGCGAAATCACCAAAAAGGGTGAAGCTCTTTCTCCAACAACAGCTAGAGTGTAAATGTCAGAAGATTTAGCCCGTCCCTCTCCGTAAGAAAGATCCGCAAGGGAGAGTAGTTTGAACACTAGTACCATACGATCGTCAGTGTGTATGATGAACTATGATACTACAGTGACTACTACATACAACTACAAATAAAACTGTAACAGATTACATGGCTTCTGAGAGTGTGTTCTCTAGAGTACCTTGCAGTCAGAGGGGTATCACTCACCCGCAGACATTTGCTGAATGGAAAATGCATTAAGAACATTTACAATGCTATATAGAGACAACTCTTATGACAAATCTTGTCGAGACTCGGAAGTAGATATAAGAAAAGTTTATGACCTTAGCAAAGATTACTAAACATGCTGAAATACAAAAGCTACAGTAAAGTCCCAAAAGCCAAAGACATCAATAATAATAATAATAATAATAAGTAAACACATTTCTTGCGTTCATCTACAATTAAAATGTTATGGTTTTAAATCTTTAAAATAATAGTTTAGCAAACGAAATAAATATAGCTAACATTGTGTATGTCTTTTTCCCGAAACTACAAATGAAAAAGTTTTTTTTTCAATTTGTTAAATTAAAACGTTTTTTGTTTGTTTGTTTGTTTGTTTGTTTGTTTGTTTGTTTGTTTGTTTGTTTGTTTTGTCTTCCATTTCCTTGTCTGAAGTTCCTGAGGGATGCAACGGGTATATTTTCGCTTCAAGCTGAACTGTTCAATGGCCGGGATACCCAGAAGGCGCTGTATACAGCAACGACACCAACTGTTTGTGGAAAATTGTCAGCAGCTTCGTCGAACGTTATGTCAATACCACAATGACCCCAACATCCAACACTATACTTCAGGTAAATTCATGGGAGTGGGCATATTCGCCCGATTATAAAACAAAGTCTTTCGGACGATATTAAGGCTTGAACTTAGTATTTTTTCTGACGCAAATCTAAAGTTTAGAAACGAAATCATATCGCGATCTCTTCCTAAAAGAGTAAATTTGATAAAGCTGTAGTATACCTTTACATGTCCCAATGTGGAGATCAATAGCTATTTTTTTCGAGCCTTACAAGTGTCTGTAAGGAACTATAAGACCTGGGTCAACAATACCGCCGCATTATTACACTTTCAAAATAATATTTGTTGAGCATAATATCAAGTAGCCGTGAATAAAATAATCCATCATAAAATATGTAATAAAGAAAGTTCAACTGAAACTCGAATCTATGCAAATGCATAAAATGCAATAACTATAATCAAGTAGTGTTCGATTGACGTCGTTGTTACTCCAATATTTTGTAAATTATGATCCATATTTTTTAATTAAGACTTTCAAAGCGCTATATTGTGTGTGTGCATCACAATTTACAGTGGGTTCACTTATTGGCATTTTTATAAAAGACCTGTCAGTTGATCGGACACTTTGTAAAGAAAAGATAGGGAAGTGATTTATCCTACTTGTCATTATAATAGTTCCGATTAAAAAATCTCAGTTTGAAGCTCGTCATAAGTATGCCGTGCCTTCTATCCTAGGTCCTAGACAGCGATGGTCAGTCCTCTCTCTCGTACATACAGAACAGCACGGCACTGGGCCCACTGCGTCCGTCTGGAAATACACTCTACATCTGGCTGAAGGCTGAGACAGGCTCGGCGGGAATTCAGTTCAATGCTTCTTGGGGTAGGCTGACCTTAAAACGTAAACATTTTATGCCTTATTGATTTCGCACCAATATTCTGAAACATTAAAAGCAGGCATACCATACTTACCGTCCGCTGATGCGTTAATAATAATATTATTGCGTTAATTTTGAGCGTTCGTTTATATGGGCATCTACATTTGGTATTGTGCTAATTCTTTCGATGAAGTTCATTATATTACGCTTAAAATGTAAAATGTTGTCAGCCATTTTTCCCTATATTTTATCTCGTTTTGAACATCTTTACACATTGTACGTTTCCCTGCTTTTTTTGTAATAGAGATTAACAGATAAAAAGAAGAAGAATTTGACAAAAATGATGAAAACGACAACCTAACGGGAATAAATGCGCACATTCATGTATATACTTATTTAATCCAAGTGACCTATGCTGTTATTTTCTGTTTTAGCACCAGATCGAAGCTGCTCTCAAAGATTGAAAGGGCAGCAGGGTGAAATCTTCATACCGGGCTACCCTTATCAGTATCAGGAAAACCTAACCTGTATATATGAAATAGTGAAAAGAAAGGGTGTTTTGATCCGGTTTCAGTTACCATACTTTAACCTGAGTGAAGAGGTAGATGGTGTTTGTCGAGATTCTTTACAGGTTTGTAATTTCTAACTTAATATTACCCACTAATACTGATACGATTACTTTACTGATACTAATGCTAAGAACCTACATAGTATTACTCCAATAAAGTAGCAGGGCGTTAACAATAGTTATCTACCTTGATAGAAGGTAGAGGGAAGTGTGATCTGTACATTATAAAATTAAAATTCCGTAAGTCACTTCTTCAAACTCTTAAAGTAATATTTTTGTAAAATCACTCCCATAACCTTATCTATATAGCATACAAAAGAGGCGATTAAAGGTGTGTGGGGGAAGTGTGGGGTGGTGGAAGTGGAATTCGTTTATTATAGAGGTAGTCTGTAAGTGTGTACTCGGCACTAGAGATGAGCGACAGAGGCAAACGGTAAAAGGACTCAAACTGGCTGGGAAAGACTTCGACCTACACGTGGGTTCACGACAGACAAGAAATAGTTTCATCTTTTGATGTGTAACGAACTAGCACACGGACCACACGGTATTACTAAAACTCCTACTTTCTGAATCAGAGTTATATACCGTGCTAATTTTCCTGGTTAAATTTTTTCGTTGAATTTCTGTTGCGATAGATTGCTATAGCGGATGAATCGAATGATCTGCAATTTTTGCATCAAGTACAAAAAATGCTTAAATATCTGTCACGATCTTTTTGAAGCAAGTGGAAATTTCCAACAATCTGTACTGCGGCCAATTTCTCTCCTACAAGATAGCCCAAGACATTTAGCAACTCACACTAACCTGGAACTGCGCAGATAAACTTAAAACTACTGTAAGAAGCCGTCAAACAGCAGTCAGAATAATTCTATAACCCGCTGTGATGAATTTTATTTTTGATTTTATGATTGATAATAATAGGACGGTTTGAAAATAGGTCAGCATTTCTCTTATTCAAAAATAGTTAAAAGATGTAAAATAATTGAAAAATAGAAACTTTTGACATTCTATTTAGAACTTATTATCATTTGCGTGCATAGCGAAGGCATAGAAATATCCAGATTTGTAATAGATTTGTTTTTGATGGGGTAAACTTTATGACTGGCAAAGTTGAAGGGGATAGCTATTCACTTGAAAGGGATCCTCTCGGACATCATAAATCTGCACTGAACCCCACCTCAGTTTAAAAAAGAGCAGCACATAACAATGCTCCTTTTGAATAAACAAACTCTTTCACAACACAGATACAGCACTTCTATTTTATTGCAAACTTAAAGCCTAGTAAACTCTGCAGAGTAGCACACCAATTTAACGCATATTCTTTACAAAGCTTAGAAAAAAATTACATTGAATACCGCGATATTGAATCGGCTGTGGTCTTTTCAGTGCCAGACGTTTTAAGCAGCATGTGTAAAATACCAAAGAAATAACCCTAAGCGCTAAAGACAAGAAACAAACTGATTTTCAAATGTAAGCAAATGCTGAACAAAATCTGTATTACCTTATTCTTTGCCATCTTCTCAAAGTTGGCTAAACTCCAGCAGCAATGAGGTAACTGAAATCCACTGTTCATAAATCCCGCCCAATGTAGTGTCTTCAACACCGTTTTGGTCCGTTCAGGGTACATGCGAAGTCCCGAGTTGTTGCAATAAAATCAGTTCGTGGTCAAAGGGAAACAGCCTTATAAAACCTCGAATGTCTGGCCTACAAGTTAAACACAACTGCTTGCCCTAGATTACTTTGTGGAAGGCACGCGGTATTTTTAGATTTCTCCGACTTGTAAGACGTCGATCAAGTTAGACAGACAGGGGTCCGACTTCCTGGTAAGTCGTTGGCATTCTATAGACCTGGAATATAGCATGCACACCTTGTTTAGAAGCAGTAACGACAAAGAAATCCTAGATAATTAGTTGTTTATTAAAACTTTAACAGACAAACTGACATAGATTTCAGTGGCTGTATTTGGGCAAAATTTTAGCCTTGGTTTACAGCATTACTGATAAACAGAAAAATGTTTTTTTTAAGTGTCTCTGCCGACCGAACAAACAGTTTGGTTTGGATGATGTAACACTTTTCCTTGGACTCATTCCATCGAACAGACGCCAACTCGGGAGTGCGCGTCCCAAACTTTATTTGTTGAACATAAACCGTTGCAGGTGGTGGCCGGCTTCTCATGCAACCTGTTCCATAGTCTAGTGGCTATTATAGGACCTCTTCTCTCTCACTACTGTCTACCTTATTAATGACACAGACTGAAGCCTGCTCTTCTCTATTTTCTAACTTTTGCCTGGCCGCTAAAGGCTGTGGCTTCTTCCAGAGTATAGCTCCTTTGTACAGCTGCAGCGGAGGCGCATCTAGAAGATAGCCCTGTGGCCCATCCTCCTTTGTGCCCCTCCCGTCTTCTACCTGCTAACTCCTGCCTTGGGCCTTCATGGTCAGAACTTTCTAAGTCCTATGACCAGGCAAGCATAAGCCCTAAGGGCTGGGCGTAAGCTCGAACAAGCTTCTTGCGTCCGTATCCTTCTCTCTCTCTCTCTCGATCTAATCTCCGTCTGAATCACCCTGATTCTCGCATGTCCCCCTATTCTTATTCCTCCCTACTCCAACGCCCTCTACATCACATGGTCTATTCTTGTAAACAGCATCACGAGTTTCCAAGGCCAGCGACCGGACATTACTAATACATTCATGATCAGTTGTCGCACTGCTGTCGTCTGCTGTCCTTGACTCTTGGACCTGGGAGGTGGGTTAACTACCCCTTTCCCCACTACATATTGTTCCCTGGGAGAAACACGAAATTTACTTCCCTGAACTAAACGACCCTCTAGTTTAAACTGCGTGAACAATGCTATTTTTACACGCCAGGTCTCAATTTCGTTACAGATGAACACTAACTTATCACGCACCGTATTCCACAGACATATATACCTTTTCAATTATGCCTTAGATGCATCATCTCCCCCCCCCCCCCCCCCCCCCCCCCCCCCCCCCCCCCCCCCCCCCCCCCCCCCCCCCCCCC
>SMGT01001571.1:0-25104 GCA_004794575.1 Lanistes nyassanus | reverse complement strand
ATCTATAGGATGATTCAATCTTCGCTGAGGTAACCATGTCTAGTAAATCTTCTGATAGAAGAAAAAAGTCAAGTCTGGCCTGCTGTAAAGGATTTCGCTTTCTCCACGTAAACCCTTTGATATCGGGATGCATCTCTCGCCAAATGTCAATTAGGTTAAAGTCATCGATAATGCCAGCTACCGCTTTCCGTGCGTTTGGGTTGTTTATTCGCTTATAGTTGTGATAATCGATGGTGGGGTTCAGTACCAAGTTCCAGTCCCCGCACATAATTATATAACCTTTTTCAAGTGTACTGAGTTTATTTCTAAGTTGGTCATAGAATTGTGGACTATCAGCATTTGGCCCGTGAACATTAACCAGACAATAGTCGGAGTCATCAGTGGTCATGTGTAGTATCATATAATTTCCCCCAGGGTCGTTGTAGAGATTTCTATATTTATAATCAAAGTTGTTGTTTATTAGAATAGCCAGCCCCTTCGCATTTGAAGTAAAAGAGTTAAAATATACATCATATCCCCATTTAGCTCTAACAATACGCTCTAAGTTTTGAGTGAAATGCGTTTCTTGAATACAATATACGTTATGTTTTTTTTCTCTAAGGAAATGGAGCACATCATCTCTTTTTGCTGACTCTCCTAATCCTCTACAGTTCATAGAACATATGGTTAACTTGTCAAAGCAAAATTTAGTGAAAAGCAGCTGGCTCCAGCAAATTTAACATATTTTTCATAAAAGCAACAACAAGAAATTGTATAGGCAATCGTCCACGGTTGGACAGTTACCTACAGCGGTAATCTTGCTGCTTTTTAATGATCATTTGTTTGTGAGTGCGTCCTGTCAGTCTGCCAATGTCCACATAGGCATAACCAAACCAAAAGACAAACTTCTATCATCTTCTTGCGTCAGATAGCGACACAGTTTAGCTTTTATGCGATCAGTTTTGGATTTATGGACTTTGCGAGTTTGATGTCCGACGACTTGGCTGCGTGTACACTGAAGGGTGATCTAGGACAAGATGGTGTATTGGAGTTTGTTGCGTTAATTCTTTGGATCCGCAGGGCTAAGACCTTTGAAGAAACCCTTGCGCGGTATAGGTTTACACACTTAAAAAATACCACTTGAAAACTACGGCACTTGCAAATATACTTAATGTGTTTGAAAGATCTATTCTTGCACATCCAAATGGATGCATTACGTTTATTTTAAAATGTTAAATAGTACTTAATATTTGGTGTCAAATATAGTCACTGTTTGCACAAATCGAAAAAAAATTGAATATATTTCAGGCGTCACTGCTTCTAAAATTCAAACAGGTAAATAAATCCAGTAATCAGAGGTAATCCATTTTGAAGCTGTTGAATAACTTCTGTCCCCAGAAGAGCGCTTTTTGATAGGTGGGGGGGGGATCATGGAATGGGGGTCAAGAAAATAAAATCCGTATACATTTGAGAGCGAGAGAGAAAGATAGAGAGGTGAACTTTATATTATGGTTTTGTGTCTGCGATTGGAATTGGTCAAGATACATTCGGCCAGTCCTTTCTGCCGCTC
Organism: Lanistes nyassanus; assembly: GCA_004794575.1. NCBI lineage: Eukaryota > Metazoa > Mollusca > Gastropoda > Architaenioglossa > Ampullariidae > Lanistes > Lanistes nyassanus. The sequence goes on along the minus strand of SMGT01001571.1, from coordinate 23,555 downwards.
AGATAATTACTGATTTTATTGTTTTCTTGATCACCAACTCCCCCCCCCCTCACGAAGAGAACCATGATCCGCACCTGCAAACAGCGCGCGTCTGGGGACAGAGGTTATTCCATTCCATTGCTAGCAGGAATAAACAAGTAGTCGATGGTCTTATTGCGATTTCAGTACAGGACATTGACTGTGCTTTTAAATTCTCTCGTTTTGTCCAAATGCTGACTACGCAATAAACGTTAACAAAACAATAGAACTCTTATGGGCCTTACGTGGTGTCGTTATAGTTACTTGAAATTGCCCTTTTCAGTACTAGTGTCTCACGTCACGCTGGTTGACGCACATTGCTCACTTGACTATACAATTTGTTGTCTGGACTAATACGTAGTCATTATTTTATTCAACTGCTTAAGCCCAAAGGTACACACGCACTAAGAGCAGAATTAAAAAAAGAAGACGTTTGCCCAGAGTGGATCTATCGAGGTCTCTGAACGGAGAATTGGAGAGAAAAATGATGAAAACATTGTGTATATCACGCTCTCACAGTTATTGGTCATCTTCATAACACATTTATCACTTGCACAAACCATGTTAAACATGCAAAACAGACATTTGCTGTTCCGACTTGTATCTACATTTAAATAAGACACAAGGACACTACTTGCACAAACCCTACTTCTACATGTCACTCGTGATTGTAACGTCGCACATTGTATAAAGGAAAAACTTGCTTACGTTTGGTGTAATTTGTGTTACTTGCAGAACAGGTTTTATGGGGTGGGTGCTGGGAAGGACGTCAAGCGCGGCCAATCAATACCGATTTCCAGCGTTTGCACCCGCAGCCAGCAATAGAGACACACCTTACACACCGCCATGCGCCCCAATTATTCACAGTACAGTTAGGACAGGTGCACAGGTGTAGATTTTCAACAGTAAAATTATATCACGCCACTAGTGAAAAATATTCCTTAAAATTCACAGTGAAAAAGGTCCACGGATCTCAAACGATTTGTCCTTCTGATGTAATTTCATGAACGTAATCGCTCCGTATTGTACCCAAAACACTGACCGCTGTGTTCGCCAGTACCGTCGCGCTCCAGTTGTCTGTCATGACTGTACACGGGAAATGGCGCGACGCCCGACTGGGCCAAACATTCTGGTCGGTTTCTCCGCTTGAATACAACACCCTGTTTTGTGTGTGATTTTGGGCATAAAGCCTTGAGCAGTTATGAAACTACCGGCAATATTTACAGACATCAAACACATTTACCTGCTGACTGAGGCAACCAGAAACATTTGTGGAGTTTCTTGCCGTGAAAGTCAAGCGACACTGCTTAAAAACAAAAACAGCAGCGTGAAAACAAGAAAAACTGAGAAATCAGCACTTTTGTCACGCCAAATGTTTTATCTTTTTCACTCATTACAGCTAACCCCCACCCCCCCAAAAAAAAACAAAAAAAAAAAAACTCAGGCTTCTACATTAATACACATCGTAACGCAAAACGAAGTCAGTAACATGCTCTCTTAATGGATAAGGAAGAAAATGAGGATCAGGGGAAGCCTGTGTGTGGCTGAGATACAGCATAGGAACAAAATAGAAATCAACTAAAACCATAGAAAATAGTCAGAGGCTATATAACGTTTTATCCTTTCACTTTACAGTTACACCGTATTTCTGCTGCTTTATCTGAGGATTACCTCATGACATCCACCGGGCCCCTTCCCAACCTTCATTTCACAGCTCGATTGACTCAAGTATGGATTCTCGTCGTTTGCACATCGACTGTATCAGAGACTCCTTTTTACCCCACCCCTTCCTACGTATCTCATTTCTCTACAAAATACAGGGATTTTCATTTTTTACCTTTGTCTATGACCAGAGACTTCAAGCACTAGCAGAACTGTTCATAACGCAGGCTGCAATGGGCAACGGTACTTGGGGGATTTTATGTCAGAGAAAGGGGGAAAGCAAATAAAAAGACAGACGCTTTTTAGTGCATATTTTTCAATGGTTTTAGTTGCTTTTCTATTTTGCACTTTTCCACTTTTTAGTGCATTTAACAAATATACAATACGGGAAATTTCTCTAGGAGATTTTACATTATAATTAGTCCCTATGAGAGGAAAAGGCTTATTCCTACATGCATTCTTATAATGACCACGCCAAGTGTTTGCAAGCACGAGTACCACAAAAAAACCCAGACAAAGTCAGTCTTACCTTAGTTGTCACTCACTGCCATAAGCCTCTGATCGCCAGAAACAACCAGAAGCAAGGCTACTGCCAGAGGCCATAGCAACAGTCGTAAACAAGTTTGTTTACCTTAGTGACTGCAGTACGGGTAGACAAACACGTTATTAAGACAGGCAGAAAACTGAAGCCAGTCATGTGAAATATCGAACGTGGTTCCTGTTCAGCCCCAAGTATCACTTCGATTTTTAGAACTGTGTCGTCTCGCTATGCCTCCCTCCCAGCCTCCAGCCCCGACACTTTAGCTGTTACCTGGTGGAATCTGCTGAACTGTGCTGTATCGTTGCCACAACAAAGGTACGGGCGCACTCTGTAAATCAATATCTTACTGGAGGAAGTATATGTTGATGTAATACAAGCGTGGTGCGATAAAGTGAGAAAGGAACACTTTAGGATAACAAAAAAAGTAATTTCAGATGAAAAAAATTGAACTATCTATAGTCATGTTTCCTGTGTTCTTTTGTCTGAGAGAGTCTGCGGAGTGTAAAAACCAGTATGACAACAGAAGCGCAGTTCCACCTTGGGGTCTGTCGGCTGGGATAGAGATTAACTTTCCTATCGCTGCAGGCTGGTTTCTGGGTGGGCTCTGACTCACTGACGAGGACAGGGAGACTGAGATTTTTTTTCTCCTTCCGCTTTCTGCACAGTGTGTGAATGCGCGCGCGCGCGAGTGTCTGTGTGTGTGTGCATGCGCGCGTGTGTGTTTGTGTGAGAGTGTGTGTGTTAGTGTGAGAAAGAGAGTGAGTGAGAGTGTGAGTGCATGTGTGTGTGTGTGCGCGCGCGTGTGTGTGTGTGTGAAATGAGAGAGAGATGTAGGTATCATGTGACATGTATCATCAACATGTATCATCCGGCAAGGCTAAAGAGAACAACCATATTGGTCTGAGCGTTGTGGTATTTGGGTATTGTTGTGTACACACAGCACAGTACATTCTGCTGTCTGTGTCACAAAGTAAGTCAACATCGATTTTTTCTACTACAAAAATCTCATCCCAGAGATAAGTAGTCACTATCTCAAACTAATGAAAACCTTGGCACAGAATATATGGTCTATGTCACGTTCGAACATATGTAGCATAAAGAAGAAAGATGGGCCACGGGTAGAAAACCGTTCATTTTCGTAGTTAGAAAACTGTTCTCCCATTAAAACATTTGTGTTCTAATATGTTTACAGAACAATCGTGAAACCTATTACAACCCCAAAAGTGTAAACAACAAAATAAAAGGTTAAAGGTAATGTTGTGTAAGGTCGTTGCAAAATGGGGCTTTAGACACCACCATTTGTCACTGGGCCAGCATTATTAGGGCGGCACCTATAAGCTCAGGTACCCTATTTTTACAGCTACTAAACAGGGCTGGGGGAGTTCAGGATAGGACCTATACCAGAAACAAGATGTGGACGACGACAAACTGCGTAAAAAAATCTCAATACGTAAACGTACACCTTGCATACCTTCACCCACACTACGTCTTTCTTCAGATTATCTAGGTCAGAGTGTCAGTGTCAGTCTAGATGAAGGTTCCAAGTCATGAAAAAATATGATGAAACGCAGGGAGCGATATTTATTTAATCCCGAGACGTCGGGAGAAGTACTGCAGTCATGACGACGACGTACTTCGTTACAGAGCCCACAATAATGCTCGCTACAGAGCCCACAATAATGCTCGTTACAGAGCCCACAATAATGCTCGTTACAGAGCCCACAATAATGCTCGTTGCAGAGCCCACAATAATGCTCGTTACAGAGCCCACAATAATGCTCGTTACAGAGCCCACAATAATGCGGTCTGAGCCGCACGTGCATTTGTATTTTCTGTCCACCAGTAGGTAAAAGCACTATTTCCCTAACATTCCTTTTAACACTGAAAAGCATGACCCAACAACCGGTTTCATGACCGTAAGGACAGATGTAAACTTTTGCGGTTTCCATCAATGAATGATTCTCCCTCCAAAAATTACTCCTAGAGGTATTTCAGACGACATTCCATAATTACTTCCTACCTTTTGGTATGTATTAGAAATGCCTCACGCGCACGCACGCACGCTGGTTGTTGAATTCTCAATATTATAAAATAAATAATAAATAATAATTAAATAAATATAGATTTTTAACGTGCGAGAACACATTTCATGCACACTTCGCGAGGACGAGGCAAACAGACACTCTAATGAAAAACAGCGAACACACATACCCAGGGAGAGATGACCAACTGACCAACAGGTCAGGATACAGATCGTCCGTCATTCACAGGTGGATAGAAAAGTATCATAAGTGAGGATGAACAGCATTTGATAATATCAAATAACTCGTAAGTATAATTATAATTTGAATTATAAGTAGTAGCCATCACTGCTAATTTTCTGTTAACCAGATATGCCTTTTGTCCACAGCGTTACCGCGTGCCTCTGACAGTTCCACCCAACGTTAATTTTTTTAAAACTTAAAATACCTCTAGGAATGTGTGTGACAGCTACCAATATCGAGGTACTCATTAAAGGGCCATATGGCGTCGCAGACAACTGCACCGATAAAAGACTCCTCATTATCAGTGCAAATGTCAAGCTTACCTTAGTTCTCTCGCAGTTCCCTGACTTTGAACCTCAGAAACACTCAGCACGAAGACTACTGCACCTCAGTGACGGCAATACCAGACGACAAGCACCTACTTGCGTAACCGCGCATTGTGGGGGGTGGGGTTGGTGGGGTTGGGTGGGCGGTCGAAACTGAGACCTATCACATGACTTTCCTCAATTGTTTTCCTTCCTGGTTGACATTTTGATCCCGGAAACTTTGTCCCCACTGAATGACTTCGTGATTCGCTGTTCTGTTATATTGTTAGCAGAATAACATTTGGGCGGCGGTTGTAGCCTCGAGCAACCTGTGATTGTTGAAATTTCTTGGAAAAGGCTAGTTACATTTAGGAAATTGCACATCCCTGAATTACAGTTAAACGAATGATTGCAACAAAAAAACCAAACCCTTTTTAAAGATAGGAGCTAGACACAACACACACACACACCTCACACACCGTCACACACACACAGTCTCACACACACACACACACACACTGCAGAAGTGTTCGCAACACGCGCCTGTGGTCGCTACCATCTGTAGCACGTCAGTTAACGCCTATTAAAATAGAATACAGCTCATTTCTATTTATATAAGCGATCCCCTTGCGAGCTGTTACCCTTTTTTCATACCATAATTATCTTTCTATTTGACTGAATGTTTGCAACTCTGTCCCTTAACATTCACTTAATGACTTTGCTAACGACGGACGAATTTTTAAAAACTCCAGACGAAGGAAGGAAATCCGAATGTCAGATGTTTAGCTTACATAAGACCTGCTGCCTGGAGTAGTCTTTTCTTACGCCGACAACAAGCAGATTTCTAAATAGATACTCGAGACAACTCCTGTGTCTTGTCCTTTCTTGTAGACAGACCCAACCAATGAGAATCTCTTCTCACAGATAAGATATATTTAGTATTACTTTCCTTTTCTAACATTATCTACAGTGCCTTTAAACCCACCCGGATAACTCATAGAGCTGTGGACTAGCAGATGGAAGGTTGTTGGTTCGAATCCTGGTGTGGTCTTTCCACTTTCCAACCCATTGTCTTTCCTTCCCTTTACATTCTACTGCTTTTGTCTTTCTACTTAACAATGGTTAAACCAATATAAACGCAGTATCTCTATTGTACATTTGTTTCACCTTTATCCTTCATTTGTTGTTAGTACCTTTATTGTGTATTATTCTTGTGTGATGCAACACGAAATCGCCTTCATGTGATATAGTTTAGATTGTATATATATGTGGTGACCAGCTTATAATCTTCTAGCTTCTACCTGATGGTGCACTTGTACAAAAGTAGTCACAAATGTTGAATAAAAAATCCTGGTGTGGTCAAGGGTTATTTCCTGGAGTTTTACATTGTGCAAAATCTTTTCGACCACATTGCCTGTCTGCACTGGCCATCTTACTGCAGCTGTCAGTCTTGTGGTTCTTTCAGTGAATAGCTTAGTAATTGGATCCCGTCCACTCTATAGTCCACCATCCTGATTTGCAACAGTCAGTTTGCGGCGGGACGTGAAGCAGCCAACAACTAACCAACTGACCTTGCCTTACAAGATATAAACAGTGCTGCAAAACTACTCTAGGGGCTGCTAATAACTGGATCAGCTTTGGCTCACTGCTACAACAGCGTCAATGCCCGGGTTCATACAAACTGCGAAGCGTGTAAGAAAACAGGAAAAGGCTACACCTAGTCTTTACAACTGCCAAAATCTTGCACATTCACAGGTTTTTACTTTTGGAGGGGTAAAAGCATTGCGTAGGCAGACACGCTAGTTGTGTAAATACCTATATATATATACCATTAGTCTCTACTGGTACGACACTTGAAAGGATATGAGTATTCTCTCAGCCCTAGTACACCCCTCCCTCTCAATGTCAAAGTGGCAGACGGTGGGTTTATATGGTTACATCTATAGGTGTGGCGAATACCTGTAAAATCCCCAACTCAGATAAGAAAATTGCCCGAGTGTACTAGTGAAGTTTAAACCGCTGTTCGTATCTAGCCGCCCAACTTTACACAGCAGTAATTGTGACATACGACGTGTATGAACATGTGCTAAATCTATTTCAAGATGTATTGTTCATGTGGGTTTTGTAAAGTCGCACGACTATAATTTCATAAAGTGGTATTAGAGTGGATTTTATTTATTTTACGGTCGTTTATAACAATTCACATAAGAGTTGAAAACATTTATCGCATCAAATCATATTGTGAATTAAAAAGCCAAAGGTCCTTATCACTCACGAACTAAAATCCGTCCGTCAGTTAGTTAGTTCGTCCGTCCGTCCGTCTGTCTGTCTGAGCTATTTAGTATTACCGTATCCTTTAGTGTCTCTTGTTGTGTCTGGAGAAGAAGTACATTTGCCTGTTAGCATAAGTAAGTGAAACGTTCAACAAACACTAAAAGACCCTAAGGCTGAAGACGATTCTTACAGCAACAAGTGTCCCGCACACTTCACATTCTTTCCTCTTGCTACCGCCAGAGACGCCTTTCAGTTCCTTGTTCTTGCGTACCCACTGTAAGCCTGCAGGCAACTCGATCATCCTTCTCTCGCACTTTCCCAAGAGACTTGTAGTTTGAGCTATTGTTATGAAAGCATCCTCAAGCTCAGCAATATTGCGCCCCAAACATGATGACAGAATAACTCGCAGCATAATGATAGACACAGATTACGTAATCAAGATTACGTTCTTCGCTAAGCTCAAACGTCAGACAGACAGACTGGAAACAATACTGTAAGCCTTTCTGCAGAATGAGAACTGTTATTTATTATATTCCGATCAGAATGATCCTGTCTGGTATGACTGACAAAGAAAATTTGGTTTTCAAGACAGTTTCGTTCAGATAGGATCTCCCAGAAGAGTCTTCTTATTATGAAGAACTGACCAGATGGAATAATGCCACTTTACGTAAGTAGATTACTGTGAAATGCAAGCCCTCTAGCCAACAGGGCTGGTAATCATGGTGGGAATCGGTAACCTCCCTATGATTACAGAGCTGATGTCATTGTGGTGATTTTCAGTCTGTCAGACAGTATTATAAATCCGACTTTTTGTTAAAGCTGCATCTTACATATGGCTAGCATTGGAGACACTAATTATTTGTTTTGTTCAGTAATCTTTGTTACAGAGATTCTAGTAAGACAATCAGCATTACAGAATAACATCAGTGACTGCTCTTTAACCATGTACAATAAATACTTTAACTTACATGTCGTAACAAGCTGGTTCGCCTACAAAGGTAGAAAGAATGTAGCAGACCAACATTTCAATTGTATTCTGTTAAATTTTCAGTACCTCCTATTCCAAGGTTCTCTACGCCCAGGTGTCTCGTCAACAAGACTGTAGAAACGTATAAAAACCCCATCTCTCTCCCCACCCCCTACCCCAAGAATAAGAAGGTATTGGATATAAATAAGAAACTAATATTAGGAACTTTGCAAAACCAGTAAATGACGTCTCTTTGTTGGCTTTTTAACAAGTTTCCTTAAAATAAAATAAACAGAGTGGTTTTGAAACCCTTTTACATTCAGTGGAAGAACAGTCATCTAGCCCTATGCAAGCATGTGTGCGGACACCATGAGAGGTTTTAAATAGCTCAATGCGCGTAATTGTTCAGGTAGTCTGTTCTTATTCTGTCATATACAGAGTTAGAACCATACACGTATAGGCGCGTATATATATATATATATTCGTCTACATAACTCTTGATTGCTATATGAATGAAGGGTAAAATAATGGATAAACACTGATATATATATATACTCTTGTTGAAGTTTTATTGTACACATGCACTCTATCCTTACTCTGAATCAGCTTACCTGACTCAGTCAAAAGATCCCCCTCCTCCTCCCCCAACAACATCAACAACAACAACAACAACAACAATAATCACAAATAGACAGCGTTGATTGCAGTCAGTACACAGTCTGCAACAGTTTTTCTACAGTGGAAAGTCATTTAAATACGTCAGGGGAGACAATCACAAGTTGTGACGTACAGCGGGACATGCTGCGAAGTCGGAGTTTCTTCAAGTCACTGAAATCTAGACACACGACGACTTTTCTCTCCAGACCAGCAACACAAAGTTCTTCCGCCACCCACACAACGTCACTACGGGCCGTAGCCACATCCTCAATGTCATCATCCTTCATCACCCGCACTGGGATACCCGCTTCTCTCAGCCCCGTCACCACACCCGACTGTTCCGTAACTTTGTACCAAGATAACACCAGTACGTCTCTCCACTGCAGGCAGGGTGGTGTTGTACCGTTGCTGGAGGTGGTGACATTCACTGTGAACATTCAAAGTTTGTTCTTTCATTACCTCACTTGTCAGAGATACAGTGAACACAGGCAGAATGACATCACACCGATATGACACAAATATACACAGAGACACACACGTGGCACTAAGCGATGAGTCCGTGTTACGATATAACACGTAAAGATTTACTAGCACACTGTTTGCTTCACTAGCACACTACCTACCTATATCATCACGAAGACTGTGTAGGAATCTGGCCACCTCACGACCGCACTTGACACAGACACCTGGCCAGGGACCTGAGTGACCCTGACCTCGGTGATACAGTCGTCTGACTGGCGGGCCATCTGTGTGGTCGGACACACCACGCGCATTGTACTTCCTGACTTCACCATTCACAGCGATCGCTTCGTCCTGCTGGACTTCCCTGATGACAGCCGGCGGAGAGCGGATGGTCTGGGTTAAAAATTGAACTTTCCAGCCGGCGGGTGCGCATCTATGGTTACAACTTGCCGCCCAAAGATGGAGACGAGGAACTTGTGTCAGCAGCTGGTTACAGAAAGTGGCGAAGTAGGACCTGTGACAAACATGAGTGTTACAGAAGATAGATACACACGTGTTATGCTATGTACTTTCAAGGATGTGTGCTGATATTAATTGTCCGGGATGTATCAGAATGTGACGTAATTACTTCACGTCATCATAATGCAAGCTACATAAATGACGTCAATGGTTTTTTTCCTAATGAAGTTTTCTGGTAACCTCGTGTAACACTAAACTTGTGGCTCGAACAAAGATATGTAACGCCTGCCTGGTTATCCAATATCGTTTCACATGCTATGCAACTTACACAGTCACAGAAGCATTGTCAGCAATGACGTACAACAATCCGTCCTTCGCCTTCTTTGACAAGTAATTGACGGCCTTCTCGACGTTTTCTTGGTCATCATCTGTCAAAAACTCCCGGAAGTGAGGCTGACCGGATGGGCCACCAGTCTCTTGACTGTTGACAGTCTGCAGCAGCAGGTGGTACAACATGATGCATGCTGCACGACTTCCCCGCCAGATACTCACAATGTAGACGTCGTTGCCACGTCGCAGCCATTCTATTGCCAGCAGCAGCAGCACCACAGTTTTACCTGTGACGGGCGGTCCTGCCACAAAAAGCCTGGGAGGCGCCGTGTTGAGCAAGTGAACTTGCTTCGGGAAGAGTGTTATTTGAGCAGTATAACACTCTCCTGTCAACGACACGGCCTGACCCAGGGTCTTGACACACAGACGTGGAGGAAATATGCATGGCACAGTCACTGTTGTCGCCGGACCACAAATCCTGGTACAGTCAAATAAGATCACACAGTAATACCGTTTTCATAGCACAATAACGGTAAATCACTGTAAATCATCCATTGGTGACCTTTCATGATAGTAGGCAAAACTGTACGAATGTATAGTGCTACTCTGTGATTTTTTCCCATTTGAATTGAACGTTTTTTTTAAGTGTTGTATGTATTTTGTGGTTGTCATTAAAGCTTTTTTTAAGCTTTTTGCCAAAGACAGAAAAATAAGCTATTTGAAGAAGAAAAATAATTTATAGATAACAAAACACAGGTAATCAATAAACAGATGGTTAAGTGTACACTAGAATGTGGGTCAAAACTGAAGCCGAAATAGGGCAGCGCTTTCAGCTGTCGGGGCGTGACACTTGTAAAGGCACGCTGTAAGGGAGATAATCCAATATTTGTTGGCCTAACTGTTAGAAGTTAGGAGATTATACAGTCTATAACAATCTGCAGCAAACCCTTATTCCTAGAAAATCTTCAGTATTTATTTATTATAAATGCGTCATCTGGAAAAAACACATTGAAAACAAAGCATATACAGCCCAATTTCTCTTTCTCGTACGCACGCACAAACACTGTACAAGAAAACGTTATATCATATGACTGATATCACGAATTAACATACAATTGGATAATATATATATATATACAAGCCGGGGGACCCGGTTTTTTTACCCCGCCCAGCACTACCCCTTCTCTATCCCCACCCCTACTTTTAAGTCCTCGCTACTTTTGGAACCCTATCTAAAGTGCATTTAAAACAAGGTGCTAAGAGGTATTCTGACGAGATTTCGAATGGGCATTTCAGCTCTTAAAACCCATACAAACAGGTACAAAATAGTTCCAACACAAGAGTTACACTGCCCTTTATGCAAGACAGAAGTGGACGAAGAATTCCATTTCCTTTTTACTTGCGACCATTTCAACGATTTGAGATCAAGATACCTTCCGTGCAAATATACCTTACATCCACAACATTCTACCTTGTCTCGTCTGTTTCAAGATCCTTCTAGCTCCATCAATTTAGCCAGATAACTGTCAACATTAGAACTTTCGTGGATCAATCATTTGCCTCTAAGTATGGAATTACTGGCTAACACTGTGTCATGCTCATCTCCCACTGTAAAGGCCACGTGGCCAGAGACAATAACGTTTTTCGTTTCGTTTCGTTACTATGTTTTGGTTCCCTCTCTCTCTGATGACATGTACGTATGCGTGGATGCAAGCAGTTATTTTTTCGTCCGTTTGTTTCCAAAACTAAAAAGGAGAGTGAAAACTAAATTATTTCGGCACTGCGCAAATAATATATGTATTTTTTTACGCCAACCATTATTGGACCACTGATCAATTCTTTTCTGGGTTATCTGCTGCATCATAGCAAAGGAAAATCCTCATCATACCTGCTCTCCATCATTCAAATAAAATCTTAACGCATATTTAATGAAATTTCAGGTAATTTTAGCGGCTTTAATGAGATTTTTGTCACATACAAAATTCATTCCTGGAACGTCAGTTTTGTTTCCTCGTCTTCGTCTCCTGTTCCGCTCCGTTTCGGTTTGAAACATGTTTGATCAGAAAAAATTACCTCGCTTTTTAAAAATCAAAACATCCCACATAAAATGAAGGGATTTTGTACTTACATGCACTTATACTTGTTTGTTTTTGTGTTGGCTTGTTAATGTTAGGAACAATCAAGGGCAATCAGATCACGATTTTGTTACTGCTTACTGTTTAGCGTAAAATCAGCATCCTAGTTTATCAGGTGCAAAAAAAGGAATGAGATACATCTACTTTGTCAAAGAATGAGTACTTTAGGCTCCGACAGATTATTTTTCTGGTAATGAAGCAACAGGACTTACAATCTGAGGATATAACAAGCTCGGACACCACTTCCTCATGCAACCCATTCTCCAAACAAAGGGAGTTGGGAGAAATCACAATGTATTATGAAAAAAGTGTAATGTACTTTATGACTTACTTTATGACTTATCATAAAAAATATTTTTAATGACTTGCACATTCAGCTAGTATCAACTACAATTCACAGGATTTTTCAACCTTCCAAGTGTGTCGTGCCTTGTTTGTAACACTCACCAGGCCACCAGCGTCTTGTAAAGGTTACAGGTCATGTGACTGTCAGGCCCAGACACAGCCACACGTCGCTGCCACCAGTTCCCGAGTTCCCTCAGCACGTCACTACTGACGTCCCATGGAGTCCCGGGGTCCGACAGCTGATTAGAGCACAGACACAGACCGGTGATGTCGGCGGGATCTGTTGTTCCCAGACACCGACATACTTTCTATGGTAGAGGGAAAAAAGCAGTACATCATATACTATGAGAGGCGAGAGCTTAATATCCACTGAATAAGAAAAATATATTGACGGGTCTCCAGGATGACCCGAACATGTCTATATGATTGGAAAGATCACATATTTTCTTCAATACCTCAGTCATTTACTGACTATTTCTGTTCATAACTTGTATACCTCTGGTATTTTATTTCATGCTATATATAGTCAAATCTCCTCGTGCAGCATCTGATCCTCAAGTCACTACCAAAGTCCATTCACAGTATCGAAACTTACAACTACTACTTTCGGGTGATATTGAGTTAAACCCAGGGCCTTTTGATGTGATAAACAGCTTCAGTATTGCACACGTAAACGCATGCAGTTTGCGACACAAACTCACACTGTTCGAAGCTTAATGCAATAACTACGTCATCATAACTGTGTCGGAAACATGGCTGTCTGACTGAGTGTCGGAAACATGGCTGTCTGACCGAGTGTCGGAAACATGGCTGTCTGACCGAGTGTCGGGTACATGACTGTCTGACCGAGTGTCGGGTACATGGCTGTCTGACCGAGTGTCAGGTACATGGCTGTCTGACCGAGTGTCGGAAACATGGCTGTTTGACCGAGTGTCGGGAATATGGCTGTCTTACCGAGTGTCGGGTACACGGTTGTCTGACCAAGTGTCGGGTACATGGCTGTCTGACCGAGTGTCGGAAACATGGCTGTCTTACCGAGTGTCGGGAACATGGCTGTCTGACCGAGTGTCGGGTACATGGCTGTCTGACCGAGTGTCGGAAACATGGCTGTCTGACCGAGTGTCAGGTACATGGCTGTCTGACCGAGTGTCGGGTACAAGGCTGTCTGACTGAGTGTCGGATACATGGCTGTCTGACTGAGTGTCGGGAACATGGCTGTCTGACCGAGTGTCGGGTACATGGCTGTCTGACCGAGTGTCGGGTACATGGCTGTCTGACCGAGTGTCGGAAACATGGCTGTCTGACCGAGTGTCAGGTACATGGCTGTCTGACCGAGTGTCGGGTACAAGGCTGTCTGACTGAGTGTCGGATACATGGCTGTCTGACTGAGTGTCGGGAACATGGCTGTCTGACCGAGTGTCGGGAACATGGCTGTCTGACCGAGTGTCGGGTACATGGCTGTCTGACCGAGACGTGAATCCCTCTTTGCTACTTCCCAACTTTCATCCACCCGTCAGACTAGAAAGACCAGGGAATGCTCACGGTGGTGTTTCTATGTCAAGAGCTACAGGTATTGCAAACCTAGACCAGACCTGAGCGTCTCTGGCCTGGAAGCAATCTGGATTGAAACCAGACTAAAGCATAAACCACTACTTGTTGGATCTCTCTACCGACCCCCAAGTGCAAATGTAACCTACTTGGAACTAGTAAGCGAGGGTGTTAGCAAAGCAAATGACGACATGAAAAAATTTATTCTCTATTTATTTGAATTCAATACTGATTGGCTTAATGGCCCATCTAGTTACCTACTTGATATCATCAACATGTACCAACTCCACCAACTCGTCACCATGCCCACTCGAGTCAAACTAACCAGTAGCTCATGCCTTGACCTCATACTAACGCAAAACATCGACCTGGTCAAATCTGTTGAATTCTCGCCTGCATTCTGCAGTGATCACAGCAGTTCTTCACTGTAAATCTCTGAAAAATTATAGATTTCAACACACTGTATACAATTATGATAGACACTGAAAGATTTCATGCCCTTCTCAATGCGAAAGATTGGAACAAAATCCTCTCGCAATCTACAGTTGAAGAAAGCTGTCGACTCTTTACAACGACATTCCTTGAGACAGTTAAACTCTGTATGCCAACTAAAGTAATAAAAACATCCACACGCGACGCACCATGGACAAACGAAAACATCAAACGTCTTCTCAAACACAGAAATAAAAGGCATCAGAAAGCCAAAAGAACAAACCTCCCAGACCACTGGACACAGTTCAGACACTACAGAAACCACGTCACTTAGCAAATACGAAAGAAAACCAAGTGACTGCCGCTTGGAGGATAAGCCCAAATTAAATGTAAAACAAGGGAACTGTACCAAGCTAGAAAAGGGACAAAGACGAAGACAATCTACATGTTTCGGGGCACTACCTCTTCATCAGGACGACACAACAAAACGACGAAAAAAACGAAAAGGAAAAAGACTTATCTGCAGTAGAAGTGGCGCGTAGGCTTCATAGCAGGAGAAAGGTTAAAAAGAGGGGCAGCCAATCGCAAGGTGGGTAGGAAAGGGTAGGGAAGGGTGGTGGTGGAGAGTGGGCGGGGGAGAGAGAAAGAGAGAGAAAAAAAGCAGCGCGCGTAAGGGGGCGTCGGTGAGAGAGAGAGAGAGAGGGAAGGAGGTGAGAGAAAAAAGTTAGAGAGACGGAGGGTGAGGGGGTAAAGGGAAAGGAGGGGGAGGGTCAGTGTTTTAGGTTGAGTCCATAGGTGCCATGGTACCGAAATTGGTAATGAAGTAGGAGTCCATATTCTTGCGTTCAATGGAGTCGCCCTTCATTTTCCAGATACCACAGACCCTCATGTTGTCGGCTGTGTGTGGGGGTGTGCTGAAAGTGACGTACAACTGGCGTGTTTCTGCAGTGTTTAGTGTCGGCTAGATGTTCTATGAAGCGGGTGTTGAGAGTGCGTTCTGTCTCCCCGACGTAGAATAAAGTGGGACAGAGGGTGCATGTGAAGGCGTAGACGATGTTGCTGTTAGTGCAAGTGAAGTTGCGTTTGATGACAAAGGTGGTATTGGGTGTGTGGAGTGTTGTGGCAGTGTTAAGGTAGGGGCAAGTGTGGCAGCGGGGGACATTGCAGGGGGTGGAGCCGCAGGAAGGGGCGAGGGAGGTAGTCGTTTTTAGTTGAGAGTGTACTACAAGGTCTCGCAGGTTCTTATCCCGCCGAGATGCTAGGAGGGGGAGTTTTTTGAAGAGGTCGGGTTCAGATTTGGACAACAGGTGCCAGTTGGAAAGGAGGATCCTACGTACTGGGAGGTTGTGGGGGTGGTGGGTCAGTAGAGCGGTCGGCCTTGGTTCTGTGTGTCTGGGGTGGTGGGAGGGTTGTAGTGTAAGTGCGCATGGTGTGGCGGCAACTTTCTGTCTAGCAGAGTGTAGAAGTTTGGAGGGATAGTTGCGGGCGAGGAAAAAGTCTGCCATTCTGTCGGATTGTTCATGGAAGTCAGTGTCGTCAGAGCATAATCTACGAAGTCTCAGAAACTGCGAGTAGGGTATGCTGTGCAGGGTGGAGGGTGGGTGAGATGAGTGGAAGTCAAGGTAGGAGTGTGAGTCCGTAGGTGTGTAATGGACGGTGGTTGCAAGGTGGCCGTTCTGCAATGTTATGTTGATGTCGAGGAATGTGACAGAGGTGCATGAAATGGTGTAGGTGTATTGAATGGAGGGGTGGAAGTGTTGTATGTACTGGATGTACTGCAGTAACTGTGGCTCCGGGAGGGAAGTGGCGCCGAGACCATCGTCAATGTAGCGTCTGTACAATTCTGGTGTGGGGCCCGTGTAGCTGTTGCGGATGTTGTGTTCCAGCCAGCCCATGAAGAGACAACCATAACTAGGGCCCATTTTGGTGCCCATCGCCACGCCGCTAATTTGGTGGAAACACTGGCCGTGAAACTCGAATGTGTTGAGCTTGAGGACCAACTCAGCCAACCTAATCAGAGTGTGTTTAGGAGGGTGGGGGTAGCTGCGTGAGTGGAGGAAGAAAGACAGTGCAGCCAAGTCATGGGTGTGGGGTATGGATGTGTATAGGGATGTGACGTCAAGGGTGAAGAGGAGTGTTGGTGTGAAAGTGTGGGAGGAATTGAAGTGGTCCAGGAGTCTGAGAGTGTCTGTGGTGTCTTTGATGTAGGTGGGGAGCGACTGGACGATGGGCTGAAGTATGGTGTTTAAATAATGGGAAATGTTCTCTGTGGGGCAGCTGCAAGCAGATACAATGGGTCAGCCAGGGTTGTTATCTTTATATGTATTTTGGACCGTAAATAGAAGGACGGTTTTTTCGTGTCTTTCTTGATGAGAAGTTTGGCTGATGGTGGTAAATCAGCCGAGTGAATGGAGGTGCGGATCACTTTCGAAATGGTTTTTGTGTCGGCCGCAGGTGTATGGTCAGTGTGAGGCTCGTAGAAGGTGGTGTCATGTAGCTGCCGGTGTGCCTCGGCTAGGTATAAATTGCG
Organism: Lanistes nyassanus; assembly: GCA_004794575.1. Lineage (NCBI taxonomy): Eukaryota > Metazoa > Mollusca > Gastropoda > Architaenioglossa > Ampullariidae > Lanistes > Lanistes nyassanus. The sequence continues at coordinate 6,626 of SMGT01001571.1, read as the reverse complement.
GTCCCAGACAACGATCGCACAGCCTTTGTCGGCTGGTTTGATGACGATGGTGCAGTGCCGGAGGGACTCAATAGCTTGGAACTCATGTATTGACAGGTTGCTGTGACGGACGGGCTTAAGGCGAAGGTGTGTTATTTCAATGCGGCACTTGTTGATGTAATGTTCCACATGTGTGGAGATGTCGTGTGGTGGTTCCCGTGGCCTGCGAGGTGCGAACAGTCGGAGGAAGAGTCTTCGTCTTTGTCCCTTTCTAGCTTGGTACAGTTCCCTTGTTTTACATTTAATTTTAGCAAATACGAACAAGAAAACAAGAACACATTAATGAGCGAAACGACAATGTTTGTAATGTGGAGAAGTTCGGTACAAAGCAGTGGTAGAAACTAGTAAATTCTTTTATGTCCAAGAAAGGGATGCGCACAGACACTATACCAGAAATACTTCATAATGGTCTACTGCACGACAACAATTTACATAAGGCCAGTCTATTTAACGATTACTTCATCCAACAAGCAGCTATCCAAGGCTGTAACGAAACTCGTCCAGACCTCGAATTTACACCAAGCGAGTTAAGTGAAATTAATATCTCAGCAGCCAATGTTAAAAAAGTCATCTCAAAACTAAAGAAGAACAGAGCAGTGGGACCAGACCAAATACACAACAAATTAATAATAGCTGCCGCAGATGTAATTAGTGAACCACTTACATCATTTTTCAACAGATGCCTGACAGAGGGCCAGTTCCCCTCTAGTTGGAAACTAGCATACGTGACTCCTGTCCATAAAAAGGCCCCCAGGAACTTTGCAGTAATTATTGACTGATATCCCTGCTGAGTGCTTTGGGACAGTATTTGAACGATGTATACATAAGTATGTATACTTCTTAATCTCGAAAAACCTAATTTGTGAGGCCCAATCAGGATTTTGACCCGGTGATTCAACAGTGAACCAGCTCATCAGCATATATTCAACTGTGTGCACAAACTATGACCTAAGCATAACCACACATCAAATATACTTCGACATCTCTAAAGCATTCGATCGAGTCTGGCATAAGGGGTTACTGCACAAATTAAATTCTATCGCGATTCGTGGGAGCCTGCTCAACTGGTTTAAAAATTACCCTAACAGATAGAAAATGGGTAGTTGTCATGAAAAGCGAGAAATCCGAACCAAAACTTCTACTAGCCGGCGTACCCCAGGGGCTGGGGCCACTGCTTTTCCTGATTTACATAAACGATATTGCAAACAACATTACCTCCGTCATTAAACTATTTGCGGATGACACAAGACGATATTGCAATTAAAATGAAGCCTCTGCTAAACTGTTTAAAATCTTATGAATACACCTTTAACAGAAAGACCCTGGAAACGATGTATAAATCATTCATACTTCCCATATTGGACTATGCTGTTATACTGTACGACAACTGTACACAAAAACAGGCACACACCCTAGAGAACTTCCACTCAGAAGCCTTACGCACCATCACAGGGCTCATACATGGAACAAATCACGATGAACTATGTGCTGAATATGGGCCCTGCAGCCTAAAAGAACGACGTAAAAGAAACAGACTAATAATTTACCACAAAATCGTCAACAGCCTAACTCCTCAATATCTCACTGACCTACTGCCTCCTTTAGTTGGAGTCATTAACCCTTACCACAGGCGGAGACCCCTTGAGAGACATGTTCCTGTTCCGAAATACAAAATTGACAGCCCGTTCTTCCCGTCCACAACAGTACTTTGTAATTCCCTACCCGAAAACACACAACAGTACTTTGTAATTCCCTACCCGAAAACACACAACAGTACTTTGGAATTCCCTACCCGAATACATGCAAAAAACGACATCCGTTACCGCATTCAAACAGTACCTACACAGAAACGACGCCCACACCCCACCACACTGTTACACAGGCGAGGGGGAAAGAACAGATTATTCATTGCCGCTTACGTTGCAATATGTGTTACGTTCTGGAAGGTTTTCCCAGCGCTATTGTTAAGGAACTTTGTGTGTTCTCATATCATTGTAACTTTTCATTCAAGAAAGTTGACAACGTTAGTGACGCAGAGAAATTACGTAGTGATAGGAGTAAGAGACGTCATTTTCATTATCAAAAACGCATAAGACTCAGCTTTCTCCATCCAATGGGAAGAGAGAAAGCTTGGTTTTTAGGGGAATAAAAAAAGATATCGTGAGAGGTTTAACGCTTTTGGTCAGTCTAGTCTGGGAGAGCGAGGGAGTAGGACGCGTTGTTAGTTTGGAGAAGCTGTTCAACGGTCATCTGAGGATATATCTTTCCTTGCTGTGGGCTAGGCTCACATAGGAGCAAAGCAATTGTTAAGGAGAGTCTAATCTGGGAGAGCGAGGAAGAAGGACGCGTTGTTAGTTTGGAGAAACTGTACAACGGTCATCTGGAGATATATTTTTCCTCGCTGTGGGCTAAGCTCGCATTGAAGAATAGCAATTGTGTGGGAGTTTAGCAGGAGGCAGAGAAGTGACCAGATGCATTTCTAGTTTGAGGGAGCTTTAACGGTCAACTGTTGCTATACGTTTCTCGCTGTAGGCTAGTCCCGTATAGCTACTTAGTAAAGGATTTGTGAGATAACTGAATCTGCTAGTTTCTCGTCGTGGGAAGATATTGTGCGTTCCACGGGGAGATTTTTTGTCAACTTTCTCGAGTTTTGAAAGAGACAAGAACATTGTTGGGCCATCGATGGGCAGAAGACCTAACAGTGTAGGTAGTCAGTGTTATATCGCCGTGTTTCTGCAACTCGATATTATTAGTCTAGTAGTAGACTGTGAGTCAGCAGATAAGAGAACTTTTCCACTAGTTGGGGATTGGACGTTCCTCTAGATCAGAAATGTACGAGGAGCAAGGAGTTTTACCTGTGACGGTTGGTCAAGGACACTCCAAGGGCACCTAACCGAAATCTATATTACGTTTTCATCGTACCGGATATCCACACGAGAACCAGGTCGATCTGCTGCGAATCTGTCAAAGGCTTCGCTGGGTCTTCAGTTTGTCTCTCACCTTGCATCCTGATCTTCCTGGAGTTACGCTCTACAGACCGGACTTCGCGTTTCTGCATTCTGAGTCTATTGTCAGATACTGTCTTCTACGTACGGACTACGACTGCGGACCACTTTTGAGTGTGAACACACACTGTGTTGATTATTCTGTTCCTGATTGGATTATAATCTACTGCAAATAGCTTTTACGAATTGTATTAGTTTAATTGTACACTGGTTATATCACTTCCTGTTCTGAGATTTGTGACATACCTTACATTACTGTTATTACACACACACACACACACACGCACTTTTACATCTTTGTTCATTTGTTCATCCACCACTTTCTTTCCTCTGCTATCCTTTTAATGTTCGTAGTTCAATAAATGAGTTGAATTATCTGGTCGTGTCCCTTTTGCTTGAAAAGGGGGGGGGGTAGCCTCAGGGGATTACTTTACTTGTCTCTTCCCCTAACTCCAGCTCACCCGATGAAACGCTACTATATGAGCAACCTGAACGACGGCTTATTCAGACGACACTGATGATCCTTCCTGTGGATGCGGCTTCCCGCACGAAACTGTCGAACACTACTTCTTGACTTGCCCACGTTATGCAGAAGCAAGAAAAACAACACTGTCCACAGAATACTTGAATACAGACACCCTTTTAATTGGAAGCCTCTCCCTAACAGTCGACAAAAACGAACAAATCTCCATCAAGCTTTCTGAGCGCTTCCACTAGGAGCGATACCAGCGTCCCTGACACTGACTGTGAGTCCAACGCTGGACTGGCTGATGCTGGTTGGTTGGTGATGGTGGTGGTGGTTATTTAGAGGGACAGTGCTTCCACCTCGCGGTGATTTCGCACTATGGGGGGATGGGGTCCTATTACTAAGCTATGCAGTGAAAGAACCACCAGACTGATGGCAGAAGTAAGATGGTCAGTGCGGACAGACAGTTTAATGTGCGGGGAAATGGCCGAATGGGGTTTGCACAATATTTAACTCCAGGAAATAATCCTTGGACACACCAGGAGTCGAACCAGCATCTGCTAGTCCGCAGCTCTACCAACTGAGCTAACCTGGCCCCCAAAAAGTTAATAAAAATAGTGCTGTAAGGACGTACTCTGAGAAGGTCTTAAAGGATGTACTAAAGCTTACAATGATTAGGATTATATCTTAACTGCACTTCGAAAGCTACTTGGAAAAGTCTCTTAAGTTCGTTCCACCTGTTGACATAGCTTTAAAGACGACGTGATCCTTGCAACTCGAAATCTGTACAGCATCAAAGATGAGCTTAGTGCGTGCAATATTTTGCTCGTGCGAAGTAACACTTAGTAAAGACATGTTGAACAAACGTCACTGAGTATTATTGTGATTTATGGGTAGCAAGAAAGAAACACGAATGGGGGTTACCTTCTAGAGAGCATCAGGATCCGAAATGCTTTTTTGAAAGATGTCTTCAATACTGTCATTGATTATCACAGTAATTTTATTCCTGTCATTGAAATGTTTCCGCTGTGATTTTTATTTTAAATGCAGTATTAAGTAAACACGAGCAGCTGTAAATGGTTATTGTATCATAAGGAAAATTAGTGATATCTCAGATGAGCACGGAACACTTAAAATTACGAAGGTGTGCGACAAAACTATTGTGCAAGTATAAATTTCACAGACGTTTCAAGCAGAAAAATAATGATTAAGAAATTACAAAAGAAACAGGACACAAAACAGAGATAGAAGAGGGGAAAGCCTTATAATTTTCCAGACCATAATTAAAAGCCAAAACAAACAGACAGACAGACAGACAGACAGACAGACAGACAGACAGACAGACAGACAGACAGACAGACAGACAGACAGACAGACAGACAGACAGACAGACAGACAGACCAAAATTGTCACATTTTATATAGATTATTATTCTCTATGTGTACTTTCTCCATATCCTGGTAAGAACCAGTGTACCTTAGTCAGCTGAGGGTCCCCAGAGATTGCCTGTTGTACCTGACGAGCCGTAAGGTTAGGGAATGCGATTGTCTTAGTGATTCGCAGACCAGGAGCAACGTCAGACACCAAGTGTGATAATATGTTCTCTGCCTTGTCCAGCTGATATACAGCGTATTTCATGTTCCTTCTGATTTTATTGTCTACATCCTGTTGTGGCATGTTAAGTTCCTTGATTTTGTCACCGAAAAACTTTACCTCAAGGACGACTAGGCCATACTGTCGGTGAATAAGAAGCACATCAAAGCCTCTAGAGCTCAAAATCCGGGACAAATTAGGATGAAGTTTGGAGGACTTCAGCAGACAGACAGCCGCTGCACTATAACAAGGCTGACCCACGTACTGTCCGAACTGAAGCTGACTCATTCCAACTAAAACTTCTCCGTTTTGTTCAGACATTTTCTGCAAACAACAGAGAACCCGCTGCAGGTCTGCGTCATATCTGACGTCACTGTGGTGAACAGGAGGAGGCTGACCGTCACTGGACTGTCCGTTCGTCACGTGGTTGACGTGGACAGGAGGCAGGAAGTGGGCTTGAGAGTCGAGATCAGGGAACGCGGCCTCAACCCACTGTAGCCAGAATCTCTGGATTTCCTTTGAGTTTGTTTTCTGTGGAGAAAACATTGATATACACAGAATTATATCAACTAAACAGTTAGTACTTGCTTGAGGCTGTTACTTTCTCAGCACCTTAAACGAAAATGAATGCTAGTGCTATGACCTTTACCTCATCTGCGAAGACTGTATGTGTATACAATATAATTGATATGTTTTTTCTTCCCTCACGGTTTGTATACCTTTGACCTTAGGGGTCCACGGATGAATTACCCATTACTTCAGATTCTCGTCAGGGAGCGGTGGGTCACTACGTAGTATATTGTCATGTTTTAGTGTCTGGAGGTTTGTTGGGTTGACAGCATAGGGTGCATAAAGAACGAATGGACGAGCTTATGTGTTCCTTATAGGTACTCGCAAGTAGCTCTAAGCGCTGCCATCAACAGGGACATGAGCTAAAATGACCTATTTTCAAATCGTGTTTTGATCTCGCTGTGAATATCCTTGTGATGTTCAAATGAAATTAAGTGTTAATATCTCCTCTAACAATGTGTTCCCTTCTTTTTGGTTGCTTTTATATGCATGTGGATGTTGCTTCTGTGAACACACAGACCGTTTATTGCTAAACGGCCAGCGGGACCACTGACGCCGACGATTCTCTGGGGGAGTCATGTTGGGTGACTATTTGAAAAGCTCTTTCACGTCCTACACGTTTCATACAGAGCTAAATTTAGAATGTAATTGCACGGCACAAAAATCAGCTTTAAGTATTTTAAAATGCCAGGTAAATAATCAAATTTTATTAAATGTATTAAGTTTATTAATTTACTTATAATGTAATAACTTTTTAATTTAAGGCTAAATCGCCGCAAACCCCACCCAGTTTTATGGCTATTCGGTTGGATAAGTATTCCGTCTTTCCAATGAGATATTGGGTTAATGTAAGCATACCCTGTCAGGATCAGCGTAGGAGAATTTCAGTGACAGCTCGCGATGATGCCTGTTGGAAATGGCAGACGTCGGTTCGACCGAAGGCTGCGCTTCGA
>SMGT01001570.1:0-19733 GCA_004794575.1 Lanistes nyassanus | reverse complement strand
ATAATTAGGTGTGGTAATTTCTTACTGTAAAGGATATCTTCCTAAAACAGGGTTCGAAGCTTACTTTTTTTTATCTGAGCACTCGAACACTCAGAACAGTCAAAATTAATACAGCGAAGGTATTTTTAATAATAAAAAACCCTAATCGTTAATTCTTCAAGTAATCAGAAATTTCATTTTAAGGTGAGCAGATGGAAAAGTATACTTCTGCAATGAAGTGCTCACTTCTGGGGTTAAGGAGGGGCAAAAAGTCATGATTTAGAGCATAATAAGAAGTAAGTATAATCTTATATAGGAGTAAACAAGGGAACGTCGCCTTGATATAGTGACATTGACCTAATATCCATATGAGTATCAGTTCAAAGTGTAAAAGCGTGAAGCAGGAAATGTTAAGGATGAATAAAGATGAGCGAGAGAATAAGGGATAGGTAAAGGAGAGTGAAAAGAGAAGGTACAGTAGGGTGGGGGTGGAGGAGGACTGGTGTCTAGTTGCAATCTAGGTGCATATCAGGACGGCGTTGTTTAGACAAATTTTACTTTCTGTCACCTTGGGACTGCTGTCGCAACACAGGCTTCAGTCCCACCCAGTCATATTATACTGACACCGGGTCAACCAGTCCTTAAACACTAGACCACCGAGGCTGTCAGCGAGGAAAATCTGGGAGAACTACCAATTAGAATTGTAGGAATCGTGCTACAAATCTATAAGAATGGGATGTCTAGAGTCCATCAAATATTAAACATTCGAGTATTATGAGCCGTAAAACCCAGTGAAAATCGGACTCTAATAAAGAATGGAGATGGAAGCATTCAAATGGTTGTTTAAGCATTTTTTCTCCAAATTTAGTCATAATAATAATCTAGTATTTAGAAAGCGCCTTTCTCTGATCTAGGCGCTCATAGACAAACACATGCACAAGCACAACTCCACACACACGGACACGCGCACATACATTATGCAAAATAAAGGCTAAAGAGATACGTTTTGAGGTTGGATGAGAAGGAAGGAGAGTGTCTGATGTGAGAGGGCAGGGAGTTCCAAAGTTGAGGGCCGTAGACAGAGAAACAGCGGAGGCCATGCGACTTGGGGTTTGAAGCGTTTTTGTTGGAAAAGACGTGAAATCGGCGGAAGAGCAAAGTGGACGAGTTGGAGTGTATAGAGAAATCAGATCAGACAAGTAGGATGGGGCGGCTCCTGTCAGAATGTTGTAACAGATGGAGTGTATAGAGAAATCAGATCAGACGAGTAGGATGGGGCCCTCCTGTCAGAATGTTGTAACAGATACACACAGTTTTGCACTGGATTCGCTCAGAGACAGGAAGCTAGGGAAGTTTGTTTAGCAGAGGAGTAGTCGGGTCATGGTAGCTCGCTTTACTTTACTTTAAATTAATTTAATTGAATTAAATGTAAATTAATTTAATTGAAACATAACTTAATTAAAACCTAATTTAATTGGATTAAAATTTAATTTAAATTTTCTTATGTCTTTAAAAATGTAAGATCATCTCTCAGACTTATAACAGCTAAGGAAAATCCAAATATGCAATGGCAAAACCGGTGTTTTAAAGTACCAGGCATTGATATCAAACGTCAGTATTAGCTCTATTGGGATCTCTGACTTGAAAACGTCTTTATGGTACTTCTTCAGCTGTTGACCCTGACAAGTTTAATTACATTTATTAAGCTTTGGTAAAGAAACTAATCTTTGTGAAAGGACGCAGGCTTCAAAAAAAGAACAAAGGCAAAACTTGCACACAAACGCAGTGTACTTACCCAAAGTTTGGAATCGCCACAGTACCCAGACATTTACTGCCTTGATTCGATAAGTTCGAGTGCTGCTGATACCTGCTGGTTTCCATCCGAAATCTCCAGCTTAAAAAGAAGATAGGGGCGGAGCTATGAAACAGATTAGGGGTGGGGAAACGAAACACTCCCCATGAAAAACTTGCAGTGTATTAGGAAGATAGCTTATGAATATTCTCAGCTAAATAAAAGACTGGCCGAAGAACGAGTGCAGAAAATGGATGCGGAAGGTGCTCACGTGGGCTGTAGGGGGTCAGGGAAAGGCTGGGGGTGGGGTGGAGTGCAAAAAGGTTCGCTATGCGTGAGAAGGCGGTGCACGCAGCAGCCGAGCACCTAGCACGTGGACAAATAAGACATGCCAGGTACGAAATAACTGCCGTAATCAGGTCTCCCTTCAACAAAACTTGGTGAGCCCACAAGACGGCCCCTGCAGTATATGTTTTTATGGTCTCTTGGCATTCTCGCTGTACAAGCTTGCCTTTCTCGCTGTTCAGTTTTTGTGCACCTTTCCATTTCCCGTCTCGCTGTGGGCTCTCCTCCTCTTCCTCCTCCTCGTCCTCGTCGCTTACTTGGTGTTGGTAGTACCTCATATTTTGCTGTATCATAGACAGGTCCTCCACCGTGATTTTCTTGATCGATATCTAGGTAGATAAATAGATAGCAAGCAGACTGGTACAAAGATAGGTAGGTAGGTAGGCAGGCGATACGGAAATAGGTCATCATTACATGGCACACTGATGGAGGGAGTGGGTCAGTGGGCGGACGAAAGAGTGTGTGAAAGGTCTGATCAGAAAATGATAAAAGCGGGAGGTACTAGGGGATATCAAGACGGGCGGAAAGGAACAAAATACCTTCTATACGACTCACTTTTAGTGTAAAACCAGACTAACGACATCATTTTTTAAAATTTATTTACTTAGTAACTGTACATTAAAACTGACAGAAGTCAGAAAAAATAAGACGAAAGGTCAAAAATTAAAAATTGATCGTATTCAGATAACAATTAGGAATGGGTGAGCAACTGCAGCGCAGTGAGGGACGATTCCATGTGCGAACATTCGAGAAAGAAATCAGACCCTTGGTCGCCTTGACTTTCTTCTGTCCTTTTCCTCCAACGGTCAAGGCAAGACTGCGGACACACTGTGTGCTATCATCCTTGTCGGACGTGACAGTGCACGCCATGCACGCGCAGTAAGACGAGGGGGGGGGGGGCGAAAGGGGTGTCCTTCGTCGCCCAGCCCGCTCTGTTAAGGAAGGCCTTTAACGAGCCTTAATTAAGACCGTAGTTAGAAACGAAAAAGCATCTATAGTGTTGGAATTTAGTCTTGGAAGAGTAGATATGTTCTTGGAATGTAAGTCGGAGTTGAAATTCTCGTCCAGCCTGAGAGGCCCAAAAATGTCTTCAAGTGTCCTTGAAGTGTACAGCCTGGAAGCGAGAACGAGTTCAGCTTTAGTGAAGGCTACTGGGATCTGATGGAAACAGCTTCTATTAATTTTATCGTTCCTGCTTGGGAAGCTGACTGTACAGGCTACATCGAAAGGCATCAACAAGGGACTATTTAAACGATTCCTAACTTTGGAGATGGGCAAGGTTGGATAAATATCTATATCTCATTCTCTACTCTACAGATAAATTTGCAAGTAAAATACACAGGACGAGATCTTATATGTCCCCCTTTTTGTAACAGTTATATGTGCATTGTATTTAAAACACATTTTTTGTCTCTTTCGACTGCCGCAAATTGAGTTAACTAATATTTCTATGTTATGGACTCGCTACTATGACTAGCTGACTGGCTGTATAAGGACAGGATAAATTCTAAGAAAAAAATCTATGCATCTCCGTATTTTAAGCTTCTCGTCATCGCGAAACTAATCAAACAACAAAAAGATTTAGAAAATAAAACTCCCCACCCAACCCAATAAAATATAAAAATCAATCCACACATACACACAAACACACTCACACACACACCAATTAATCCCCCATCACACCCCCAAAAAGTCTAACTTGGGGAAGATAGTCTGTCAGAAGCCGTGTTGGTACATGTGAGGGCAGGCGCGAACAATATCCAGCTGTGGATGCCAGTACAGAAAGGTACAGGTGAAAGTGTTTCAGTGCGCACGTATGCACATCAGACACACTCGGCTCTTTAATTATGAGGACTTCTACAACTGTACAGGCACGCGGATATTAATGCAACTCACCCCCTGAAATCTTGCGAAAACGTATGCCAGATCTGTTTTTCAAAGCTTACAAACAATACTTAGCACTTTCACTAACTCCAGGCTATCTTAAACACAGTGGAGGTGGGGAGAGGTAATTTAACACTTACAATTTCTTATAGCAAAAGAGTGGACCAAAGTTTTATTTAAATCACATCCCCAAACACGAGTGCACCATAGCCTCATTACAGGCGGTTGTGGCAGGTACAAATGCGGGCGGGAAAGGGTCTACTGGATGTCAAGGTGAACCCTGACAAGGTAGTGTATGAGGTGAATCTGCAATCAAGGAAGGAAGACTAAAAGCGGACCCAGGAGATTTACTGCACATCCCACAGACTGCCCGTACCGTATTTTTCTTGTGCACGTGTAGCATGAATCACTGACTGCTAGTGAGGGAAAGGCAAATTTTTTCCTATCTCTCTCTGGGCAAGGCAGTTGTTGTGAATACATGTATCAAACAAAAAGAAGGGCATCTAAGAGGAAATGAAAGGATTTAGCAAAGAAATCTGGTGTCCCTCTACAGTTTTTAGTGAATGCAGCTATACGCCGTTATAGTCAGAAATCACGCGTTACCACATATCCACATTTGTGGAGTGCTTCAGGAAATTTCAATATCATTTCATGTTAAACATCTACATTCAGAAACAATTGGCTCTGCATCTCTGCCTTCTGATAGAAGTGAGGAAATCATAAAACATGTGCAGTGCTTTCTTCACTAGTGGTTAGGTTTGAGGCTGACCCCTCAAGCTTCCCTTCCTTGTAGGATAACTACTTAGAAACAGAAATCTCATCAGGCATCAGAATAAAAGGGTGTTTTTCTTCCTTCATATTTTTGCAGGTATGTTTTGAATGCTCTTCATGGACTTTGGCATCTTGCAAACTACTTCTATTGCTGAATGCTGAGGCAAGCCTTTTGAGATCACTTTAAGTCTATCCCTTTTAACAGTAAGCGTACGTACTTCCACCTGGCCTTGTTACAGTGTCCTCTGTGATCACAGATTCTGGCACAAAATGTTTAGCACAAACCACAGACAAATTGTTTGGCTGAAATCCCACTCTAGGAATGTTGCTTACCCACGTGTGATTCTTGACTGGGTCAGAAGGAAACTTAATTTTCTGGTTTTACTGCCATAGTTTCTCCTACAATTTGACAAGCACCACTTTAGAGGCATATTCCAGTATCTGTAAAACCTCGGGACTTTCGTAGTTATCAACTCCTGGCAGACTTTTTTGTCTTCAGCCCTGATTTTATTCCGATCTGGTCAGCAACAAGGTTAAGAGCGATGTTTGTAGACAGTATCACGAGCTTTTGAGTTTTTTGGGCGACGTACGTGTGTGTGCCCGTCTATACTTGGGATAGCTATATATTGCCTGTATATAGATGCACTCCCCATCCAAAACAACAGCAACAACATGAGTAGATGGTTTGTTATTGTGTACTAGAAGAAGGAGAAAATATTTTCAATGCAGATCACAGAAGATGAGAAAACAATGCAATGTTCAACAGCTTAATATCACACTATGCTATACAGCGTGCCTGGTTTATTTTAATTATTGAAATAACGATGCCATTTATCTCATAGAAGTGACACCTCCTCGTATTTTCACGTATGCCATTTCCAGTAGTTCGTGCTCGTCTGTGAGACGTATGAGTCACACGCGCGGAAGAGAAATACGACGCGTGCGAAAGTGCTTCCAAGGGATTAGGTTTAATGCGTGTCAGACCGAGCCCCTCCCCCGCATAAAAAGACCAACTGTATCTTCGTCTCTGTGGACGTGGTAATCCACACTTTTCACTGCAAACGCATGCGTCATTTACCGCGCATGTTATAGTCACCCCAGAGGTCGTGTAGCATACAAGTGTGAAATTTCTTTTCTTCTCCTAATAAGACTACATTTACTAACACCCAGACCTATATACTTTGTCAAGGTAGCCGGAATTAATGCTCTGGAAATTTGTTGCCCCCTCCAAAACCACATACAAGAAGGATTGAACTTTGAGCGCATCAGCATCTGTCTAGGTCGAAGCACTTCACTCGTGCCGTATCTTGTTTGTGTGTGTGTTTGTTTGATTGCTTTTTGGTAACCCAGTTTTAAAATTTTGCTCCAGATAATTTACTTCAGGGGTTAGAGTACAGAGGTTAGAATCTTGTTGCGTATTTTCTGACTGGGTTACGCAGGAGGGTTAGGACTATACGTTGCGGAAGCCAGGGCAATCGTAAGACTCTCGGTTTTTTTTTTGGACAAATGTCATGATTTGGCCCTTCTCAGCAAATTCAAGGAAAACAACAATAAAAAATTTATGATCTGCTACAATTTTCTAGTTTATTGACTTTCCCTCATTTAAGTTGCTAACTATTTAGTGGTGAACAAATTATGCTGGCACACATCTACCAGTCTCCAGTGTAACGCACTAATTGTAGTAATTTCCAAAATTTATACAGTAAAACAGCATTATAAAGTAGAAAATAAAATAAAAATAGGCATCTATTTCTTTGTCCTACCTTAAATTTTTTTAAAATGTGCTGTTGGACGGCAACCATTGTTAGTAGGTTGTGCAGTCCCTCAGTTCAGCCATATCTAAATAAAAATTCTTCCTTGTCAAATTCACCCTTCTCATTTTTACAGTAGTGTAATAACTTCCCGGTTTTGAAACTGTTACATATAAAATTGTCTGATAGTAAAAAACAATTTTAACAGTTATAATGGCACACATCTACCAGTCTCCAGTGTACAGCTATAACTGTAGTAATTGCCAAAATTTATACAGTAAAACAGCATTACGAAGTAGAAAGGAAAATAAAAATAGACATCTATTTCCTTGTCCTACCCTAGATTTAAAAAAAACATTCTGCACTCCTACACAGATCTATCAATGAACGAGACATTCGTCGACTTAGCACGCACGTTACCTAAATATTTCTCGGCAAAATATTTGTATCCACGATGACGTTCTTTTTGCCAAGAACCTCTGCTGTACGCTTCAACATCTCCAAAAGAAATATGTAATACACGCTGGAGATTTCGAGAGCAATTTTGCAACGCTGGTGCATCGGCCATAGCGAAGTGCCTAGAGCAGAAGTACTGACACCTCCAGACTGCATTTCATGTGTTTCGCGCATCTAATTAAGAAAGACCCATTACGTAACTTTGAACACTTGAAGACTGTGGGACAGGTGATGTTAAAAATTTGTGTAAATGATAGGTGTTCACGGCAAAAAAAAAAGAGCTAAAATACTGATCTAGAGTTCTTAAATGTATGTTCCTTCACTGTGTGCAAAGTCTGATCAAAGCATTTGCCCCTTTTGTTCCTTGTCTTTAAGGAAATACTAGTTTCACTTGCAATCCGTGTGTTTCTTTACACTGTTATTTTATTTACTAATAATCGTAAAATTTAATATTGAAGCTTTTAGTTTGCTGTAGTAACAAACGTTTAAAAGTATCAATTATTTTTACTTAACGTTCCTTTATTTAATTTTTTGCTACCTAATCCACACACGCATCGGGTGTCACACATGCGCAGTGAAGCCCTCCGGATAGCGGAAAACTATTCTCACAGCACCGGCCCTCTTTCTCCTGGTTGTCCTATCTTTCCATTCGCCATCTCTACGACAAAACCCTGAACACCACAATCTCTTCTGTCAATTTCACATCCCAAGGACCCCGCCCCCCACCTTTTTTCATCCCCTGTCAGTACTCGTTGTTGACTGACTGCTGGCGTCTGCTGGCTATCCTAAATCTTCACGGTTGTCAGTGGGCTGGCGTCGACTGTCCAATTCCACTCGGCTGAGGCACTGACCACCGACTGTAGGCATCCCATTATAATCCTCTGATGTTTTCTTGTACGAAGGACAAAGTTCACATTCCAAATCAAAATGATCGCGAAACAGATAAAATGCAAGGAACCAGTAATCTTTACTTATGAGTGGATGCAGAATATGAAGCCCCTCGAAGCAACTCAACAAATTAACCTTAGTGCCGACTAGCACCAAAGCAATAGTTATCAAAAAAGAAACCGATTTTACCCGAACACGCAGCACATTTACCTGCTCATAAAGCAACCTGACTTTAAACTGTCGACAGATAATCCATGCGCTGTGGGAAGTGGGTGGGTATGAGGTATGGGAACAGCAACTCACTCTTTGCCGTTTGCAAACAGACAACATGAATGGAGTATACAGACGCACTAACACAGCATTAATCGAACACTCAGCCCAGAGAGCACTGACCCATAAATCGAGTGCAAGACGCGTCACAAAACAAATGAGCAGCATCTTCAAACGCCCAGTAGCAAACTTATAGCTACCACATGATATGCAGGGCCGGATCAATCAGCTTGTGAGGGGTTGGGGGTGCTTGAAATGTTTTTTTGGTGTCCAAGGGCCGGGTAGACCCTGGTAGGATCTAGTTGGCGAAACCACCCCCCCACCCCCCACTCCCATCCCCGGCCGAAAACAATGTTTGAAAATGTTGAAGCTATTCTGAGGGCCTCTCGTGAAAGATAAAAAAAAGAAGAAAAAGTTTTAATTCTCCCTCATCGGAGTTGACAGTCTTTGCAAGACTAATACTGTTGGAGTGTCGGTAAGATCCGGTTCTCTTGGAACAGAACAACACCCCCCCCCCCTTTGGACATCCCGTCGTGGCTACGGGAGAGAAGAAGAGGATAGCCGAGCCCTGCTTAACATAATTCCCCTCACCCCTCATCATTCCAACGCAAACGTATCTTATCAAGGGTTGGTCCCAGTGGACAGTTTAGAAAAAGGAGGAAACAATAAGGGGGTAAAGTGAGAAGGGGGTTCGTGCGTACCTAACGCAGCAGCCGACCTGATGAAAACCGTTGAAACCCAGAGAAAGTGGACTGACAGTTAACGGTGAAACAGGGACCATTGCCACGTGTGAGCCACTCTTTAGGATCCCAACTATCGGCGATAAGCACGTGCGTTACCGCTATATGCTACGGCCCGAAAGGTTCTCCGAGATACAAAGCCTTTCACTCAAGACATTCTGTACTTCAGACCAACTCGATCTTATGCAGTTAAATATTACATAGCATTGGTGGGAACTCTCACCCAGTAAAATGTAGAATTTATTTAGAAGTTCTTGCATGACTAGCACGAACCCTCCCGCTAGACGAACCCGGCCATTAGCTGACGCATGGTTCAGATCGGGGGTTTTGGTTTGGTTTGTTGCTTAACGTCCAGCCGCAAACTATGTGCATATCAGGACGGTGTTGCTTAGACAAAGTTTACGTGCTGCCACACGTGGAACTGATGGCGCAACACGGGCCTCAGTCCCACCCAGTCACATTATACTGACACCGGGCCAACCAGTCCCAGTACTGTTCCCTGTAGTGCCAGGCGTCTGGCAGGGCAGCTACTAGATTGCCAATTTTTAAGTCTTAGGTATGACTCGGCCGGGATACGAACCACCGACCTCCCGCCTCGGAAGCGGACGCCTTAACCACTAGACCACCGAGGCGGTTCAGATCGGGGGAAATGGTTTGAACGCACTGGCCTTGACCTTGGAGCAGACTCACGTTCCTTTCAGCGACCTTGTTCGGTAACTTATCTACCAAATTGGGGATGGCAGAAACACATGAGTGTTGTCAAATCATGTCTAGTGTTTCAAAGCCTTTGCTGTAGGCACGGGAATCCTCAGGGGTGCAAGAAGATTGATTTGTCCCCAGTATGGTACAGTAACACGAAGGGGCATAACCCTCGTCATTTCGGGCTTTACCAGGAAAGGAGTCGGAAAAGCATGACCAACACATGTCGCGGAGTGGGAAACATTATCTCCCTCTACGTAGTTCACGTAAGTGTCTAGCCGCTTGTATTTCTATTTTCATTTTGTTTCTGTCAACGACACTGAGGCTATCAAATGGTCTTTCTTGTAGATTCACACCGTGGTGTCGGACTGATCTTTCTAACTATATACTTGTCAGGAAAGCCTAGTACAATTCATTTAAAAAAAGAAAGAAAGACAGGAAAAAGGGAGTTAAGCCCGCAGGTCAGCGACAGTTCAAACTGTCAAGAGTGACAAGGTCTTCCTGTGTTTCACTGCGACTTTAAGAACAAAAGGTACTGCGTACACACAAAAATTGCTGAATCAGTGGAGACAAACCTTCTAGAATGTTCTCGAACAACCAAATATTATGCGATTTAGTCATCACATGACCAGATAGTATATTAGGGCCGACAGCACCCCAATCTTTGCTTGTCCATTTTACAACATGTATTAAGATCAAAAACCGTTGACGTTAGCGAGCCCGTGGTCATCTATCAAAGGTGACTGAGCCTTATAGCAATAATCACGAAGAATAGTCATAGGTTTCAAGTCCGAGAACTGGAACCCGCCGTAACAGAACTGGAGTTCTGTTGATTGATGTATTTCCCTGAGAGGTTATACATTTCGAGTAGCTATTGCAGAGTCGAGCTCTGGTAGTTACGAGTTGAAGATTTGAGTTCTCGTCCGCTATTGGCTTGCTTTGAAAAGAACTTTAGTTAAATATTGGTCAACCACGACTGGACCAGTGGGTCGTATCATCACCCGTCTATATATCATCGTCATCTTCAACAACATCGCCCGTCTTCAATTTCGCCGCCGTCTTCAGTATCGTCCCCTGTCTTCAGGATCATCGCCATTCTCCATACGTCGTCGTAATCGTCTTCGACTTCTGAGTTACAAGAACTTGTCTGGCACTAACATTTAGGAGTGAACTGTGGATACTAGTGTTGCTGCATCTTGTACATGGGGAACTGTAAAGGAACAGTATTCATTTTATGGACCAAGAACCTTCTTTTGGATTGTGTGACTGAGAAATAGATCTAATTAGTGTGTGTGGGATTATTACATGAACGTAAGTGTTTTTAAACTCATTTGAATAATTTCGTATTGTTTTGAAGAAAAAGGTGGAAATAGATCCACGCTTGTGTTTCTTTTGGGTTGACTGAAGCGTCTAACAAATGTCGAACACGAACACGCATTCAAACATACAACACACTTTCAATAAACTAAATTAAAGAGAATTAAGGAATTTTGTTTGTTTGTTGTTAATTTGGTTTCTGACAATATTCCCCGCTCCCCCCCCCAAAAAAGATCGTAAACAGCGACTGGGATCATAGACCATGCAGCTACATTTTGTAATCGTTCGGCATTTGTGACCCCGTTCTAGCATCACTTACTTCTTTTTCTAGTTGTATTTCATTATATTGTAAACGTTTTCCTAATCTTGCCCACAATCTGCAGCCCCATATGAAATGGAAATATTGGAAACATCGCAGATGGGCAGTACAAATTAACCAGTTACCTAAACCGCTACACTACCAATTGCTTGGTTGAAGAATTTAGGTCAAGAAAAGCTTTTTGTAAACAAAGAAAGAGGGGTGGGTAGGGGTGTCCTTGGCCTTCTCCTTTACTTGGTTATCTTCTTTATAATTCTTGACAGAATTTTGTTGAGATGGCATTCCAGACTGTTTGTGTTCTGCACGGCTTCCCACAGATATATAGCAGAGATTATTTAGGTCAACAAAAGGGATCTCTTGAGACGAGTAGACAAGCAGGGTGAGTGGTTTATTCTCTGCTGCTTCCTGCTTTGCTTCTTTCCTTCTAAAAGTTTTGTTCAGGCCGCACTAGTTTTGTTCCTACTGAGACCTCTTGTCGTCCTCTGTAGTAAAGCTGAGACATAGAAATTTTTTCTCTTCACTCAGGTAGAGAGAGAGAGAGAGAGAGAAAGAGAGAGATGGGATGATGTTGCAGTTTCACTAGTCTGTTTTACATAACTCGACTTATCTTCAATTTTATCCACACAGTGAAGCTGACCAAAGCAAACCCGTTTTGACGATTATTTATGGACACCGGATCATTCTGGATGTGAACATACCTGTCCAGAGTAGTGACAATCGGTTACCTGATAATTGAAACAGGACAAGAACCTGCAAGCGACTTGCTCTTGGTCGAACATTTCCGTCTTTAATTGGAATCAGAAGGCTTTTACAACAATGCCCCTATTTCCTGTCCGCGATACTACCCCAACTACCTGACACCGAATTAAGAGGTCTGGCATCTTCCAGCGATTCATATTGTGTTTATTTTCTGGATCGAAAACAAGTCTAGACCATCAATAAAGTATTGCTGTAAATAAAATTTGTGATTAACGTTAGCCTGGTGTTTCAAAAATGATACATTCACGCTAATCCGTGGGGGTGGGGGAATCCCACTGCATTATCTCTGACCTAACAGGCGAAATGCCATGACAAGACAGCTCAGACTGCACGACACAAGCTTCGCCTTCTTTTATAAATTTTAAGGCTTTATAAATATTGGTTTAATTTAGGTTTGCACTGACTACCGTCCGTTTACATATCTTGACATGTTTTGTTAGTATCCGTTTAGATTTTCTTGTCTGATCATATGGTTTAGTACAGGGAAATTGTGTGTGTGTGTGTGCGCGCTATACGATCACGTGTTGTTTCCCTGTGTAGGAGATGAGTAAGCTGTGTCTATTGTTCGCGCCAATCCGGTGTAACTCACTAGGGTGAGTGTCGAAGCTGCATGCCCTCGTAAAAAATCCTTTCTCACCCTAACAACAAGCCCTGATCCTCCTTTATGGTAAAGCACCACGCTAAGTTCCCATTTTGTTAATGCCTTTATTCAAATGGTTTGACAAATCGTCTATTCAAAGGAAGCCTGCATTTTTTTTGCAAAAAGACTTTGCTTAGTGTTTTTTTTATTCGAACTTTGTAAAGTTATGGATTCAAGCGTCTTTTTGCCAACGTTAACTGGTATTCTTGCTTCAAAGGGCAAGCTCCAATGACAGGCACGCTAAGAGGTTAGACCCAAGATTTCATATGAGAACCCTAGATAAACCCCTCGATAATTTCAACACTGAATAAATTCTCACTAGGGGTCTTCCGGTCAAGCAAAAAATAATAAATAAAACACACGTACTCCTTTGGAATACATCTTCCAGCAAACGTAAAAGGAGTATGTTGGAGTTTCATCAGAAGCCGGTGGTTAACTGTTGGTACTCAGACCACAACAAAATTTGTTATCACAGCCGGAGAAAGTTGCCGCATAGACATATATTTCTGTGGCTGGCGTAAACATTTATTGGGATGAACACTAATTTTTGTGTCTCTCGAGGCAATCCATGCTGACTGGTTGATTGTTTCGTTATATATGGAATCAACTTGGCTTCTCATTACTGTTTTAGTTACTTTAGCAATTCACTTTGCAGATGTTACCTCTGCGTCAAACTTCAGGAGACTAGCCGTCAGCTGTAAAATGACTGAGTTTCGTAAACATATGACAAGGATATATAAATTACGTACATCTCAAGACCAACCGCACACCATCCTTGCCAAGGGTGACTTGAGTGACAGCTCACCTTTCATTCCATACCCATAAATTTTAGAGGGCCTGTGGGGCATGGTATTTTCGTGTACAATGAAGAAGCCAGATATGTCTGTGGTTTAGAAAAATGGCAGTGAGATATCTCATGTTTTCCTCTCCCTGTTGTCTCACAACGTTAATTCTTACCTACTTTGGCCACCTGCATAGATGACAAAGTTCACATTCCCCGAACAGTGTAAAATAGCGAGAATGGGCAGTGCAGAGAAGACAATGTTCTTGTCTTTAGACATTTTCTCTAAGAAGTTTCATATGGGACTTGGGCAGGCGTCCTTAACATAATTTCCTTTCCCGGCCCTGTACAGTGTGTGCTGCATTATGTGTGTGCGTGAGTCGAGTCCGTGCACCTTCAATTATTTTATAAGATTTGGCGCCTTCTAAATACTCTGTAGAACTCTTACCTACTATGTAGGAACATGGCGACATAGGCCACAAGCGACTGACCGACTATGGGGTCCACGGTTGTATTGGAATGGGAACGGGGAAGGAAAGCTACATTATGGGCAAAGTCCCTGGGTCTCTCCGTCCGTTTGTCAGTCCGTCTGTCTGTGGCTGTATCTCCCTCCCCCATTCTTCTTGTGCTTGTATTGAGTTGGCATAATGTCTGTTTGTATTTATGTGCGTGTGTACCGGCATATTTTTTTTTAATTTGGGCATGTAGCGTCTCACTGGACCTACTTTAATTTAAGGGGTGACAGCTCAAACAGATTTGTAAAAGTAATATTTTATGCTTCTAACGCTGTTCACGATGATATGCAGTCGCGTAGGCAACGTGATCTTGCACAGGTCAAACTGAAATATAAAGACGACTGGCCATCGACGGGCGACAACCAGGTGGTCTGTCTGTCTGTCCGTCCGTCCGTCTGTCTGTCTGTCTGCCTCCTTGCCTGCCTGCTTCTCTGTGTATATATATATATATCTGGTAGTAAATAAAAAGCCGTCCCTTGGCTTATAACTAATAAGCAAAACTGACGAAGAGAACTCGTAATGGCCTGAAAAGGTGTGAGCGCGAGCTTATATGTGGTCGCTGTAAATCTATTTCACATTCGCATAGTAATTGCAAGTGACAGTTTCCTCCATCTGAAAAGCGCTTACGCTTTTGTAGAAAGCTGCAACCATCCAGGTGCCTGCAGGTAACCAAGATCAAGCGTATAAAAGGATTGGCAGACACTATTCATTCAAAGCAGAATCGTTCTTCTGATATGCATCAATCGGTATCTGTAATTTTTTTTAACAAACTAAACATTTTGGGGGCTTTAAAAAAAACTGGCCATAAAGAAAGAAAAAGAAAACCCGACAACCGAAAGACAGAATTTGGAGCTATATATTGCGCAAACTCCATTCGGCCAGGTCCCCGCATATTAAACTGCCTGTGCGCACCGGCCATCTTAATGACTGCAGCTATCAGTCTGGTAGTTCTTTCAGTGCCTAGCTGAGTAATAGGACCCCATCCCCCTATAGTCCACCCCCTATAGTCCACCGTTCTGATATGCACTCAGTTTGCAGCGGGACCTTAAGCAACCGATCACCAACCAAACAACCCCAGAAATGCAGGACAGACACGCAGGCAATCAAAAAACAAAAAGAAAAACCAGTCTGTAAGCGGGTTGGAGAGAGTGAGAGAATGTAAACAAGAAGTGTTCAAGTTAGAACACTTATTTTTTGTTACCGAACCAGAAAGCGTTTAACATTGATCTAGAACGCGTTAGATGTGTTGGCGCTAAACTAGTGTAAAAAGTGTTCTGATTTGTTTTCGGAAGTGTTCAAATAACCGGGAAAATGTATAAATGGCGTTCTGATAATGTTCCTAATGTGAACCAGCAGCAAGTGTACAGTCAAGTAGGGGCATGCCAAGAACACTTAGAACGCATGTAACACACATCTTACATACTATTTACAGACGTTCCATTGGTGTATTCACCCACCATTCCCACAACCTTTGTAACGTTTTATGGGGTGTGCTGGATTTTAGGGAAGAGATAGGAAATGTAAATACCTAAAGCTAACCCCACCTTTTCAAGCAAAAGGTACACGACCAGATAATTCAGCACATTTATTGAACTATAAACATTAAAAAGGATAGCAGAGGAAGGAAAGACGTAGATGAACAAATATGTAACAATGCGTGTGCGTGTGTGTGTGTGTGTCCTTGCCTAACCGTCACAGGTAAACTCCTTGTTTCTCATAGATTTCAGATCTAGAGAAATTTCCACTCTCACTAGTGGAAAAATTCGCTTGTCTGCGCACTCACAGCCTACTATTAGACTGACAATGACGAGTAGCAGTTGCACGGAGATATATTATTGGTAGCTCAGCCGTTAGGTCCTCTATCCTTCGAAGGCCTAACAACGTATTTTGCCTCTTTCAATAACCCAAGAAAGTTGACAGAATATTCCCCGTGGAAGCGCAAAAATTTTTCTCAAGACGAGAAATAAGCTAATACAGTTATCTCACGATAGTTTACTAAGTAGCTATACGGGATCAGCCAACAGCGAAGCACGTACAGCGACAGTTGACCATTAATGTTTCCTCAAACTAGGAATGCGACCTATCTCAACGCTGCTTTCTGCTTGAATCCCCGATGAAACGTTAATCCCCAACGAAATTCCTTCGGTACCCCCTCGCAACCAACTTTCTATCTTCTCATTGGCTGGAGAAGACCGAGTCTTACGCGTTTTTGACAATCGAAATGAGGTCTCTTGCTCCTAACACTACGTTTGTTTATTGCGTCACTACCGTGTCAACTCCCTCTTGAATGAAAGATTACAAAGCTATAAGAAGATACATTAAAAAGAACAGTTCTTAAACAATAGCACTGGAGAAAACCTTCCAAAACGTAACAACTTTCCTGTACGTAAATTCCTTCTCACCAGCTGGCACCTACTATCCAATCAGAACCACTCCTCTTTAATAAACCCCATCTCTTGGCATCTCGGCGGGATAAAAAAAAACTACTAGATCTTCGGATTCAGTCTAATCGTCCACCCCTCTGTCACATTTTTGGATTTGGTGGGTTAAGGAATTTACTCCACAAACTTTAGATGTGACCCATTGATAGCCATCTTGGTTAAGTTAGTTCTTGTTTAAGACGTCATCGGGCTCTAACTTCACCTGACCTAATCGCCAGGCCAGGTGGACCCAGTAGTTGGGTGCCAGGGGCCCTGTTCACACTTCCAGCCCAGGGTGTTGAGCATCGCCAGTGAGGCGTGTAGCTTTAGGGGCAGACCAGGTGTTGAGGGTGAAGGGACCTGACAGCTCTCGGGCACAGCTGGGATTTGGATAACAGCCATGACGTAGGTGTCAAGTGCTGTCCAGCTACACGGTTAGTTAGCCAAGGGGGAATGACGGCTCTTAAAGACTGTGGTGTCTACCATCAGATTAGTTCAAAGAGGTGAACTGCCCGGGGCAGAAGTAGGTCAGGTCCACTCTAGGTGGCTGTATGGGGGGTGGGGATGGGGGTGGGGTAGGAGGAGCAAGGAGGCGTGGCTACAGCTGTCTACGTCCTGGCTGGTTGATGAGAGTATCTTGATGACCACGTGTGTGTATGAAAGGGTTAGAATACACGGGAAAGTTTTAGAGTGTCAAGTTATATTCTGCGTAGCTTTCTGCAGTAAACCTTCTGCTGGAACGTCGGCATAGACGACATAAAGTCGTCTGGTGCAGCGACCCTGCTGAAGGTTGTTGTGGTCAAGGTTGTTGTGGTCAAGCCTTGTCGCTGTAAGAGCAGAGAGGCGTCGCCTTCTACCGGACTTGGGCGAAGTCCTGTTCTGGCCCCACGTGTCTGGAGCAAGCCAGTTGCTGTCGTGCAAGAGTTTTTCTTGCGTGTGTGTGTGTGGGGGGGGGGGGTCCTCCAGGACTCTTGGAAGGTATTTTTCCGCTGTGGAGAAGCCCCCCCCCCCATGCTGACCGAGTGAAGAAGGAACTGCAAAACTTACAAGAAGAAGTCAAAGGACAGAAGGAAGAAAACCGGCTAAAGCAGAAGCAGAGATCCGGCCTTGATTGGCTGTATAAAACTAAGCTCCAGCGAGTTCAGAGGTCGATGGTCGACCAAGAAGTGTGCCACAGTAAGGTGCCGTGTGACGTCATACAATCCTCAGTAAGCTCAGTAAGCGTTGTGTCCAGTGGCAAAGGACACAGAGGAGAGTTCAACGACGAGAGTCTGTTGGCACCAAGGAGCTGCCAAGAGGACCTTCTGGCACGTCAGGGTTCAGGGCAGAGAAGGGGCGCCCGTTCGGTACAGACTGTTGTGCGAAAAGTACAGACACTCAGGTGACAAGTTTTGTGTGTCCTACAGGTGGTCATAGTGCGTGTGCAGTTGAATCAGGTAACTGTGTCTTTATCTTGTGCTTAGAAGGGCAGGTTATGGAGGGAGTTGTATGTTGTTAGCTGAATCAAAAAGAAACCCTGGAGTCATTTCCCTTATGACCCTAGATATTTAATTCTGTAAATACTCGTTATCTGTAAATAATATTCTCCTTTCTTTCTCTGTATTACAGAGTTTGTGATTCTTTGTTTTGTGGGGAGATTGTAGGTGGATAGGGGCGCGGGCCATAGTATGCAATGAGATGATTATAAATTATAAATTAATACAGTGACAACGTTCCCACCTACGTATGTCGGCCTCCTAACGGACGTCATGCGGAACGAGCTCGTGGAACGACGCGCTAGGAGAAGAATCTAGCTCCCGCGTGACGACACCCTCCCCTCTATCCTCTGCCACCACCCCATGCAACGTTGCCGTCGTCACACATGGCCATACCTCAGCATCACCACACACAGCTCCAAGCACCACAAACCTCTTTCAGCATTGTCTGTGCCATCTCATGCACCATCTTCTTCACTCTGCTTTACACTGGTGAGACTGAATACACAGCCAACACCCACTGCGTGGAGAAACTCCACAGCTGCAGGACGCTTCGACATTCGCCCACACACACTGGACAACATGAGGATCTGTGCTGTTGGGCAAATGAATGAGGTCTTCATAGACCACAAAAAGTATGGAGTCCTATTTCATTTTGCAATTCATCGCCGTAACACCCACAGGATTGAACCTAAAGAACTAAACTCTTTTCCACCCGCGTCACGACACTTTCCTTCTTCTTCCCTACAGGCGCGCGCCTTTTACGGACAAAACTCATGCTTTCCCATTGTTCCTACTTTCCTACTCGTTCACCACTAATTGTACTTCTACTTCCCTATCTTACCTTTGCTTTTCCCTCTATAGTCCCAACCTCCTATATGACACGCCATTCGATTGGCTGCAGGTATTGTCGCCACTGATTGTTAAATTTTGGCTTGGTTAAATTTCTTTTGACGTCATACTATATTTCACTTCAAGCAGCAGTCATATGTTTCTTTTCAATAAACAGAGAACTGCGGATAATGACAGTAGGATCAGGCGGTAACGTTATTTCCTCGGGGCTTAGCAAGCACGCGCGAAGGAATCTTAGGAAAGCCAGACAGCCACTTGAGCATTTGCATGGCTGCGGAGTCAGGAGCAGGTGGAGACCAGAGGATGAGTAACGGGTTGGGCGTTGTGGGGTGGGTGGTGGGTGGGGGAGATGTGCATGCGCCTACAGTGCTCGGGGAAGAGAGGAAAACGAGGTACGTAAGGTGACAACAGATATCAGCTGGACTGGAGCCGATTATGACCTTTCCCTTACTATATAGGCTGATGCCCTCAGTGGTATTGTCTCCCTGGACTGGTGTCAAAATGTTACCAGTGTCCCAGTGATGCCATGGACAAGCCGCGAACGTACGTGGCTGTTATAATGCAAGCTGCATGGGTCGTTCAAAGAAAAACACAAAACGACAAATTAAGGAATTAGCAAAATGTCAGAGGACCACACAATTTCAACTATTTAAAAATTGAAATAATATTCAATCTCAGAGGGGGAGAACTAGACAAACTGAACGGTTCTGTGGCACAGTCAATTTTAACAGATCTTCTATAAGACTTAGCATCAGCAATAAGTTTCTATGTGTTCTTCCCCCCTTTCTTCAGCTTTTCTCTCTTTTTTGACCGGCACCCACCTGGTAACTTGGGACCGTTAGGATTCATCAAACGATTTTATTCTTTACATCATCTCTGCATACAGTGTCTGAATGTTACCAGTTATAGCTAATGTCGCATTCCGTGCTCTTTGAATTGTCCAGCTAGAAAGCACTTGGTTCCATTGATCAAGGGAAGTAACACTCTCCAACATCTAAGTCAGCGGATATCACTTCGTCTCGAGCAGAGATATATATAGAGAGGGATGCGTAGCTCGCTCAGCGCGCGTGCGATGACCCT